>VXBJ01005374.1:1176868-1362409 GCA_013400055.1 Nycticryphes semicollaris | reverse complement strand
AACTTGTGGGTTTTGAGTACAGCCTTTATACCTCACAGGGAGTCCCTGGTTATTGGAAGCCCATGTTTCACCAGGTGTTATTTATTTATTTAATGGATAGGGAAAGAAATACCAAACACTCGGGGTTTAATTAATCTTTGATTAGTATCTGCAGGCAGAGTGGGATGGGGTTGTGGCATTTCTTGCCCCTGCAGTGTATTTGAATGCAGCCTTTGCAGCTGGAGGAGGTGTAGAGAGAGCTGCAGGGCACCCAGCAGTAGGCTTCATGAAGGCAGGTTAATCGTGCTGATGTGTTTATCAGGATGTACAGTACCAGTTTATATTCAGCTTGTTAGTAAACGGGACCTAACCAGTAAACCAATTTATTGCTCTCTCTGCTTTCCAAGGGTAATGACAAGTATTTTTAGAATCTGTAAATAAAAATTACACTTCAGGTCTGTTGAGGAACCATGGCACGACTTCAACTGACTTGAATTCTGACAGTAAATCTCTCCATTGATAGAAACTTGTCAGAGGCTATTAGCCTTCAGGTTTCTTTCCTGTGAAGCTCTTCTGTTTGAAGAAATGGCACAAAGCTTTTCCTCGGGTGAGGGAGTGCAATCCAACTCTGGCTTTGCCTTTGCCTGGTTTTGTATGAGTGCACAAGGGCTGCAGCAAAGCTCATGTGACATTTGCCATGCAGTTGGAGTCATTTCTTTGTGAACAGCTGAGTCCTTTTCCCTTTCCCCCCCCGAATTAGTCACTGAAATATTGTATGATTGCCTTTCTTTTAAAAAAATAAAAGCATTCTTAAAGGGTTGCAGTTGTGCAACTTGGTACCCAACAGTGATTGTTGAAATAGATCTAAAAGGTGTTTGAGTGTATGTACGTATTTATTCAATGCTACAATTAGTGGGGTTTTGTTGTTGTTGTTTTTTGTATAAGTATTAAATGGGCAAATAATATATAAGTGTCCAAAGTATGTTAAAAAGAAAAATCCACAATATTTTTGTTTTGTTTTCTTCCAACAGACATACATTGGCAGCGTGGTGATATCAATAAACCCCTACAGATCTCTTCCCATTTATACTCCTGAGAAAGTGGAAGAATATAGAAACCGAAACTTTTATGAACTCAGTCCTCACATGTAAGTACAGTGAAGAAGTTGTAGTTTTCATTCTGTCCTGAAACAGATGGTACCAGCTGTGACTGTCATCAAAAGGTCTGTGTTGATTAAAGAAAAAAAAAAAAAAAAAAAACCCACCTGAAATCACACCGCCACTCCTTCAGAATGAATTTTTATTATTTCATCCTTATTTTAAAGAGAAGTCAAGATGAGTTATTATTGCACTGTAAAGTAAGTAGTCTGTTTTTGGGAAAATCTGTTTCTTTTGAAGTCCAGATTCCCTGTGAAAGCCTCTAGGTGGTAAAATTGTTTGAGTCATATAGTATTAATTTTGATGTCTGAAACTCTTAATTTTTCTTTACACAAGAAAAAAAATGAAAAACCCCATGATGAATGCCAAAGCATATTGGATCTATTTGAATGGTCTGTAGGAAAATAAAAGCTTGGTCTCCTCTGTGCTGGGTGAAAAAAAGTCCATTCTTAAAGGGCAGTCAGAGTACCATAATGCAACTGTTAAGACTAAAATATATCTATGCAGACATAAAATATTGCAAAATATGACTTGCATATGATATAAATTTCAAGTCTGAATTTAGGAATAGAAAGCTGGGAAGTAGGTATAATCTCTTATTCTGACTTTCATTCACCTTCTGTACTACTTCTTCAAGGGTACATATTGCAAAGAACTCAAAGGCCTTTCCCTGTGATTATAGAGGACTGACAGGACCCGCGGTATTTGGGCCTTGTCAGAACTCTTGAGAGTAATGGAACATGGTTAAGACCTGTCCATAACAGGACAAGATTTTGATCACAGGTATAGGCAGTATGGCTGAAAATGAGGTATCTTGTCTTTAGGGTCTGTATGTTGTGGTAATTGTTTTATCTTGTTAGACATCATAGTGGTGAGCTTAAAGCGGGGTATTCCTCCTCTCTGCATGATACTGGGATAGAGAGGTGTTTTCAGCATTTTGTGAGTTTGCCACCTGACTTTTTGGTCTCATATTTGGGAGACTGACATGAGTGGTCAGTGATCAGACGAGCGTCTAAACATGGCTGTAAATTTATGCATTTTCCTTCAGTGTTAGTTTTTAGTTTAAAAAGAACTCACGTACGGAAAGAGTTCTGGAATTTCTTTTATTCTGATTTTTACCCTCACACTTTATCTGTGAAGTCCAGATACGCTGGATAAAATACAGACAGCCAATTAATCAGATCAAATAAGCTCCTGGTAGTTTTGGGACCTTTTGGATCTGAACTCTGGCTATGTTCAGGTCTTCTTTCCTCACGTTTTTGTTTAGCAAGCACAATTGCTTGCTAAATTAACACAGTTGCTTGCCATAAGAACTTTATGCTCTGTTAACCTTGTTCAGCTACATAAAATTTCCTGTCATATGATGGACAATTTTAAAAATAAAATCTAGGAGTTATAGTTTGACATTCTGAAAGTCAGAACTATGTGATTGGTTACATGTTGAATCAAGTACATAGTAATATATTGATCTCCACATTTTTCCATCTCTCTTGAGAGATGCTTTTCAAGCATAGAAATGGTCAGCATTTTCAAGCAGAGAAATGGTCATTCCTGTGTGTGTTATGATAGTCTTGGTAGAAAAATGTTTAATAAACATCAGTCATCACTAATACAATAATTGTATGGTCAGGCTGCTGCCTCAGAGCAAGAACTTCTGGAGTCCAAATACTAAAAATCCACTTTGAAAGCAGTAGTTTGAAGTGAGCAAATGTTGAGTTTTATGTCAGGACATCTCAACTGTGTGATAGTAATAGATTTCCTTGCAAGTTTGGATAGAATGCCAAATCATGAAAAGTGTAAAACTAATTTGTCTTGGACAGATATGATCTCTCCACAAATTTGCTTTATTTGATATTGCTTTTGTATACAAATTCTGACTTTTGATACCTGCTACAATGTCTCTGTAAAAAGAGAGGATTATGAAACAATCTTTGTTAGGGGTTTTTCTTTGTTTGTTTTGTTTTGTTGTTGGCTTTTTTTTTAGGTACAGTGTTTTCTTTTCAAACTGTAGAAATATAAAATGATCTTACTTTATGATGACCTTGCATCCCTTCCCACCTGACTGTAGTTGCTCATGAGAACTGCAGAATCAAGAGAGTCACTTTTGTTAAAGTGGGTAAACTTCTCACTGTCTTTAAAACATGCTTTTGAAATGTTGTGGCTGCTAAAATGAGAACTATGCCAGCTGCCTTACACCAGCTCTGACAAGCTTAAGCAGCTTTTCATCCCCTTTAATATAGTGCCTGGTGCTGTAGCCTAAGAATTGATGCCAGTGCACTTGTTCATTCTGTGAACATGGAGCTGCTGCTGGAATGCTGGTTAATAGACTGTGAGGTGATCTTCCAGGGTGACCATGTGGTCCTGTTGCAGCCTAGATTGGTCACCAAGAGGATGCTTGCCTACCGCACTGGTCAGTACAGGCCAAGAACTGTGTTTGGGACAGAGATGGCATCATCCCAACCTTGGATCTTGCAGCTAATGCTAGGGTTGACTGATCTTGGGAGTAGGAGACCACTGTTAAAAGCAGAGTTCAGGCATGTCTGGGGAGATTGCTGTATTTCCACAGAGACTTTCAGTCTTCAAGGTGGGGTTTTTTTTAGCTGCTCAGGAACTGAGGTGTGTGCAAGCATTTGGAAGGGATGGATTGGTATGTGAGGGGAGATGTGCTTCAGAATGCCAGCAACCCCAGTACTTCTTAAGCAAATGAAAAATTAAAGAAAAAGAGAAAGCTGCATGTAATGACATCAAGGAAATCCGTAAGTAGAGGTTTTTTTCCATATATGGTCATGGAAGGAAACATACATCCATGAGAGTGGAAATCGGTTCACATGTTGTTTTAGCTCTGATCTGAAAGAGAAGGGAGTGAACACCTAGTCATATGCTTTATGTTTCCTCAAAAGCATCTGAGAAGAGTGGCTGACGCTTTCAGTGACGCTAGTTAACACTTAATTGCAGGCTTTGGCCAGGCTTGTTTGTTGGTTGGTTGTTTTTTTAAATGTTCTGTGGAAACTATAAAAGTAAAGCCATGGACGTGTTTTAAAAGAGCAGCTAAAAAAATTTCTAGGTGAAAGTTTCTGGTCAGGTGATTATGGGTATTGTTATACCTGATAAAATTTGATCAAAGAGATTTTATTTTAATAGTCTTTTCCTCTCTGAATACACCACTGTTGTTGTGGCACCATGTAATGAAGTGTTACTTTTCTAGGCCTCCTGAATACTTGTTTTCAAAGTCTATGGCTATTTGCATAGCTATAATAGGAAGTTTACCAAGCTTTTTAATTGTGCTTTTTTTTTTGGCTTTTTTTTTTTTTTCTTAAATGTTTTGTTAATCTTGCTGGGTTTGTCTTTATCTGCAAGGCAGGATCAAACTTGCCTCTGTCTTGACAGGGCAAAGTATGACATTACAATGTTCAAACAGTTTGCTGCTTGGTTTGCTGCTTGATTTATGCAGTCCTTACCCTTCTGTTCTGCTCTTTTAGTTGATGTAATTACTATTTCAGTTGATGTAATTGCTGTTTTGCTTGCCTTGTGGGTAACTCAGACATGAGAGAGAAGCTGTCTGTCTTGCTAATGTACATTGACTTCAACAAGTGCAAAAGGCATCTGCTGGTGTCTTCAAAATAAATGCAATAGGAAATAAGTAGGTTATCATATCACTTATTTGTAAGCATCGTGCTGTTTCACTTGCCTACCAGTAACAGATTTGCTTTAAGGGACTGCAGAGTAGGTGCTTTCTGGCATTTCCTATCTTACCATTGGCTCCTGGCTACTAGCAGCTCTCTGTCTCTGGGAGGTAACATAGCATGGGGCTTTTTGCTCCCCTTCGTGTTCTGAAAAGCCTTACCTGTTCCTTTTAGAAGAATCACAGGTTATTTTAAGTCGAGGGACAAAACAGAAAGTGGCAATTGCACTCTTGACTACAAGCTACAAGCAAATTGGAGTTCAGAGTCTGTTGAATTCCATTTAGCCAATTTTGCTCTTTATTGTATTTGCTTGTTATAAGTTCTATTAAGTCAAGTGTTTCTGAAGAGACAATAGTTTTGTATTAAAAGCTTTCAAATTTAGAGAGGCTTGAACTCTTGCAGGCAACTCCTGAAAACCAGCTTGCTTTTATATAGGATACAAGCACAACGATATCTACCTGATACCTATTAAAATGCCAGTATGGGGAACTTATTAATGTTTCCAATATCAAGGATGATCATGTTAATAATTACTGGGACAAAACATTATTCTGTGAATATCTGCAGTTACTCTGACAGTAGATAAAATTTACTGTTTCCTTTTCATGTTTTGAGCCACTGGAAGCAGTGAATATAGAAGCTAGATTTTTGCTTCTGGCTTTTTTTGTTTTTTTTCTTTTGCTGGTATTCCAGGATTGCATGTCTTTGGAAACACCAAGGTTACAGTAACTCTTTTCCCTCCTTGATTTAAGGCAAATATTTTTGTCTGAAGGGCAGCTGTGAATGATCGGTTTTGTCTATATATAAAACTCAGGTAGCAGAGCTTTAAGATACAACATAGCTAACTTTATTTGTTGGAGTGAGAGATGGTGGAGTGAGAGCCAGTGCCATAGTTTAGTGTCCTTCATTGACCCTTCATGTTTATTTTAGCATTTCCTTTTCAGTTTGTCCTTCCCTCTTCTTCATTTGCTTTCGTTTTGTGGGGTTTTTTTGGGGTGTGTTTTGTTGTTGTTGGGTTTTTTTGTTGTTGTTTTTTTTGGTTGGTTTGTTTGTTTTTTAACACCACACCATCTCCCCCCAATCCCCTGGTTTTATTCACCTTGCAGCAGCCTCTTTTTACAGACCTTTTATTCTTATTCCTTATAATTCCTGACTTCTCCTGAGACTCAGTCTTTGAACTCATTCATGTGGCTCAGCAGAGTGCCTCTTTCAGAAGAGATTTATAGTCAAGGGAAGACAATCACTTCAGAGGTTGGTTGGCAAAGTTAACTACTGGGAAGGAAGAGAACATCTATGGCTTACAGAAATAATAACTAGCTATTAGACAGGACTGCCAATACCGAACTTTTAAACCCATGCTATGAATGGGTTGAAAGAAGCAACCAGGGTTCTAGGGGACTGGATGGGGACAGACAGACGACAACTTAAAGAGAATATTGAAGACTTCTTTTGGAAGGGGTCAGGCTTATTACTTTCTTAACCTGTATAAGTGAGGCAGTACTGGGTATGGTGTATCCATTAATGTAAATTTCTCAACCATAGAGATGAAAAGGGGTTGAAGCATCTTGCTTGCTTCAAGAGTCAGAAGGACTTCATGCCTGAGAAGAGCCTCTTCCATTGCAGGCTGCTGGCATGGGATGCTCAGTTTCCTAAATTTTGCACTTGGCAGGAGATCTCAGAAGTCCTTCTGAGAAAACAGAGTTTTGTGGAAGGCAGTTGTCATGTGGCCATATTGAAATGGCCATCTCATTCTCCAAAGAGCATTTTGGAAGTGATTTGTCAACTTGAAAGCTTAGAGTATAAAGCAAGGTTTCTCTCACATGCAACAATAAATTTAGCTTTTTCCTGAAATTTGAGCAGGGCTATTTTAGTTGGTTTGGATAGCACATAATACAGCCATGTCACCCCATGGCTTCAGAAGTGAATATAGTCTTATTGACGAGAACAGTAGTTGCTTGTTTGCTGCTGGTATCAGATTGCATGAAATTTTGTAATAATGCGTAATAATACAAGAACTGATTTATAGCAGGACGTGTGGTTGTAAGGAGGCTCAAAAAATGCACCCAACACCCAAAAACTATAAACAGCCTGGAAAAGTAGTGTATCAATAAATGTTGGGCTTTATTTTAATTTTTTTTTTTAAATGGTCTGGAGTGACATTTAGACTGGATTCCAAAGTTCACTGGAATCAGCCTTTCTGATAGTCCTCTAAGTAGCACTGCCTAAATTAAGAAATGAAAAGGCCCTTCAAGTTCTTTTTGTATGGCACTGGTGCTGTCAGTTTTCTGTCAGTGTCTAGGATTTCTAACATGAAAATGTATGATGTTATGTGTAGCTGCAGAGCTGTAGCACAGGTGGAGTGGAGATGCCAGAGCTGCCTGCACATGGACTCTCCCAGAGTCCCAGATCAGACAGTCTGGCAGTGTGGAGTCCAGGTGGATTTTTGTGCTCTTGCAGCATTTATACACTTCCTAGGCAAGGAAGGAGTATATATAGACTATAGGGGATATAAAAAGCATTAAGACAAAACTGTCTCCCGAAATACACCCAGTCTCGCCCTGCAGCATCATTCTGTTTCTCAGAAGCTACAGCAGCATATACTGCCATGACAAAATAAATTCAGAAGTACCAGATCCACTGGGTCATGAATGATTTTGGTCTCCATAGCATATCAGTTGGCAGTGCTGTCATTGACAGTTCCTGATGTCCTGCTGCCAGAGGCCCCTCTCTGAGCAGGACCCACCTGGCTCTGGTAGAGCCTGCTCATCCATCAGTTTCTCATTTGAAAAGCCATGTATGGGCCCAGCCAACAGTGACGTATTCAGTGGACTTTTTGGAGAAGCTTGTGAGAAATGCAATTAGGTAACTTTAAAAGATAGTGAGTTTGTAAGGCAAACACTTAACTCAAGATCTGTTCCAGATGCTTCTGTAACTCTATAATTGTTGTCATGGTGTGCGAAGGAAAATGAGCTCGGGGCATCTTTCATGAATTAACTGCTGGCTTAGGGCCTCAACAAAAGAACTTTGTTTTCAGAACTGTTTTCAAATATTTACTTGTACCTCTGTACACAGCATACTTTCACATTTGACTTCTGAGACTATGCCTGACATGACTGATGTTTTTAGTTATCTGTGATGATCTCTCTCTCTTCTTTTTTTTTGCACATGAGTGTATTTATTATAGTCTATGTTTATTTGTAAGCAAATAATGTTTGCAAGTTGACTAGATTGTTAGAGCAAAGATAATTTTTTAAAAAGTAAAAAAATTGCCTTACTATATGTTAAATAGTTGAGATGTGTGTTAATGCTTCAGTAGTATAAACTAATGGTAACTTTTTGGCGAGATCCCTTTTCTCTAATTTTCCTGGAACTCAAGCTTTCTGGCTAGTATTTATATTATGCTATAGATATTTTTAGGATATAAAATGCTGACATTTTTTTAAAATTAATTTGCATCGTCACATAAAATAGAATCTCTAATTCACACAGAAGGCTTAGGAATCTGTTCCGTATGACTGAATTCTGTGAACAAAGAAAGGACCTGCAGTAATTTTTGAGTTTTGTAATGCAGTTCTCCACATTTGTCAATACATAACTGCTCTTTGTCTCTCCTCAACATTTCAAATAATTCTGCTTCCAGCTTGTAATTTGTACGCCTAGGCTAGAACTAAGATTAGCCTTTTTTCTGCTGCTCAACGAAATAGAGGTTCTTCCGATTAGAAAATTGGCTGATGTGATGGTGCGACTTGGAAATAAAAGAAGCATTTTTGAACAGTTCATGTGGCTTTAAATGTAACTTGATATTTAAGAATGCTACAATAGTTTCATTTTCCTTTTCATTAGAATTTTGGGACTTTTTGCACTCTGAAAAGAATGAGAAGTACTTCAAAGTAGACACTGCTATGTTTTGATTCTTAAATTCAGACTGGAGGGAGTGAAGGTAGAGGCCCTGTCAGAAATGAGAGAAATCGTGTTTTATGCATTGTGTGTACATAGGCCAGAATTTTCATTATGCCTTTCCTGAACTGGCAGCATGGTACTCTCTTAAGATCTGGGATTTCAAATTGCAATTAAGAACAGCTGTCGTCCTTTCATTGGAAGTGTCTCATTGTGTTTAATGGTTGTCTTTTTTTTCTTTTTTCTTTTTTTCAAGCAATTTATAACACACCAGAAAATGCCCATCTGCTATGCTAGGAGCCTTTGTTGTGGTTTTAGAGACAGCATAAACAAGGCTAATGTTTAAAGCCTTAAAGAAACTTCAGTAAAATTCCAACTTTTGTATCACCTTCAGAGGCAGAATGTTTTCCATTCAGTCTCTTTTTATTGGCAACTTTATGCAAAAGGCTACCATTTTTCCAACTCTGGGTAGATTATAGTTAATATAGTTTGGGTTATTAAAGATAAAGCTTTTCATGTTACGCAACAGGAAATACACAGTCTTAATATTTGCTGTCTAGCACACTGAATCAACTTCTACTTATGTTTTGAGTAGATAAGAGATTTGGGACTGAGGTTTACAAACTAAGGTCTGAGCTACAAAGACAGTTTAATTGTGGTCATTTCAGTAAAATAATTTAAATCTGCATTTTTTCTGTACACATAGTTTCCATTTACATGCTACAGAAATGATTTTCAGTTGCTAAATCTTCAGGAGTTCGGATTGTAACTGGTCATAATCGCTCCAAGATGATTCTTAGAGAGGATGTATCCACAGGACAAAATAGATGCGTGCAGTTGACATGCTCCTTGAACATCAGCAGACCATCCAAGGGCATGGTTGTTGAAACACATTGTCCCTGGAAATTGTCCCCGTGGCCTGGACTGAAGCCTGGTGTTTGAGCAATTTGAAGAAGGCTTTGCATTTCTTGCTTTGACCAGTCATCCCCCACACAAATTTGAGCAAACCCCATTTTTTAGACTGAATAAACTCATTAGCTTGATGTTGCACCTGAGCTAAAAAGCTCTCAGAAGCTCAGAAAAGCTTTAGTGCCCATGTCAGGATTGGTACTTTATTTAGGAAAGAGAGCTGGGAGGTAAAAAAGAAGTTGTGGAAGGCTTTTAACTTCCTAACAAACTACTTAGTTTGCTAAGGTTGCTTAAGAATTACATGCAAAATTAAAAATTTCAGTAATTCCTCCAAGTAAATTTCCAACATAGCTATGTAATTGCATAGTGTTGACGTTGCCCATCAGATGATTTCTGGATAACTGCATTATTTTTATTTGCGGTTTTGTCACTGCTGTCTCTGATAAACTTGTGGGCAGGTGCGTGCTAGCTTTTGTGTTACAGAGCCTAGATTTCCAACCTGATGAATAGCGACTTACTTCAGCTTACAAATACCTGTAAGGATGTGATAATACTCTGATTTCTCTAATATTGTAATAAGAGTGCTCAGTGGTTTTTCTGGTGGCAAATTTTGTTGCCTTCCAGCACAGTCTATTGCACTAACACATGGCTAACGTTTCTTTACCCATCTCACCAGGCAGAACTAGGAAGTCACTCCAAGACTCTTTTTATGTGAGACACTCTTAGGTATGTGCAGTGTACCGGAGTTTAGTTGTGCTGGAGTATGCTGTTGTCCTGTGAGATGAGACGAGACCTTTGAAAGCAAGTCCCTTTCTATGAAGTGACTACGTGAGGCCGGGCACCTCACTTCACTGTTCCTCTCGCCCTGAGTACAGGAACACCTTTAACTACTTCAGAATAAAGGGATAAGTTTACTCTTCATTCTTCAGTTAGCAGAGTACAGCAAGCTTGTCTAAGATAGTAATGTTACTTTTGCAATAAATTTATTTGCAGTGAGTGAAGTCCCTGTGTGAGCATACTTACTGTGGAATCCAAAACTTGACCTGCAATATTTCTGCCCTTACAGTATCAGGAGGAAATTACTGACTTCTGACTTCAGGATGGTGCTTCTTAGAGCTACAAATAACATTGGGGTTTGCTTTTTGCTAAGCAGGAGTATGTTTTTTGAGGCAGCAACATGGAACACAGCCTGTCTGCTAAACATTTTCCCATGTGAAATCCTAAGAGCAGTACACCCCTCTGCCTCAGGAAAACCCTGCAAGCAGTACAGCCCTATTGTACAGCCCTACTGTGGTTTCATATGTGAGATCAAGATTTCAGGGGCATTTTCACACGGAGTATCTCTGCTCTGCCACTGATTTTGACAAGCTCAAACTGTAAAGCCCAAAGATACATCCCATTTGAAAAGTAAATTAAAAATTAAAAGGAAAGCAACTAACAGTATATTCCCATCTCTACAGGAAAAGCCAAGTTACAGTGATCATTGTTCCTGTAATTAGGATTATTGTCTTCAAAGTGTATTTCACTTAACCTGTACTCTGGGCCTATTTTTCCTGAAATAGTTATGGATAATTGTAAGACCTGTGTTTAGCCACGATTGGTGTTTTAAGAATGAGGAATAATTGTTTCTTAGTGTTTTATTTTGCTGTAATATGTATTATTCTTAGCCATCAAGATGAATTACCTTTTTATTGGAGGAGTTTATTTTTAGTGTGCCGTTCACACAGTGCAGCAGCATACTCAAAGCATGGCTTGTTCTGCAGAAAAAAGATTTCTTTTATGTAAAATTTGGTCAAAGCTGACATGTACTGAACACGTGTGTTTGACCAGCAAACCTCCCTAATTTTCAGGCACATGCTGTATTAGGTACAGAAACTAATTCAGTTTTCTGTAAAATATTGAGAGTCTGGATGTTTCAGTGCAGAAAAGGGAATGATTGTTTTCCTTTGTGCCCCCTTCTCCTCCCTGTCCCCCCCGCCCTTCATTTTCAAATATATGCAAGAGTTCAGAGATGCAATTCAGATCTACTAGTATGTAGATGAAATAGTAAACTGGGATTTTAAAAAAAATGTTGTGTCCTTTAAACTCTGACAAAAGCCAAGTAAGGAGAATCAGTTTATGTCTCTCTTTCCTTACTGTCCCATTCAGCTGCCTGACCCCTTACTCCATTTGAACTGGGAAATGCGTTTGTTAATGGGCTAAATCCTAATTTTTATAAGCCTGACCTCAGGGGCTGCAAAACTTCAGAAGATCCATGGAGAAATATGAGTGTCTCACCTCCAGCACTTCTGGTGTGCCATGAAACTGTTTCCCTTGCAGATGGACACGGGGATGTTTGGTGCAGTCAGGCTGGTAGTTCAAGGAATAGTATGGAGCTTCTGACACAAAATATGGCTACCAAAAAGGTTCAGCATATGCTTCTGCAGTAAAACAACCAAATGTAAGGAGTTGGCTGGTTTAGGCAGTCATTAAATCAAGCATGCAAGTGCTGATTTATCTAGGAAATAAACTACATATAATTAAATACGGTTTTAATAAAACAATGGAAAACACTTCCTGTACTTTCCTTCAAGGATATCATAGCCCAGTAAAATTGTTTTTGTAAGCAGAAGTGCCTTTTCCCCCAGAAAGCTTAAAATCCTTGCAGTGCACGTTACAGCAGGCTGATTTGCTGTAGGTCAGTAGGAGGCCCAGCTGTGTCCTCCTGTGTGTAGAGGCTGGTTGGTTGCCTTGGGTAGCGCAGCCTGGAATGTGGGGTGAAAGGCTGTTTGGGTTACAAACTCATCTGATTAATGCCATGCCTTGCAAATGGGAGTTACTTGTTCATGCTAGACCCATGGGCTGAGTATTAGTATGGGTGAGGAGGTGATGGTTATGTAGCATCCAGCTGGCTGATTTAATTTCAAGGAATGGGACTAGTCAAGGCGGAATCCAAGCCAAGCACCTTTTCTGAAAAGCTCAGGACATGGCTTACTGCTGCCCTCTCCCCTGCCTTGACTTACGTATATGTTCACTTCAGCTGATAACAGGAACCTTCTCCAAGTAAGAGTTCATTATTTCAATCCCCTTGTTTAGGCAAACTAAGTCATGAGTTATACCTGTTGTTTGTCTGCAGCTGCATGTGTTTTATGGTGTGTACAGGTGGCACTGGTCCATGTTAGTTCAATTTGGTATGCCCTCGCAGGCTTTCCATGGTTAACGTGTTACCAGGGAAGGAGACTGACCTGTCAGCTTAATTATCTGCAGCATCAAAGCTCTGCCCACTGCTCCTCTCTGCCACCCTATTACGTTACTTTGGAGGACCCAACCTTGGACCCATGCCCAGATCGCTTTCCTGACAGTCTGCTGGGCATATTTCACTGCTAGCTTACGGGCTGTTGAATACAGGATGTGGACAAACTTACTGGGGTTGATAGCGTTTGCTAAAATTTAGAGGAAGAAATTATTTTGTAGTCTGGATTAGAATGTGGCACCACCACCCTCAGTTTCAGAGATCCTGTTTTTCCACCAGTTGAAGGGAAATGATGTAACAGCTGGGTCATAAGCTCCTGGTGAAAGTTTCTTGTTTTCCGTCATACTGAAATGCAGCTCTAAAGAGATGCCTTAGATGTTGAAATAGACAGAAAATCATAGGATGTGTTTTTGGCTTTTGTGTCCAGTGCTGAGGAAAGACTTTTGTTTATTTTGAAAAATATTACATTTTTTTGGATTATCAGTCAGTAAAAAAGAAGTGATCAAAACCCATAAAGCCTCCTGCTTGCTTGGACGGGAAATGTGTGGCATCCTGAGAGAGAAAAAAGGATCAGGGACAGCCTGTGCTGTGGTGAGCTGTGAGGCTGGGCGGCGCAGTATTTGGGGAAGAAGCATTGGCTGGGCCTCTCTGTAGGGAGGTTTTTGAGGCGAAGTCATGGAATCTTAGAATTGTTTTGGGGAAATAGACCTTTAAAAGATCATCAAGTCTAACCATTAACCTAGCACTGCCAAGTCCCCACTAAACCGTGTTCCTTAGCACCACATCTACACATCTTTTAAGTACCTCCGGGGATGGCAACTCAACCACTTCCCTGGGCAGCCTGTTCTAATGCTTGATAGCCTTTTCAGTGAAGAAATTTTTCCTAATATCCAATCTAAACCTTCCCTGGCACAAGTTGAGGCCATCTGAAAACTGCCTCATCCTGAGAAGGACAAGATTTTCAAAAAGAACATTTTCTGCTTATTGTCCAGACCTCAGAATAGTGGCCTGAACCAATTTTTCTGCTAAACCTCCAATGTGTATATGAGCATTGGAAGGTATGTTATATTCCTAGTCTACTGGAACAGAAATGAAATCTCTCTGGTTTACTGCTGGACTGTATTTTAAAGTGTTTTGCTCTTGAAAATCAAACGTGGCTTTGTCTGTCCTCTTCCCCCTCCCTTCCGTTCTCTCCCTTCCATAAATTACGGCTGCTGCTTACAAATCAAACGGGGTGATTTACACAGCTTTGGGCTTTATTCTGCACCTAATAATGTCACAGTTGCTAACATGAATTAACAAAGTGGGGAAGCGTATGCAGGAGGTACCCTTCTGCTGTGTATATTACCCACATAGTATTGTTGATAAAACAGGTTTCTCCACTCACCAGGAAAATAAAATTGGAGAATGTGAATAGGGGAAAAGGCTTTCCATCTGTCTTAGCACAGCCCTTTATCCTGGTGTTTAAAGTTATTTTATTTTTTCCCTGATTGGCATTTGTCAAAGAGCAGCTGCTTGCCTGTGAAGGTCTACCCTAGATGATGCTCCATCAATTTAGCTGTTATTTTATTCACTCCAGTGGCAGGCTAATCAACCTTTTCTTTTCAAGTGTGTCAAAGTGCTGAACACGAGACAGTTTGTAATTATGGAAAATGGGAGTACACTTTTTATCCTTAGGGCAATTAGATTAAATGATTCTGCACTATGAGCTAATACTATAAATAATCTCTTACGGTTGTTTTTCCTGAATGGTGAATTTTCCACTGCGCTTCAATGGGCGGGGGGAACATATATAGCAAATAGTGATGATTTACAACTTAAAGCCTCAAAGCACTTTACAAAATGTGCTTCCACCGTTCCTAGCTCAGGTTATTAGGAATTTTTATACTCCAACAAATTGTGATTCTGATGTTTTCCCACTGCATGCTGTGAAAGGAGGAAATAATTTGTTTGCTGATACCCTGTTAGTGAGCACTTCTGTGCATTCAGAAAGAGAAGGAACTTAAATTATGCTCTTAATTAAACTTTGAAAAATTAATATGAATTACATTAAAAAGAACAGTAAAACATAAATTGCACATAAATTGTTAATGTAAATTTTATTTAAAGTCTAGCATGGTACATAGTCTTTGATAAGAACTGACCTCTAGTATACATTAGTGCCCAATGTGTTTAGTCACAGTTGAGAAATGAAATGGTACCAGGGCTCTGCTTCATGAGGAATTGGAACACTCAAGAAGAGAGGTTTTCTTCATTTCCTTTGAAAGTAGCAAATGAGTTGGCAGTTGCAAGCCAAGATTAAGCAACAGATGTTTTAAAATGGGGACCAAGTCTCTCAGAACCAAAGCAACAGCCAGCGAAGATGGGATGAAGGGAATTCACTCTATTAGTGCCTGAGAAAAGCAATTGGAGGGAGTTTAAGACAGTGTTAACTAATTATGGTCAATGGAGAACGCTAAGGGAAATGAGAGGAAAAATTAAAATGATTGCCTAAAGAAGTACTGATAGCTGGCAAATACCGATTCTTGTGATTTTGGTTTAAAGGAAAAAGATGGTAGAAGGGCTGCTCCTGTGAGCTGATTTTATGACAATAAGAACAAAGTTTTTACTCCTGGTGTAATTGTGGATGCAATTGGATTGTTCAAATGAACCGCTAGCAGCTGATGCTCGCTTTGGTGTGAGAAGGTGGGAACCTTCCTCCTGTCTCTTCCTGACCCTGGTGTTTTTGTTAGAGCACAGAGATGCTGTTATACTGCTGAAAACTGCTGGAGTCCTTTGGAAACCCCCCCTTGGAGGCTTATGTGCTGTATCCTTTTGTTAGAATTTTTGGGTTAGGACTTTGTGACAAGTCTGGCCATCTGGAGCTATGTGGCTGAAAAAGCTGTGCTATAAAAAAGCTGAGCCTTCTTACTAAGCTAGGTGTGGGTGGTGTTTCAATTTCAAATTGCTTCTGTAGTTAAATCTTAGCTAAAAGAGAACTCCAGTAAATATTTCTGTGTTTGTTGTGGTAGGAGAATGTCATCTACTTTCATGAAAACATAAAAATCAAATGAGAGCTTATTATAAGGTATGGTAAATGACACTGCTGACACACTCACCAGCTAATTCAAAACATATGGTTTATAACTGCTTTTTAAACTACAAACTATTCTAAAATTTTTACTTAGGCTTCGTAATTGTGAGGTGGCTCAAAGAGTGGTATGTGGTTTAAACCTATAGTTGCAAATACTGACTTCACAGAGCTGTCTCTCTTAATGTTGCTAAATGGAAAAGGATAGAAGGAGTCTTTGTGGCCTATGGATCATCAAAATGTGCTAAACTAAAGTGACCTGAAATGAAATTATTTTATATGTCTGTAACAAATGGGGAATAGCATGAAATTATATTTTTGGATCAAATAGAGTTTGAACCATAAGACTCAAAGTTTTTGTTACTTTTAAAATTTTCTTTTAAGGCAATAATAGTTGGGAAGAACTGTGAAGTGCAGTGGTGTGGCTTAATATTTGACGTGACAAATGAATAGGTTTATCTCTTTCTTTGAGATAAAGATCTTTGGGCTCTGTCATAAATGTGTCTAATGCTGTTTATGCAATACCAGAAAGACAAAGAAATCTTAGCTATTTAAATACTCTCTTAGTTATGCCTCCTCCAATTGAATTGTTGGAGCAGTGGTTGAATCATTAGAGGTAGATATTGGAACACTTCTACTAGATAACTTTTGATAAGTACATATGCAAAACTTCTTTTTAAATGAGTCAACTTATTTTTTCTTTTGTCTGTAGTAGATAATATTTGATATACTTGTGAAGTATTAGGCTTTGCTGGATTGTGTAGATTGGGGGAAAAGGTAATATATGTCAAGCATGTCTGTCTAGGTTGGATAAAACCAGAACTGGATAAAATCCTACTCTTTTCTCCAGCTTTAGAGTTCTCAGTATTAGACTCAGTTTCTCTGCAGAGGGGAGAGAAAAAGCATGATTTAGTGTTTTTAACCATGCAGTGCAGGAAGAGTTAATAATTACATCAAGCAGTAAAATATATTTTGACAGGGGCTTTTGGGAAACTAAAATTGAGAGTATTAGAAAAGAAGGTTACTAAGCTGATTAACTCGTAACTCAGTATATCAGCAAAGAGAATACTTCTTCTGTGCTTGATGCTGACTTAATTTTCTGGCGTGAAACTACTGCCAAGACAGTTTTTTCAACAGTGAAATAGAAGTTGATGGCTGAGATTGTTTGAAGGACAGCCGGCACAGAATGAGCCATCCAGTCTGTAAGACTGAAAATCATCGCAGAGTTTTACCTTCCTTCTGAAAGACCACAGCATTAGTATTAATGTTCTCACACATGGCCCATGAATGGACAGCGCAATTTGATTTATTTTATCTTCATTCTACTGCTTCCCCCCCACCCCGGCCCTGCCTTGCAAAAAGGAATGCCTTTCTGAGTGCCACGTGTTGAACTATTTAATTTACAAGTATATCTTCAGTCTTCAGTGGCGTTCAACAATTATTCATTTCCTAAATATGTCCTCTAAGAGTGTCTGGTAAAGTGTTGTTGCTACTGTAGTTTGGATTCCAGACAGTAAAGTGGATGCCAGAAATTGTGTCATGGTCTCTCAGCAGCAGCAGAAATTTTCTTTTTTTTTGCTAGTTATCCAGCACGTTGGACACATCACAAATTGACTTTGTTGTAATGCTAAAACCATTACAGCCGGCTACTTTCTCGTAAACACATTTTCACCTCCAGTTGAACTACTGAGTTCAAATGCTTCAATCACCGTGGCAGTATTAAGTTTTGAGAAATCAGTGTTAATTCAGGTTCAACAGTATATGTATCAAAAAGAGTTAATGACCTTTGATCACGCTTTCCAAGTGGATCACCGAACCATCTGCGCAGAGAGAAGAATTGTAATTTAGTGCCTTCGACGATGTAAGCTGGCGAGAAAAGCAGTGTGAGAGATAGAACCCTGGGATGGTTGTACAACTAGCTACAACAAAGATGGGGAGATTGGCTGCAGGAGAGAGGAGGACAGGAGTGGGACACAAAGATGGAGGAATCAATGACATGAGCATCATTGGCTGGAACTAGACAGGGAGAGGAAGGTGTGGTTATTGAGTAGTAAAGGAGCCATAAGGTATTTAATTTTCCAACTTTTTCAGAATACCACTCAGTTGGTATGCTGGTCTCTTGCAGGATGGCTGAACTGATAGCATAATGCAACCATAAAAACAAATAAGCAAACAAACCCCAAATAAGCAAATATGTGATGAATCTAATACTGGTGAGGGATGAGGAAGTATAAACGGTGTTGCACATGCATGTGATGAGAAATTGGGAATGATATGACATGCTTTGTTCATCAGCTTTTTGGATGGGAGAAGCCAGGCACAATTGCCTGAGCTAAGGGACAGTGGTAGGAATAAGTATGAACTACTTTGAGTATTTGTAGGTTTAATATACATAATGGGAGCCTCTAGAAAAGGGTCTGTGTGGCTTTTGCTACTTGCACTGTGTTGTCTGTGCTACCCCTACCTCATATTGTGACAAAGAGCTTGCTTATCTACAAGGGGCTGTGGCTGCCTGCGAAAGCACTATAGGGCTACATTATTAAAAAAAAATAGTTGATCTTTTTGTATCTATCAGCTGAATGCAAAGCTCCTGAACTGTTGTAGAATAAAGAAATCAGGTTTCTAAAAGGTGCATTGAACCTGCAGTGATTATGCATTTTATATTGACCTAAGAGTTCGTTTCTGTTTTTCATACATGGTTTGTTTACTGTAAATAATAAACAATATCCACTTTTAAGTACATACAATCACTAAATACTTTCCTAGTTGCAGTAATCTAATAAAGCTCTTGGTCTTTTGAATGTATGTTTATTTCATGTAAAAAAAACACAAACTTTGGTTGGCTATCAGATTTTTTTTAAGTTATGTAACGAAAATGTGCTTTTCTGTTTGGATTTTGCTCTCCTGTCCTTTTTTAGATACTACTTGAGTTTTTCCTAGTGGTTCTAATGCTCAGTTTCCAGTTCCTTTATTCCACGAACTGACAAATGCAGTTGAAAAAAATAATTACTCTGTCTCAAAATTACTGCTGAAGAAAACTAAATATAAGTAACACATCTGCATTTCTTCAAAATGTGTTGCTGCATGGCAACACAGCACATCTGGACTCAAGTTGCAGCTCAGTAGTTTCAGGGTCATGATGTTCTGAGATCTATGGAAAAACATTTTTTTGCTACAGAAAAGCTGTTGATTCTTACTATAGTCTTTAATTTCACTACATGACATCACCCTTACTGAGTTAAGAGCATATTTACCAGGAAACACTTCTGCATAGTTATACAAAAGTCCAGCAATACTTGAATGCTTTAAACGCTCAATATTTTTTAAGACTCTGAGATGTCTTCGTATTTTTCAGAGTTGAAATTGCAGCTTATTTATGGTATTGTTAGTGCATGGGATTCCGCTGTTTTCTTTTTCTTAAATGTCTTCAGACAGAACATGTCCTGTTGATGTATTGACATTATGTTCAATGAAGAATATGACATTTTGTTCAATGAAGAAAGCTACCTACATTTCCCTGAAATTCTGTCCATTTGTTTTGAACTTGCTCTCTATAGAAAAACTTGGAGGTTATGTTTGTTTGTTTGTTCCCGGAGAAAGTCTAAATAAGCCATTGAGAAAAAGTATCCATTTTGGTTCTGTGAGTCTTGCTATTCTGAAAAGTGGATGCTTTACAACTTAGAGAATATTAGCTCTTCATGGGGTTGGTGGTTTTTTTTTTCCCACTGCTTGGATGTGAAGGATGGATCTTAGTTATTGTTTGTATTTCTCTATGCTTTTCTCTAATTCTTAATTAAATCTTTCTTACTTTGCAGCTTCGCTCTGTCAGATGAAGCATACAGATCTTTAAGGGACCAGGACAAAGACCAGTGCATCCTTATTACAGGAGAGAGTGGAGCTGGAAAAACGGGTAATGACCAGTTTTGATCTTATTCAAAAACATTCAGAGTTATTCAGTCTTGCAAAGTGGTGCTGGAGTCTGTAAGAGTTGAGAGGTATCAGTGTCTTTCTGTCTCTGGCGATTGCAGAAAATTAATGCTGTCATGCTTATTGCTGTTGCACATAACTAGTGGGTTTTTTCACGTTGTCACCATGATGCAGTCCTATCGCATGCTAATACAGTATCCTTATCAGTATGCAAAATCATACATCAGCAAAGTAATGCTGGTTTGTGATAGAGTATTGCAAGGGCCAGAAAACTTTCAGGCTCTCCCTGTAGGAAAGGTGAAGATGGACAACACTGAATGCTCTTGGTCTTCTAGACTGGAGGACAATCCTTGGATACTTTTTCATGTCTTTTAATTCTATAAATATGCACATAAACTGGATTATGCTATTTATCAAAGGAAAATAAATAATAGTAGCTGATTACTTTGGAAATTTCATCAATCTTTCGCATGTTGTACTTAGCTGCAATTCTAAGACAGGCTTTTGTACCAGAACATTGTGTTTCTCAGGCAAAGCTGAAATTGCCTTGAAAACGGCTGCTAATTTCTAAACTGGAATGGTAGAAATCAAGTTAGGACTGCGTAAGTGCACCTCATACAACCGAGGTCCACCTTCTATTAATTTATTCAGTTGAAAGGTATAGCAGTGGTTGACTTTCTGAACATCTTTATTTGTACATAATATTCTGGTAGACTGATATTTGTATAGAGATTTTGACTGTTCTGTAATTTTAATAGCCATATGGGACATAATATGAATTATTCCTTCTTTATAAAGGGTAAGTACAGAATAATATAGGCTTTGAAATTCAAGTCAACAATTGACTTGGAATCTGTGCTATTCTCTCTCTAACATTTGATATAACTACTGTTGCTGAAATGGGGCTATTAGCTGAGAAGTCAGGTTTTCATTCCAAAAAAGAGGAGATGGGGAGGAAGTTCCTGCACTTGAGGAGACAGATGTGTTAGTACAGATCCTGTATAACTCTTTTAGACTTTTGGTAGCCAGAATATTTGGCTGGAAGAATTGAAACTAAACTGTTATCAGTTGGGGTTTTCTTTTATTTACTTCCAATTTTTTTTTTTCTTGTTTCACTGCATCTTTATACTGCTAACCAATAGTAACTTTGTGCAAGAAAAAAATGGTACATTACGAGAATAAGTGGTGCCTTTAAATGTTTTTTAGATGTTAAGATGGTGATTCTCATCCTGATGTCTTCATTGGACCAAACAGAGTTCCTAACATAGTAAAGGGCCTCTATTTTCTTCAGTGATATTCAAAGTCTACCTGCAAGTCATGTGTGTTGTCTTAATGTTTATTATTTTATAATAGCTTATTTGCTGCTTCAGTGGTTTCTCCTTGCAGTGATTGAGTAGCTCTACTTAAAGATCTGGACTGTTTCAGCAAGTATTTTAGATATTTTGGTACTTCCAAGCTCTAAAGTGAACGGATTCTTAGAAATGAAAGCTGGGTTTAAGGCACAATTAAAGGAGATGGGAGGCCTTATGGACACATCTATAGTTCTTGTTCCTTGCTTGCTTCCTGTGCCACAGGTTTGCTCAGTTTTCTCTGCAGTATGGGATAGTAATTTAATACTAGCAAACAAATTTGATTAAATAGGAAAGAATCAAAATTCAAGGGATAACTTCTTGTTTGTCAGTTCTTTTCTGAAATGAAACCCTTAAATTTGTAACAGATCTCTGACAAACAAGTAATGGGTTTTTTATGACCACTGCCTGGAGTTGATGGAGATTCCAGCTGTTAGTAATTACATTGTATATTAGCTGATATTGCCTCAAATTTCACTATCTTGCAGCACACCAAACATCACAGAATCTGTTTATAAACAGAATCCTTTCTCAGCTCCTCTGTCCTGACTAGCAAAAACATAAAGGTTAGATGGTTAGTTTTGATTCTGTCTGTATATGGGTGATTGACACCCATATGAATCCAGCTTTGAGAGTCCAAAAATTGCTCCAGACTGTATTAAAAGTTTGTACCTTCACATTATTTTCATTGTTTAAATGACTACTTTACTTGCTCTGTGTTATACTTTGAAACAGACTCCATAATCTTATGGGATGTTGCAGTTATTAATTTACTTGTGCTTTAGAGTGGTAATTACATATGTATAGTGTTCTGTTTACTCTTGTGTTATTGTGTATCTGCTGGGATAAACTGATTGAATTTTGCATCTTGAAACTGCTTGGGCCTATTTTTTTTCAGGCTAGATAAAAACATTTCCAACATGTCAGCTAGGAATACTGTTCTTTCCTTACTGAATACGTTTTACTGAGGCTAAATGAAAAACTGGCAGGTAATGTGCCATATCCACCATGGCTTCTTTAGCTTGGGAAGGCTCTAAGTATTTAAGTCTATAGGGCGTCTGATACAAGGCCACGGGTCTCATAGCAGCATATGCTCTTTCCTCATTTCCAGATGGTACAATGATGTAGAAGGCAACTGAAATGAAATGTGCTTACAGTTCCTGTCTGGCAGGGTGAAAATGACTGCAAATCGTTTTATGGCCTACTTGCCAATACCTATCACTGTGTAATTTTGCTTTCCCCCCACAGAGGCAAGCAAACTTGTCATGTCATATGTAGCTGCTGTGTGTGGAAAAGGGGCAGAAGTGAATCAAGTGAAAGAACAACTTTTGCAGTCAAATCCAGTTACCTAAGTTGGTAATCTCATACAGCATTTATGAGCATATTACCTCTGTGTGTATCAGCGTTCCTGCTGAGCTGGTTCGGAAAACTGTATCTGCTGTTATTTCATTGTTAATTTGTGTCCAAACCCATAGGAGATGCTTTCTGTGAAGAAAGCTACAAGTTTTTGTTCAGTCACGGAAGGGTTTTCTTGAGAAGAAAACGGTCTCCCTCATGAAGGGGGGGGGCTTAGGAAGTTAGATCATATTTCCCAGACTCCTGCTGCTGCTCTCTGAGGGCGTACCCTCTCTTCACCCTGCCTTCATGATGCTTAGCTCTATCAAAAGACTTAACTTCAGTCCCTCTGATTCATTTCCTTCCAGATTATATTATTATAGTCTCTAGTAAACAAACAAGCTCTGTAACGCATTATTTTTCTTTTAGGAAAAAAGAGGGTGAAGAAATGGATCTTAGAAAAAACTAAGCCAATCCATATGCATGTTGTTCCCTGAGACTTGTTGTTCCCTGAGATTTATTGTTCCCTGGGTCTGGTGACTCTGTTGGCCTGTCTTCCTGACAGCTGCCTTTCCTGCTCTCCCATAAAAGACTTTTTTAAATTAGTCATTTTAATTTAAAGATGTTGGCTGCTAGAAACAGGATCTTAATTTTTCCTGGAGATAGGATATATGAACCCCAAAGCTTGCAGTGTTGTCCCATTGTCTAATAATTGCCTTCAGAAGTGTCTTGATCAGAGTTGACTTATTTAGGTCTATTGTGTTGATTCCTGGCTCAGTCTTTTCCACAGTTCTTTTAAGCTATTGTGGTGCTAAGACAAATTTTCATGACTGCTGTATATTAATTTTGCATTATGGCCAAATGATATGCAGTGTTTGTAAGACTGTTGAGTGTCAACATTTTATTTATTGCCTAGCTGTCTATATGTACATGCAATGATTTGGAGCACTCTTCAAGTGAGAATGGAGGAAGGATTAAAAAAAAGGGGAAGAGAATGCAAAATTGAGCTGAGGGCAGTGAACTGGGTGGGTAAAATGTGGTCATCAACTGTACAAGACCCCCTAAAATTGCAAGGAAAAGACCTGTAAAGAGAGGATGAAATGCTAAAATTTAAGAATAATAAAAAATGCTGGATAAGCCTTTCTTTGATGATCAGGTATATTCCACTTAAATCTGAATGGGGTGGGAGGTGGGGGGGGGATTGTAATCTTCCATTGTTTTAGATTCACAGAAAAGAGCTGTGTTGCTGTTGTCACTGTCCTGGAAGGCAGACTTCAAATCTAGACAGCATGGGAAGTATCGAGGTTTTTCTTGCCAAAGCTGGATTGTTCCCTAGGGACTGCCAAACGTGTTGGATTTCTTGCTGGTTTGTGAATCTTTGTTTTAATGCAAGAGGAATAGACTAAGCTTACAGAAGAGTGCCTTATAATTTTAAGGTATTATTTGTTCTCCTTGGTTTGCTGGTAGAAACCTATTTAGCTTTTTTGGAAGGTAGGACACTGGATTATTCCATGAAGCTGCTGCACAGGCCTGACTGCTTATATATATTTCAGACAGAAATTAGGCAAAAATTAATGTGGCTAGATTTATTTTCCTTTGGGTATGTAGTTCTGTTTCAGTTGAGCTGCAGTGCTAGAAAATGACATAAATGTTACTTATGCATAATATATCTTATGATTATTTTTTTTAAACTGTAGTTACTACTGTAAATTAACTTTCAGAAACAATGAACTTAATGGAAACTGAGAAATGTGTCTCGTGCTTTATAATGAAACGTTTGTGCTTGTCTGTGCAGTTATAAATGACTCTACTGTTCAGCACTAAGTTTAAGAAAACGCAGCTCAGAGATTTGGTTGTTGAAAAGATGATTTATGGCAAGGCATAAAGATTTTTAAAACAATTCTTTCACTTATCCTTGGCCTTCAGGAGCAACAAACTTTTCCTTTTGGCTTCAGTTCTTTGATCAAGAATAAGTCTACTCATTCAAGTCTGTTGAAGCCTAAAATCATGTATTTACTTATGTCCCAAAAAACATTGACTTGACTTGATCTTTGAAAATATATATGCTATATAAATAAATACCGGGATAAATAAAGTCTCCTGTTAGAGTGGGAGTGCAATATTTAATAATGTAGAGGACACTCCTGTTGGACTCAACACACTTTGACAATGTGTGATGTTTAGAGCTTGAGTTCTTCTCCTGCCTATGTTCTAAGCAGGTGACTGCCCTGGGAAGTCCTTTCATTGAGAGTTTTCATTGTCAGAAAGCTTGAGGTAAAGAAATTAAAACCAAACTATTCAAAAAGCTAGTTTAGGTCAAGCTGAAGAGAGTGTGCTAAATTTATATTGTAAACCAGACTTATTTCAGCTGACTAATATTCAGCTTAACCTAGTATATATGTGTTGGAACAGCGTAAATAAATCCATTTCAAAGCACTGGTTAAACTGTCCTACGCAAGCAATTTTTAGGTTTCGTTCTGTAATTTCCTCAGTTTTGGCCTCCATCTTTTGCCATCTTCGGTTCTGGGAACTAAGGTTACTTTCTTTCTTTGAAATGAAGTGAAAGAAATATTTCCTATATTTAAGGTTATTTGGGTAATAAAATTTTAAATTTGATGATTCAGAGCCCAAGGATATATGCTCAGTCCAGGTGCAGTTTTTTCTTGGAACCATTTCCCCTTGTATGTTTTTCTTCCACTTTTTTAAACAAAGGAAGTGTTGAGACAAAACTTCTTTGGACTTCCGTAGGCGTTTTCTCATTTACAATCATGTCTGTCACATTGTGTCTATCCCCAGTGACTGATACCCATACAATGAACAGGGTATTGTTTCTTGGCAGCCTGAGATTCCTTTAAATATGTAAACAGTCGTCAATATTTTAGCATTTAAATATTTATTTTTTTTCTGATCGATTTGGATGTCATATTTTGTTTTTCTCTTTCTTCAGCTTTTGGAAATGCCAAAACCGTGAGGAATGACAACTCATCTAGATTTGTAAGTATTTTCTGTAAGGTTGAATTTGAATTCCATTTAGGGCAGCATGTTACGTTGTTGGCTATTTCTGTTTCGCCTTGTGTCAGCCATCAAGACATCTGTGTGGAGGGAATGAATAATTTGGAGAGAGAACTTACTGGTACTCTGAATACTATGGTATTTGGAGAAGGCAAACACCTTCAGCAGCAATCAATATTTCGTTTTGTATTTTTGAGCATTTTCTCCTTCCCCACTGTGCTATTAGTGCATTATTAACAGTCATCCCTCTTTTTAAAAGATGCTTCACCTTCTTGTCAGAAATCTTGCTGGTTTCTGATGTGGGCATAGATTTCTATTGAGACTCGAAGTAGAGGCTAGAAAAAAATTAGGATGTGACAGTCTGTGACCGGATGAAAACATAATTACAGGGCAGCTGGATTCTTTAATTTTCTGGCACTGGTGGCTTTAATGTCAGCGACTGTGCGCCTAGCAACTGGTCTCTTAGCAAGTTGATGTTGCTGCGTGATCTCCTTTTTGTCCACATGATTACGGTTTTTGTTAGAATTGCTACTTCAGGTTCTTGTTTTCCTTCTATGATGTTTCAAACTGTGTTTACAGCTTTAGTTTTAATATAAACATCTGTAATGTTACTTTTTTGCTTATATTGTTTATAATCAACTTTAATCTAAGTTAAAAAAAGCCTGAATTTAATCATTAAATTAGTGAGCAATTGGCAAAAAAAAATACGTTGAAGCTGGAGTTGTAAGATTCTGTTAAAATCAGAAGACTGAATGCAACTCTGACTTGCTCAGTTATGTGCAGAAGTGTAATATCATGGGATGCTTAAAATGGACAACAAAAACCAAATTAATACACTGGGAAAGTGGTGCATTGCGAGTAAAAGCAAATGGATGAAATTCTGGGATATTGTGACACTGGAGAATGGCTTTTTTTCCACATGGGAGACTTCTTTTCCATTCTGATTCTCGAGTGTTGATGTTATTGTTCCACGTGGCTATGAATGCTCCTTCTGCAGCTGTCAAGCCCTTGCTTGTGAACTGAACAAAGGGTCTTCATCACAAGGTCAGAGCCTACTGTAGAACATATTTTTTTTTTTTTTAGAAAGGGTAGAAAAAATGCAAATATCATATCAGAGATGACGTACTACAGAAAGGAGGAGGAGACAACAAAGAGGAGAAGATGCTGTTTGCAAGCAGAAGTCTTTCCAGGACAAAGTGCAACCAACTACTATTTTGCCTTTCAAGTCCTTGCTTATAAACACAAAGCTAAAAATAGTTTTGGAAACATCCAGTTGGCCCTGTCCATGGGAAATTAAAATTTAATTATCTGATTTAATTCTTTATCTCAGAAGTTTGAATCAGCTCAGATTTAACTTCAAACAAGAAAGTACAAGTACTGTCCTGTCTAGCCAGCCTGAGCCGGCAGCAATGAGAATAGATTTTAAATAGGGTCAAGCCAATCTTGGCAAATACCCAGTAAATTTGAGAATATCTTTGAGGTAGTCAATTTAAAGTGCTTGTTTTTTTTCTGTTCTGTCATTAAAATCAGAAGATAAAGAAAAAAAAATTCTCTTCCTAAATGCAGTGAATAAGGAAGTACATTGTTTTTGTCCTCTGTTAAGTAAGCACCAGAGGGTGATGAGATCATTTCTGCTCATGGTTTGTGGAATTTGTTTGAATTACTACCAGTGGTTTTTATCTTTCTAAACTTCCTTGCCAACGTGCAATGCACTGCTTTTGCCTTTTCCTACACAGTCTGGGTCTGTCCATTTTGTCACTGTTAAACGTAGCTCTTACTACATTAAACACTTGTCATATAAATTAAAATGATACAAAGACCAGAGTGATCTTCTGCGATGTGGAAAAGTCAAACAGAAGTCAAGGAAACACACCGCGGCAGTACAGCTAAAAATGAAATCGCTTTTGCAGTGACAGCCTGTTAATTGTTGCCTCTGGTCTCCTGAGTTACGAGGCAAAGGAGTTCAGTGGGAAAAATCCATCACTTTTACAAGGCAGGCACACGCTTAGGGACAGACACCCCACAATTACTGACAGAAATCATTGCCAGCCAGTCCTTAATGCCAAACTGAGCGGCCATCCTTCAGCTGCCTTCGTTTGCACTCCCAGAAGATTTTCCGCTGAGAAATGAGGCTGTGGAAGATAATTTCTTCCTGCATTCTTATGCTAATAAGCATGATAATACATGGTCACAAGTATTGTTGTTGTTCTTGGTCTTCTGGTAAAAGGTTGTATAACATGCTTTTTCTTCATGTAACCTTAGAAATTACGGGGTTGCATTACAAACCTGATTAAAGCTTTTCTCATGAAAAATCTCTGGCTGTGATAATGCAATTGCCTTTGAAACTTTGAATCATTTTCTGTTTTTTAAAATTTGACCAAGTGTTGCCAGATTGTTCTTTGAGCCTATAAAACCAACCAACTAATTTCTTTAAAAATGCCTTGAGGAACTTCATTTAAACAGGAATTATAGTCTTAAAATATATTTCTTTCACAGGGAAAATACATGGATATTGAGTTTGACTTCAAGGGTGACCCACTTGGAGGAGTTATAAGCAACTGTAAGTATTACTCTTGGTATTAGCCTATTAACACCTTAAAATGTTTTGTTCAAAAAGGAAGATGGTTAAATTATTAAAAAGATCAGCTGTATGTCTAATCAAATCTCTCCCTGTTACGTGATAAATTCTGCTTTTTAATTTCTGTGTTGTTTTGATGCTGAATAGTTCACCTTAGAGTAAGTGAAAACAGACTTGAAGGAGTAAGAATGACTAATAAACATAGTGTGTTTAAAAGGTACTGAGTAAACTGCATGGGTTTGTGTATTGTCTCTGAAGCTGGTAGCAGGTGGGGAAGGGTGTCTGTGGCTCTTTTAATACTTGAATCCTCCAGATAAACTTGATTTGATGGGTTATGTATTTAACGTGGATGACGTCTGAGATGCGCTGTTTCGTAATTCGTAAGAGTGATAGAAAGTGTGCTGTAGATCACCATGAGGTGGGTGTTCCATACTAATTCTATCACACTTCACAGTGTAGAAAAAGGCTTATCGTGAGAGAGGATGAACAGCTGTTGTGTTTAGGGAGGCAAAGGTGGCCTCAGAGGTTGTCACTTGACGTGAGGATACTGCTACGAAATGTATAGTGATTCAGAAATTTTAACCAGCTGTGGGGATGAAAGAGGCTGGGAACTGAATGCCAGCCCAGGATGCTTTTACTTGCTTTTCTTTCAAGAGTTTAAATGCAGCTTTTAAAAGAAATTGCTCCTGTGCTATATAAAGCTCTGTTTGTTTGCTTTTCTTATTTTTGAAAAGGGATGGAGGGTAGTGAGTGACTATACTAGGTGTCACTGACCTAGCCTTGACCTCTCTTCCCACTCCGCCAAATTCATTGCTGTTTCTAAAGGCTGACTTTTGACTCTATTGGCATTTAACTGGTTGTGAAATAGTGAGAATCATCCAAGGTGAACTGAGCTCTCCATATATAATATAAACATTTTAAAACATTGTGAAGAATTTTGCACATTGATAGAGGCTTTGGTTTTTTTCATAGGGCAAACATTTTTTCTGGACAAGGTCACCTTTTGGAACTGTGCCTGAAAGAGCATGGTTTTTGTGACAGAGTAGAACTTGAAACTCAAAGCAGACGCTATTTAAGTGTTTATGGCCATGTATTAGACTTGACATTTGGTAGTCAATTAGAGGCCAAACATACTCAGTGTATTCATCGATAATTAAATGAAAACAAGAAGGTTCTAGCAGGCAAGGTCTTGTTTGTTTCTTTTTATTTCACATTCAAAATAGATACCTGAAAATTAACCCTCCTTTGTAGAGTGGGCATCCAACAGTTACAGTTTGTCTTTCAAAGTACTGTGCTGAGTCATCTAATTAACTTAGTATGTCATATCGAAAGGTGATCGAAATAGTTACTCTATAGTTTATCTGCCTTATAAATCTTTGCATGTTGTAATTATAACGTTGCGTAGAATTATAATGATGTGATGACATATGTATTCAAGGGCAGACATATTTTTAGATCTTCCTAAAAAATGCCTAATTTAGGCATTCTTCTTGTCTTCTCACATTTAATAAATATCTAATAGGAAGAAGGTGAATTTAAGTTTAAAAATTAAGACCTTATGTGTAAACCCTGTTGTGGAAAAGATGTTATTTGTTGAACTATGAAACACCTGATACTTGACACAGTATGTCACAAGTAAATACTGAGTTCCTGTAGTTGTGTGTTAATAGATTTAATCTTTAATTTAATGTTCACAAAATTTTATAATCCATCCACCTCTCTTTAAAGAGAGTTTGAATTCTGTACAGTTTTAAAGAAAATTTGTTGTCCTGCCTTGGATCTTTTCCACATATCTGCAGCATTGTGACAGAAATGTTTCTGCTGTGAGGTATCACCACTCTGGAGATACCAGGGGTTTAAATTCTTTTATGCCACTTACAATTTACTCTAGTTTTAGTCAAATTTAAGGATTTGCCTTCTTAATTTGCCAGGTAGGAATTAGTGCTGAAGTTTCTAATCATTGAAAAGGAAATTATAATTACTTTGTTCATAAATATTCTTTGATTTCTGACCGTCTCTTGGTTTGGTGTTAACAGGATGTGAAGATGATATAATAATATTTTGATTAAACTTCAATCAATTTTTCTAATGAACTTGATTTCAAAACACCAACGAAGGTAGCGGGCCGTTTGGATCATGTCCTGTGTCACCAAGCTGTATTTCATACTATGGGTGGCTGGAAGCAGACACAGTGAGCATCTAGGTTTTTTTGGTGGCAAGAAGGGTGATGAAAACAAGCTACTAATTTCATCAGACTGGTGAAGATAAATAGAGACCCATTATATTAGAAAGTCTTATTTGATCCGGTCTGTAGTTTTGCCCTACTCTAAAATGCTATGAAGCTCTATGATAGGCTTGTCAATCTGCTTGTGACCCTTCATGTACTGGATGCTATTGTTGGCCTGTCCTTGGGCCAACCTTCTCTTGGGCCATTGTCTGGTGTCCTTCAATGAGCTCTTACTTATTAGTGACAGGGGTTAACCTACAAGTGAACCTTTCATGGGATGGAGCTAGAGGGTAAAATTAACATGACAATGTGTGTGTCTCTGTCGAGTATGCAGTGAGTAGTTCATTGCAGTGAACTGGTATGTTCCCAGACTGAAGATAATTTTACACTTGAGCAGCATAAAATACATACAGAATCATAGAATTGTCTAGATTGGAAAGGACCTTTAAGATCATCTAGTGCAACCATCAGCCTAACTGATAAAAATTATCACTAAACTATGTCACTAAGCACTATGTCAACCTGTCTTTTAAATACCTTCAGGGATGGTGCCTCATCCACTTCCCTGGGCAGCCCATTCCAATGCTTGATAACCCTTTCAGTGTAAAAATTTTTCTTAATATCCAAACTGAACCTCCCCTGGTGCAACTTGAGGCCATTTCCTCTTGTCCTAAAAGGCTCCATATAGACTCATTATATTACATAGCTGCTCAAAGCTTCGCAGCGCACTGATCTGTAAGGTATTTGACATATTACTGTATTGCAATCAGTCATACAAAGCAACTGTGATTGGAAAATTTGAGGTGAATGTGGTTTATGCAATCTTTAAGTATATTACTGCAGTCAGGAATTTTTTCCCATTAGAGTACAAAAGAAAAATTATTTCATGTAGCATGTGTTGTACTTGTTCCTGCCGACATAGCATCAAACTGAGATGTGGGTATGAGCAGAAGGGTGAATAAGGGCTAAGAAGCTGATGTATGTGGTAAGCCTGAGACATTTAAATCCTCCTTTTTTGTTAGTTTTCTGTGAAAGTCCTAGCTGGTTTTCCTGATGGGTGGGAGATGCTGGAATCCATGTAAGGTGAAGCACACAGCCCTAATGCTAGCTAACAACTAGTCCAACCATTCATGAGCTGACCTGATACATGTGTGTGGGGTCAGGAAGCCCATATTACTTGAGACCTCTTCTGAACACTAAACCCCTGACATATTCTCACCAGTGACAAACACCAGTCCCTGCTCAAAGTTATACTGAGGCTCTAAAAGGCATTTACAAACAGGTAAATTGCATTTACATTTTCTCTCACTGAATTGAGTATGAGGTATATCTGCTCTTCCTGTCCTCCTATGGGGTATTCACGGTTGCTGCTGTTGCAGTGAACATTCCTGTCAATGCTTATGAGCTTTTTCCAGAGCACTTGTGAAGAAAGACAGGTGGAGTGTTGGGTAAATAACTTCTTTTACCTGGGCATAATACTACAGAAATAAACTACAGAAACCATCAGTATTATTGTTAGCTTTCCAATTATTATAACTACTGTGGTAGTGGGGATGGGAGCAGGAGAAAGGTAGAAAAGAAACTGCTATTCTTCTGTAATTGCTTTTTTACCTTTCTCCTGCTCCCATCCCCACTACCATTCTGTAATCACAGAATAATATGTATTTAATGTAAAAATGGGTAAGTTTGTTCTTAAAGTGGTAAGTGCTAATTACAATAACTTGTACAGCTTTAAAATGTGACCATCTGTCCACAGATGCTGCATCTGTTTTGTACTCCAGGTGATGTTCGTGCGCACACTTGGTTTGTTAGTTTTGTGACTGGTTTTGTGTACGCTAAATTTTATGGTTGAAATGGTTTTGCAGTCCAAAGTGTTTCATACTTGCAGCTGTCTAGATCTTTTCCTATGTAGATCATAAAATAGCTTTCCCAGAATATTTAATGTCTTAAATATTATATCTCTTTGATATTAAGTCTTAAATTTTCATGTATCACCTGGGGTTTCCTGCTGAAAGATACCTAGCTTTTTAGCATTAGATGATCTTTAGTAATCAGCCTAAGCTCTTCAGTGATTTAATGATTAACAAGAAGACAACAGTGGTGCAGGTAAAGTACAGTATATGCAATGCCTGTTTCTGAAAAGCCTTTTTTAGCTGGCACAGCGTACTTAAAGTCCAAATAACAAGTGATTAAGGAATGGACTTGGTTCGCCTTCTTTTCCAACAACAACATGAAAGAGACCTATGATGTTTGCTGAAAGCAACAACTTTTTAAAGTTACTGAAGTGATAACGATGACTTTATGTTTGTCTTTTAAAGTGAACAAACAAGTTGTAAAGAAGAACAAGTTGTAATTACCCACTTTCTCAGAAATCAGCAACTTGGGCTGTTAATTTTAGTTATGTGATTGCTGTTAGTGATCTCCTTTGCTCAGGGAAATATTGCACAAATTTTACAATTGGACATTATAGAAAGGGATGCTCATTCTTGTTGATTTATTTATTTATTTTTAAATCTTAACTGTTCCAGTGGCTCCCTTGGTGTTTTTGTTAGCACAGTTGCCACCACTTAGGCAATTGTCTTGTCTAAATTAGGAAGTGCTAAAAACCCCCCAACCAAACACTACAAAACATTTTTATTAGTTCAATTTTAAGAATCATTTATTATTTGAGAGCTCAGGATTTAACACTCTTAAAATGTGCAATTGTATTTTCACTGCTCATAGTGCCCATGTAGTAGTTTTTGCTTGATGCAATTATGGGGCATTTCATTCAAGAGAACAACATTATATACTTGGTGGGAATAATGGGAAAAAGTTAATGAAAACACACTGTATTTTCTTTGTTATTGCTGCCTTTTTTTGATGACAGCTGAACAATCAAGGTAGGAAAGCAGAGAACATAACTTAGTGTAATGTGGGTGTACAGATAAGGTTCTGTGACTAGAAAATGTAATAATAATTTTAGTTAAAGTTACTATAATATAGTATCTCCCGCTGAATAGCTAAGAAGGTCCTTGGCTGTGGCCTAGCAAACAGAATATGACTAAAACAAACTTTTCCTGTTTTATTCAGAATTTGCCCAGGTAGTGTCATTTTCTGTTTGCAGTGTTTACTTACTTCTTTCTTGAATGTTGATTTAATTTATAGTATACTTAGAGAAATACAAAGATCCTAAATTTTTCTGCATCAATCAAGTTCATGGGTCGAGTAACCAAAGAGAAATCTTGTAAAATTGTACACTAGAATTTGCAGGAATATTCAGCATAAATTTTTTTTCCCCTCTTTTTATATTGTGTTCGGTCAAGTGGTTTAGCAGGATGGATGCTTACACAGATCTCCTGCATTTAAAACAGTATTACCTAGGAATAACAAATAATCTACAGAACCTGCAGAATGCAGTTGGATTTTGAGTTGAGCTGAATTGATGGATATTCAGACAATATGATTTAAGAAGTGTTTCCAGGTTGGACCATTCCAAAGCATTTTAATTTTTATAGTTGCTTTGATACACACAACATGTTAAATGCTTTAGTTCAAGCAGGAGCATAGTTAGATAACACAGAAAGAATACCTAATCTGTAAATACACTGAGTATAGTTCTGTATGTTCTCACTAGAGAATTCTGTGTAGTCCCTACACATAATTTATATATACTATATAACAAAATGTAATATGTATTGAGTTTGGGGTTTTGGCTTGTGTGGGTTTTCATATAGATAAGCACCACCTGTCCACACATGCCACTGTAAACAGAATTACTGCCTGGATGCATGCAGAAACCTGATGTGTGTCTTTGTGTCTTCTCTTTTGACTCTTTGATCCACGGAATTTGTAGTCGTGAGAGTTAACACAAAAGATACTGCTTGTGCAGTAGCTGGTTTAAGTAAAATATACTTGGTTGATTTATTAAAATGCTGATTAGGGCAAACAAAGGGAAGGCTTTCTTAGGAGAATGGCAGATGGTCTGGATCTTTTTTAACAGTCTGATTTCAGTCTGCATGTGGGCATAAAAGAAAAAAAGCAGAAAATTCATACAGCTTTAAAAAGAACGGGTATCAGCTGCTTTATTAAGGTAAACACCTGATTTTCTATCAGCAACTGCTTTCTGAAGCCTTTTTCCTCATTTATGAAGGCTGACAAAATACAGAATGTTGGGACTTTGGAAAGTAGACCTAATTAATTACCTAATTAATCTCCTTGCTTCTAAAAACATATAAATAAGATAAACTGCAAAATCTACAATAGTTACCATTCTAACTCATAGAATGAGTTAAAACATAACTCATTTGATATATACTCAGGAAACTGTTAAATCTGCTGAAGGCATGCATGTAATTAGATGAAAGCTTACATGCAATATTTTGACAGGATATGTAGCTGAGGTTTTATGGCAGCATTTGACTAAATTTATATATAGAATGCTTTTATAGTCCAAATAAGCCAAACCGCTTCACAAACTGCATTGCCTCAAGATCCTTTGAAAATACGGCCATTTCCTGAAGTGTGTGTAGCCACTGCGGCAGCTGAAGTTGTTTATTTCTTTGAGATTAAATTTGGCTGCAATCTGTTCCAACGCTTCACTGGAGAACTTTTAACAGCCAGCGTTGAGTCTGAGCTGCCTGGAGCTCACCTTGCCTTTCTCAGCCCATGAATTAACACGTGGATGGTGGACCAGCCTCTCCCTTGGAGTTACAAAAGTAAAACTAGAGAGGATTAATTTAGTTAAGTACAGGGTGACTCTCAGTCTGGCCGTCAAGGAGGGGAGCCCCAACCTTAGGTGAACTTGAAGGTAGAGAGGGTGCATGCTAAACTGCTGGCTAGAATTATGCTTTCTGAGCTATGCCTTTCCCACATCGAGTCAAATGTCAGATGTTGGTCATCTGTCATCTAAAAATAAAGAAAAAGGAATAAAACGGTAAAGGCAAAAGTGGGAATCTGTAACCTGCCCCACCCTAATGTAAAGATGAGCTGCTGGCAAGATGGGACAGCCACTTGTTTAGGTGTGTCTGTACTTTGTCATCTGGTACATGCAAATACTTCCTGGTGCTCAAACAGGGTTACCATGGAAGGGAAGTGACTGTGGCCTTATGGAATTAAAAAAAAATACAATTGTCTGTTCAAGCAAGGCTAACCTGGTCACACAATGCATTCGATGGTGAAGAGTTATTAATCTTCATACAGCCTCACCCACTCATATTCTCTGGTCATTAGGAACTCCATGCACTGTCCCCTGCTGTGCTCATTACAGTTCTTCTATCAGGCAATTGCATGCTTATGGAATAAGGTAGTTCAGCTGGTCTGTAAAATATATGATACTTGTCCTACTGTAAGCCAACCAGAAGATTAATAATCCTGTTTGAATTTTGTCATTGTTGTCAGTGGCTAATTATTAGAGTGGAAATTAATTTTTGAATCTGCCTTGCTGTAGTTTATTTGGAGGGCCTCCTAAAGCTTGTGTAATTTTGTGACTTTGTTTCCTATTCCATGAGAAGGGGTGTAAACTCAGGTAATTACAGGGGGTAACGCTGGCACCACATGGTGCCTGCAGCTAGTAAAAATCTGAACACACTATTGCACTCTTCCTCGCTCCTCGTTCACCGAGCAAACTCCAGGACAGATGGTCCCTCTGGGGCTAACCCCTGGCGTGCTGGAAGGCTGGTGGAGCCTGGGGACTGCAGCCCAGCACAGAGACACCTGGCTCCCCGGCTGCTTCTCGGTGGTGGGGCTGGAGCCAGGTTGGCAGCACAAAGGCGGCTGTGCTGAGCTCTGCCTCCAACTGTCCTGATTGGTAAGACTCAACAGGCCTGGTTTCAGCAGAGATGGAAATCTGAGGAAAGGTACAGAAGAATGCCCATCAGATATTACAGAAGCCAAGCGGGGGAAGTGTTCAGCAACCCCATATGTCCTTAAATGGATTGGTGTTCCCTGTGTTTTAGCTTTGTGAAACCTGATCTCAACTTTGTGGCAGCTCTTCTGACACATCCAAGCTGTGGTAATTTCCCTTTGGGGGCTTTCTTCTTGCATGGGCACAGTTAGAGAGAACTTACCGCAGTCAGAGAGAGCCGTGGTGGGTATATAGTGGTAGGTGCAAGGGGGAACTCCTTTGCACTTGAAATGAGGCACTGAATGTCTCTGTCTTCATGGTGCTGAATATATGTAGCTTAAGAGAAATTGTATACTGGGAACTGTGGGCTTGCTCTCTGGAAAAATGGTATGGAGCCCTCATGTGCCACTGAAAAAAGAAGGAAACGCTTTTTTGGTTTTGTTTTTTTGTTTGTTTTGGTTTTTTTTTTTTTTTGTACAAAAGCATCAAGTGACATAGATAATTGTCCAAAGGTTCTCTTACTGCATCCCTCTCCCTTCTCCTGGTGCAATGGGGACACAGTGGAGCACAGGCTGAACAGTCCTTTTATTGTCACCTCCATAGTAAATATGATGTAGAGTCTGAAAGTGTGTTACAAGTCAGTTTGTTTCTGCTGTCTGCTCAGATTCCTACCTTTTTTGTTAAATCTTAGAAATGTGCTCATCACTAATGGTGGTGGACAAAGCAATCTCCTTGTTAAGGTACTCAGTCAGTGCAGTGATGCTTTTCAAAACGCTGCTTTTCCATTTCGCTTTGAATGTCTGATGATGGAGCTTCTGTCAGTCCCACTGGGAATTTTTTCATAGTCTGATGCACCTAAGGATCACAAAGTGCTACGTGATTATTCAGTTTAAATTCTTCCTTTATTTGTCTTCCCCCTTTCATTACCCATCATTCCTGTGCCTGACCTTTTAACATTTCAGTTCTTTTCAGACCTTCACCCATGCAATCATTCTTACCAAATCTTAATTTTGTGGTTGTGCTGTGTATTGCTTGACAGCTTTTGAGTACATTGCCTCCCTGACCTGAGTTTTCTTTGCAGCTCACAGACTGCGGCTCTTAGAAGTGTACTGGGCTTGCAGTTCGCTCAAATCACTTATTTGATAAATAGGTACTAATTCAATACATTGTGAACAAGTTTGTCCCTACCATTTATCATCTTCTAATTTGATGATGATGATACAAAGCCATGAAACAGAAAATGATGGGGGATTATATTCATATTGAAGTGTTCTGCTCCAACAGTCATTTGCTGACTTGTGATACTTCGTTTGTTTGTTTGTTTAGATCTGCTAGAGAAGTCTCGTGTTGTTAAGCAGCCAAGAGGTGAAAGAAACTTTCACATTTTCTATCAGATACTGTCCGGTGCCTCAGAGGACTTCCTCTGTAAGTGTTGCCCTTGTGCTATTTTCAGATATGAGTCTTTTTTTATATTTAATGTGCTGTTCCATGCACATAATCTTTCATGGGAAATGTGATATTGATTCATTTTTCAAATTATTGGTGGCAGCGGCAACAATGAAATATATGGTTTGTTATTATCCAGATATCTGAGTCAGAATTCACTTTGCAATGTATAACAAATGAGGAGGAAAGCCTTTTCTTATTGAGAAAGCCTGTATTTAAAAGATCCTTAAAGAAAACTTAATCCTACTGATAATGACAGTTCTTGACAATAGTGGTTGTGGGATAAAAGAGCTACTAACAGGAATGTGATTACCAATAATATTTTCACTTGATTTATTAGGCCAACTCAAACTGGAGCGGGACTTCAGCAGATACAACTACCTAGGCCTTGATTCTGCCAAAGTGAATGGAGTGGATGATGCTGCAAACTTCAGAACAGTTAGGGTAAGAAGTAACAGGGTTGGTGTGAACCACAAAAAGGCTTAACAGAAATGTAGGGCTCTTATGCCCTTGATTTGGCCATTTGCCCTGGGCTGTGAGACCTATCTTTTCTGAGTCCCTTTCAGAGTGCTCAGCACTCTTTGTGCAAAAGCATAGCATGTTTACACAGGGAAGCTTGGATATAACTGGAAAACACAAAGAACCAAGTTTCTGGAGTGCTCTAGTGGGAATATAAAAAAGGCACACACGTTTAAAAAAATAATTTAAAAAAAAAGTAAAAACTAAGAAAAAAAAATTGAAGGGAAAATACCCCAAAGACCATACCCCACGATAAGATCATGGAAAAGGTTATATGACGTAGTTGCTTATGGCAGTGACTGGGCTTCATGAACCAGGTGATGCTGACCAAGCTGAAAGAAAAACAAAGCTGGAATGGTTCTCAAGATGATTTACCATGATGTTTTTACTTGATTATTGAACTCAAGGACAGGAAGAATACAGGACCCTGTTACCCTGTGTATGCAAATTTATATTTGAAAAGTTACTGGCTTTAAGAGCAACAGTGCCTGTTAGTTTGACTCTGAAAAATTGGGTTAGGTTATAAACTAAATTCAGTGGCTGAAAACCCAAAAGTGCTGCATTTTAGAAACCCATAAAGTGAACGAATCATAGTAGAGGACTGGACTGACATTCCAGCTCAGTTACTAGGTCTTCCTTAATCTGTCTTTTATATTAAAAAACTTACTTATCTATGTGTAGTATGCGTAGTAATTGTATCATGTTCTTTTGGTAGCAAAAGTGTTCATAAAACATTTCCAATTTATGCTAAGGAAGATAAATAGTGAATTTTGCAAGTATGATCTGTATAAATGTAGATTCTTTTATTCCATAATTTTACCTGTCCCCTTTACAGAATGCAATGCAGATTGTTGGCTTTATGGATCATGAAACACAGTCTGTTTTTGAAGTAGTGGCAGCCGTTCTGAAATTGGGAAATATTGAATTTAAGCCTGAATCTCGTGTGAATGGCTTGGATGAAAGTAAAATCAAAGATAAAAATGGTAAGGTCAAAATAACGATGGGAGGAAAACCACCAATTTGTCTGAAGTCATTATTGATTTTGTCATTTCTGTAGACATACAATATCCTTACAGATGAATTAAATTAGATTGTTTCCAAAACTCACCCGCAGGCAAATATGGGTTGAATTCTGTGCCAGTTTAGTCACTCTGTTTGAAATTCCAAAAGTGATTATTTTCTTTTTTCCCCATTTTATCAACACCTTTTTCTGAAATATTAAACCAAGCATTTCTGTAACTGCTTGATTATTCTGCAGTGGAGGCCTCTAGGTCTTTTGTAGTAGGGTATTTCTGTCTGTAATACTAGATTAATTAGGTCATGTTTCTGCAGTTGATATATTTTGAAAGTTCATTTATTTTCATTTGAAAATTTTTCATCATGAAAAGTAGTCTGTGATATAGGAAGAGAAATTTCTTCACAACAATAACCAAAAAGAAAGTGCTTTGAAAACTAATAACTCCTTATGCTGTGCATATTTTTTAAAAAATTTGCTTGGCAGGGCAGAAGGGAGAGAGTGTGGATGGGGGATACCTCTATTGAAGAAAACTTGTTTTGGGAAAATACTGAACTACTTAAATGCTAATAGTTTTGGGAAAGAAAAAATATTTATATAAAAGATTTTGTTATATTTACACTGTCCTTTTTCATGCTAGAACTCAAGGAAATCTGCGAGTTGACAGGTATAGACCAGTCCGTCTTGGAAAGAGCTTTCAGCTTCCGGACGGTTGAAGCCAAGCAAGAGAAAGTTTCAACAACGCTAAATGTGGCGCAGGTAAAAAGTTGTCCTGATTTTAAGGGAAAGAATCTTTTAAAATGGCCATTTATTCTACATGACTTATACCATAACTGCCCATATAAAAACTGCAGTAGGCTGTACTGAATAAATCATTTCACTAACATAAGCGTGTTTTTTCTTCAGCTGTTTCTAAGTGTTCAAATATACTGGATGTTTTGGTTTGATGTGTGAATTACCTTAAAAAGATGAGAGATGGTAAAACCCTGCAGAGAATGAAGAAATGAAACAGTTTTGCACCAAATGCATGTTGAAAGTATTGTGGCAGACTGTTTTCATTTAGAGCAACTGGTGTAATTTCATGTGAGTTGCACGCCTCAGGCTGCTGAAAAACTTCTGCTGCCAGTTATTCTTTCTGTAGTGCTGCAGAGCCAGTGTAATTGCCACCTGTGTCTCATCAGCTCAGGCTAGCAGGAATGTTGTTTCCCTAACCACAGCTGCTCAAGTCCCTTTATGACTACAGATGCCCCTTAGGATTCGGATAGGGGATGCGAGTCCCTAGAGAATAACTGGAGGAGCAGGAAGGGAGTTGAAATGCCCTGATTGCAACTGCTGTTCCAGCCAGCCCGTGCCCTGGAAGTCAGAGAGATGCAGCAGCAAGCCACCGGTGCTGCCCAAATGTCCTGGCACCCTTGGTCTAGCTCTGGTGCCCGCTTAGGCAGAGGCACTGCTGCCTAAGCCATTCTTCCCTCTCTTTGTTTCCCTACCTTTAGGATATGGCAGTCAAAATAAAAAGTTTGCGATTAGCCCAGCATTTGTAACAATTTCCTTCTTTCTTCTGTTTAGGCTTATTACGCCCGTGATGCCCTGGCAAAGAATTTGTACAGTCGTCTGTTTTCTTGGCTTGTTACCAGAATCAATGAGAGCATTAAGGTACTGTTGTTTTGTGCCTGTAAAAAAAAAATAAAAAAATCAATGGAAATCCTTTAAATTAGAGGGGACAGTAAAACTATATTTGCCAACTTCATTTTTCATGGTTGTACAGTGTTACATATGGTATGGGTGAATAACTGTATATCACAGCTCAAGAAGTTGCTGTCTGCTCTGTTTTTAAGCTTTTGGAAATAGTCTTGGTAAGTGTATTTTGGGAAACCGTCTTAACATTATAGGTTGCAGAACCTGACACCCTACTTATGAGATACTTGGGAATTGAGAATGCTAATGTATGAAATGCACAGATGACTAACTCAATGTTTAATTGTTTTTTAAAGGCACAAACAAAAGTGAGAAAGAAGGTGATGGGGGTGCTGGACATTTACGGCTTTGAAATTTTTGAGGTAAGACCTTTATAATGCTATCAAAAGTGAGAGTTGTTATTAAAGCTTGATAGAGTAGTTCATGAATGTGTAATCAGAATACATGTAATTTGAATCAAGTGTCATTTCTGACAAAAAAATGCTAGGAAAGCAAGCCAAAGAGAGATGTCTTAGCATGTCTGGCAAATGAAACAAAGATTTATGAAAGCCCAACTTGTGTTTTTACACCATAGGTAAATAAATATTTATGATGGGTAAAATAAATATATTTTGCTGTGACATACGTTCTGAGCATAAGAGAAATTCTGGCAGTGTCAGTTCTGCCCTGAGGCATTTTGTGGATGCCTTTGAACAAGCTTTCCACTTTTTCAAAAACACAACAAAAACTACACATTTTAAATTAAACAAGGAATTATATACCTTTTTTTTTTCAGTTCACTTAGATAAATATTCTGTACTGATTACTAGCTAATGATCTGTGGCTTGCTGCTGTTTGTTTATGATAGTATTTTTGGACTGGTGGTATTCTGAAACAAAAACAATAAATGAGGAATTTTTAATTGGGTTAGAGAACACCAGGGAGAAGGAGTTTTCATAAATCTTACTCTGACAGTTTATTTTAAGAGATGTATAGATCTTGGCTGGAAACTGTATATAATGTTTAAACTAGAAAGTCAATTGAGGAGAAAAATCAGTCGAAACGTTGCAATCCTTACTCACCTCCCCACATCCTTCTTGAAAATCCAGGGAGCATGTTTAAACTGTGTAGACGATGGGAATAATCCAGACGAGTAAGTACATATGGGAGTGTGGTGTAAGCTTTATTTCAGAAGCATAACATCAAAGTATGTGCAAATTAAAATGCCTCTATGAGGAGGAAAAACAAAGCTGATGCTTGCTTCAAGGGTTTACTAGGCTTTATTGTTTGCATTAAACATAAGAGCATATTTATGAAAATATATTGTATGTGTTCAGGTGGCTGAATGCAAATCTGGATGCCAGATGTCTCTCTGGAGCTTGTCCTTGGTGTACCTTTAGAAAGCTGGTCACTAGCATAGTACTGCTGGCATCTTTGGGCAGGACTCATCCTCACTCTTTTATGTTTGATCAAGGATTAACATGTAGGGTGAGGTGGAAAACCGAAGCTTGTGCTAGCACACAAGTCAACTGAGTAATTATGTTTGTGGGATGGTGTTGCAGAAAAAAGGTTCTTTCACACATGTAATTCCATTTTTTGTAGATCTTCAACATCTTCAAAAGTCATAAAAGCAGTTGAGTACAGGAATTGTAGTTTCTCAGAAGAAAAATGTAAAAACAATGCTCTTTTCACTTACCTTTCATACTCAATTTAGCTTTCCCAAATTATACAAACTCAAAAGCTTTAAAACAATACAGGTAGTTATTGTTCAGTCCTTTAAATGCAGAATATTGGTTCTAGTGGAAAAGGTGAGAAAGATTTGTCTTGTGACTCAAGACGATCAAATTCATCAGTGTGGTCACGCAAGACTGGACTCTTCCTCTCATGAGTTAAGACCTGTGGCGAGGGCACAAGCCAAGCAGCTTGGTTTAGCGTCACAGAAAGGAATTGTTTCTGAACGGTCAAAATGAGATTCGAGGTGGTATGCCAGAAATATGCATGGCTTGTATTATACCCTATTTTAATTTTAAGACATTTGAAAAGAAACTTGATTGCTTTAGTTTTCTAGAGATAACTAGAACAGTTACTGGCATTGGGACCGCGTGGCGGTATTGTAATTCAAAGGGGAATGGTAGAAAAAAAAAAAATCCATCTGAAAATCTTGAATCAGCTGTGTTTGCCGTACCACCCACTTAGCCATCCCTGTGTTTCCAAACAAGTTAATTTTATAATCAGAAACTGCTGACTTAGTTGGATCAAAACCAAAAATGATATTCAAAGGCAAAAGAAAATTTATGTTCTATACAGCTCTGGTTGGAACAAAAGATGATGATGTTATGTCAGAGTCCTTAAATTGAGTACAATAATTCTGTAATGAACACTGTGTAGACAAAGTGTATCTGGTCTTGTTGTTGCTTGAATGAATGTCATGTAGCAAGGTCAATCGAGAGGCTGGCTGCCAAATGTTTTGTGTTGAGTTTTGTAACAAATGGTTGAATCTCACAAAAATTATTAAGGATCTTGGGAAAATGCTAACAAAAAGCAATTTTTTTGCTGAGAATTTCAGTAGCCACTTCACAGAAAATATGTTATTTAAAATTAATTAAACCAATCAATAAATGAATGAAGTGTTAACACTCCACAATACAGTAACTCAAGGGAAAGTCAATAATATCTTAAGGTTTTTAGCATTCAAAATACAGTGGAATTTGGAGTGTGTAGTACATTAGTAAACACGATGGCTAATCTTTCAAAATATTAGCTGAGGTGCAGCTTATGGCAGGAACTATATCCATCCAATTATAAATTACTTAAAACCACTGACTAAAAATGTGCAATTCCCTTTGGAACCTAATTCTTAAATCAGATTTTGATTTTCATGTCTGTTCTTGAAGGTGAGAACTAACATGATCTCTACAAAGAATGTTTTTTGGCAAAAATATATTTGAAATACTTCCTTATCTGTGAACTTTTGCATTTTAAGCTTGTAAGTTATTTGATAAGGTAAAAAAGGCCTTCTTTAATCATGTTTCTACTCAGGAAGCAGATAAGTTTATCATTAGTACATGTTCTTTGACCTAAAGTGTTCTTGTACCTTGGAACATCAAGAACCATAGAAGGTGTAGTAGGAGTTTTTTATATACATGCTAAATATTTACACATGAAGCTTGATACCATTGGAATAAGTAGCAAGGTATGAGTTTACTGAAGGGTGTTTAGGTTTGGGTTTTTGTTTTTTTCCTTTACCCCTCAGGATCACTGAAAGAATAAACTAATGATATTCTACTTTACCTGTTTTGTCCTGAGGTTCTTACTTAAAATTATTGGAATACATTATGGACTAGTCAGCTTCTGCTGAAAAATCAATTTGCTACAGATTTTTGAGTTGTTTTTTTTTTTTTTTTTTGTTTCATAATGAGCAGGGCAGACAATATTTCTTGGGCCTTACTCCTGTTTAGGATGATTTCTTAGATCACCCTATAATTCCTCCTGTAAGGAGAGTAGAGAAATCCAGATTAACTGTTCTGAAAGATCCTGCACTTCACCTTCTGATGACAATGGTAATCTTGTTCTATTATATGCAAATTGAAGCTTATATAAATGAGATATTTTTCATCTATTTTGAAAGACTATTTACTGTCTACTGTAATTTCTACAATTTTTCTGTAATTTAAGATGAAGTTCATTTACAAAGTAACTGGAGGTTGAAGTTTAGCAAAGGAAAGATACTGGAGTATTGATAATACTGGCATATACTCATTGGGATTTGGTTTCCACTAGCATTATTATCGAGCACAAACCCCATTTTTCAGACAAACCCAAAAGCTATCCAAGAAAGCAGATTTAAGGACTTGACTGTCCAAAAATTCAGATTAGGGAATTTAAGCCTATTGATAATCCTCAGCCTCTGTGAGTTTGGCAGATGTCAGCAGCAAGCTTGGCTAAACAATACACAAAATAGGTGCTGTAAAGCTGTTTATTTTTGAATCCTGCTTTGCCCTTTGGGGTGAGCAGTATACTGGGACTGAATGTTTTGAAAGTGAAATGCTGAGATTCTGGGTGTCGATGTGAATGGTCTATGGGCAAGGATTTAGGGACTAAGGTTAGTGTGAAAATGCAGGCTACAGGACTGGGTTGGCTGTGTAATGCTGCTGGAGCTCAAGCAATGGACTGAAGCCTGTCACTAATTGCTCCAAGTAATGTTTATCTACGTTTTTGAGTGGCTGTGTGTGTAGTCAGTCTGCAGTCTGCAATTTGAGATGGGGTAGGGATGATGGTTGGTGGCACTGGGAATTTCAAAACCAACTCGATTGCAGAATTCCTGGGGGAGGTTTAGGGCTGGTCCCATTTTATTCCGCATTTGATTCTGTATTTTTGGATAGAGGCGGTTTCTGCATCTTTGCAAAATGTTAGGATTGGGTTGTGGAAAGGGTGAGGTTTATGAAAAAGAAATGAAAGCTGTAGAATGCAGAGGACTGAGGGCCTGGCAGGTCTCAACAGAGATGACTCATTCTGTTTGATTTGGACACTTAATTTTCTGTTGTGTATATATCCCCTGTCTAGATGAGGGCTAGAGTATGTAAACATGATTCTCATGAAGCAAGTGTGCCCATGGTGGGGGGGTTGGAACTCAATGATCTTTAAGGTCCCTTCCAACTCTAACCATTCTATAATTCTATGTTTTCTGCTTGCCCAGCCTTCAGAGATCAAATTGCCTGCCTGTGCTAGTTGGCTGAAAGACTTTATTCTGAATTTTCAGCTGCCATTCTGGAACTGGTCCATATGATGAAGCATTAATGGCTTGGAGTGCAGTTTTGTGAAAGTTAAGGCTGCCTAACAAGGCTTATTCTTGAAATTTGCCAGGTTGTTAGAAGGTAGTCTGAGAGTGTGAAAGCTTTCTGCTCAATCTCTTGATGGAGCAGTTTGTTCCACATATTTTAGCCTAGTGAGAAGCAGGGATGCTCTGGGGATAGAGCTGCAAAAGTAAAGGCTGTAGAAAGAAACAGACCGTTTCCTTTGGGCCCTCAGGTATCTGCTGAGGGCCGACCTGAGGAGATGTGAATGCCTTGTCTTTGGGAACAGCATCTGACCAACTTCTTTTGCTCCAGGTACACAAAAACATGTAAAGTCATGGCAGCATCCATCACATTCTGCATAAAAACCCGGCAGTAAATAAAAATAACACCAACAAAAGCACTAAACAAGCCACCTAACAGTAAAACCAGGTTCATTTCTCACAGTCTGTGATGCAGTTTGATAGTGCTTCTATTTATTTACAGCAATTAGCTCGTTTCTTGTGGGTAGAAGTCCCTCATAGTGAAGGAAATAAGCTTGACCATATTGCATATGTTACATAAACTGTCATCTGAATATTGATAAAAAGACAACATATTCATTGATGGCATGCGATAGCAATATTAAGAATGCAGTTTCATTATATTAACATGTAATTACCTATTTTTAAAGGGAAGTAACCGCAAGAGGAGAGGATAGACATTGAAAATGCCATTCTGAGATGTTTGAGGCATGAAGAAATTGGGGAGGTGTTTTCACCTTTATTATAAACCTGTATGACAGCTTGGTCCAATTGCTGAGTAGTTGCTCTGCCTTTTTCTGTCCTGTTCACCACATGAAGAAAATTACAGTTGCAGAGCATGCTGAGCTCTGAGAGATTGCTGCTGGCTCAGTGACTTCCCCCCACGGTCCCAAGGATAATTTTACTGGAGAAGGGTCTAGTTATTTGCTAGAAAGGTGACTTGGAGGGAAAAAGAGCCCGTGGAGAAAACTGGCTTATCAGGATCTTCTTTTATCTTAATCTTTTCTTTTTTTTAACCATTCTTTTAGGCTCTGGGGACCCTTTCTTCATATTTTGACTTTGGCTCTAACTCAGCCATGGATATCTGTTGTCTTGGTAGTTGGCTTAATCTCTAGACCATAATTTCCAGTCACCTCTTCTAGGCACTATACCTGGCAACAGATTTCCTTTTTGAAATTGTTCAACCCTTTTCTGACACCCAACAGCATATCTAATCACACAGGGCAAAGCCCAGTTAGTGTGAAGGAGGAATTTTTAATCTATAATTTATCAACTACATCTACTGGCAGGTGTTGTAAAAGAGGGAAGCTTTACTGAGAGGGACCCCTTGGTTGGACTCCTAGGTGGTATGGGGATTTTAAAATACAATGAAAGCAATCATTTCTTTACGTGCTAGAATGTTCAGAAACAGAGGTTCATCCCAGGAAGTTAATCACCATTTAATTAATCACGTTATAATTTAGGGATTTAGAGAGGCTTGTTTTGCAAAACACAGGTTTATGAATTAAATCCCACTGGCTGGCTGTTTTCAATGGAGGAAATATTTGAAATGCTGGAGCAAATATGCACAAATGCTCTGCTTCAGTTTGTGAGAATAACATTTTCCCCCATGGCAGCTATTATGTCTTACTAGAGGAATAAGATTATATAGTAGTTTCTTGCCTATTTGTAATTCCTGTTGTTCCAGAATTGTAATTTATCAGGTTGAGTCTGTTGAAGTGATTGTACCTGGGTTTCCCTGTGAATCTCACATGAATTGTGTGCACTGAATTCACTGTAGTTTCTTGACCTTTTCACTCCAAATTTGGTTTAGACCTGTGTGTCCAGACACCACAGCTGAGAGCAAGATGCATTTCAGAGTGCGTGGTTCTCTATCAGTGCCAGCAGCATCAATAAGGACCAAAGCTGGTTGTGCTACACAAATACAGAAAATGGATAATCCCTGATTGCTTCCATTAGATACACTGTAACATACTTTAATTACATATAAGTGGAAAATTCATAGTTAAATAATAAGCCTCGGGTTCTTTGCCTACAGAGAAACTTACACAAAAAGCACAGAGCTTATTCTAGTTAAAGAAGATATTTTTCAATTCAGTTTGATTACACAAATGCTTGTATATGTAAATAGAAAGGTAAGGGATAAGTATTGATAGCATATCTTCACTAACTTCGCAGAAAATAAGAAAATGTTATAACCAGGTCACATGCAGCTCATTGCTTTCTAAGATAAAACCAGTGTCTTTTTTTCATTTATTTTAAAATGCTTTTTGCCCATTTTCAGCTTGCATTTGCTGATTTTCATCTTCTAGCATTTATTTTTCTTAGTTTCATCTCATAAACTCGTATGCTTCTGTGGTTATACATAAAAATCCCTATCCCCAGACACCACAGTAGGTTATAAATTAAATTTGCTGGTTGGTTTCACCATTCATCTCAGTGAAGCGAGTATGTTGGTCTTTTATCATCATTAGTTTTGCCATCTGGCTTTTTCTCTAGGAGCCTCAGAAGTACTCTAGGGTCCTGATGGAACTACCTGGGATCACCTGCCTGTGTTAAGAGGTGGCCAGAAAATTCTGATGCCCGGGGATGCATTGATGTTAAAAAAGTTTTTCTGGGGCTGTATATGTTAGAGCAAAGACATAAGTCTGTTTGTCTTTGCCCCCTCTAATATTGATAAAAAAATTAATTTTAGTGGCATTATTTCTGTTGATTTCAACGGACTGTTTAAGTTTTGCTATGAGGTGTTTGAAAAGGTGTTGCTGAGGACCTTTTTGTCAGTGTTGTTGTAGACTGAGCAATATGTAGATTTTGAAATTGGCTCTCAACAAGAACTGGTGTGATAAAAGATAAGAAGGAAGAGGAAATGTTGAGAAACACCTTGTATAGGTGTGATACTGATAATATAGACAAGTCTGTAGATTTGGATCAACAACATATGCTTGATTTGGGGAACATAGTGAAGTGGAGAGGACGCAAGAAAATGGAACACTTGAACTTTATTAGGCAGGTGTCAGATAAAAAATTATTCCTACCTTTTAGTATGGAAAAGTACCCTGTTTTCAGTTTTAAGTAGGTTTCTTAGTTGCCTCAGTGTCTCTGGAAATGATTGGAATCTGGGTACTCGGAAAGGAATTTGAATTCTCTATGGGGAAAGAAGGTTAGAAGGTCGTTGGTTTTCATAGAAAAATGCCGATTTAGGTATATTTAATGCAGGAAATGACACTAAGCATCATCATATGGACTGAGACCAGTAAGAGACTTCTAGTCTCATTGTAATTTTTTTTTAATTATTATTATTTTTAAATTATTTTTGTTTTGCCTACTTATTATTGGTATTTTACTGGTATAACAATGTATAAGGTGAGGAACAGCCGTATATGTTTTTGTAGATGATTCCATGATACACATGACTGGAATTTTCCAAAGAAGAAGCTAGGTAAAATATTAAGGAACAAAAATTATTTTCCTTATACTTTTAAGCACCTTTATGTAATTCATGTAACAGCAGTGGTTCAAAACTAGAACATTTTATTGTCTCACAGTTGATTAACAACCTGAGTGAGTACAACATTGTGATCTGCTTGTGTGTGTAAGCACTATATTTTTGTGTGGAGCAGAATTTTTTAGAGTTCAAAAACTTGCTATTCATGAAAGGCCACCCTGATGCCTGGTAGTTTGAAGGCTGATAATGACTAAATCTGTAAGAGCAAGACACCATTATTCGTGACCAGAAAAACATGGTGAAGTAGGCTTTGATTTGTCAGTGAAATTTTCTACTTGTCTAAACGTATTGTTGCACCCGATAAAAGATTGAGGGGATAAGCTGAGGGTGGTTGGCTGATCTGTATCTATAAATTTGACATGACTTTAAGCCTATCTCACTTGACATTGTGACACTTCCCAGCACCTTTAATTTAATTTGAGAAACTGAGTGGGGTTTTTTTCTTCCTCAAAGGTTATATTTTTGTATTCCACGGTAATTTCAAAGTAATTTTCAAAGTTTGAAATGCTGCTATAAAAATGCAAGGTTTTAAGTGATGCTCTCAACATGAGAGTAGCAGAATTACAGCGTGGAAAAGAAGCTAGCACTTTGAGAAGTACTGGTCTTAAATATTTTTCTTTCCTAAAATTTCCTAAGAATATTTGAATTTACTAACTCTTCATAAATTTTGGGTCTGTCCATTCTGTTTCTGTGTCTGTCAAAACCCGTTCTGTCACTTAATGCCAGCACAAGGAGCGAGTAGATACCTTTTGATAGCTGGATCCTTCCAGCCTGTGTCTCCTGAATTAGTGTTGTGCTGTCACTGATATTAACATTCCCTGTTGTCTTCTGAAAAACAACGTAAGAAGTCCTTTAGATCACTTCTAGTTCTAATTTCTAATACTAATTTCTAGGAGCCTTCATTAAAATATTAGGGGGAAAATTGATTTGTGAGCATTCATCTATGATTTGTGAAGCCCTTGCATAATAAAAACCCTATAGATGTGCAATAAGGGAGAATAAACACAGAATCTGTTGCTTTATTCACGTATGCCTAGAGATAAGCACTCTAATAATTTTTTCGTACAGTGTTTTTTAAAACCTGTAGGAAATGCCTCTTTCTGAAATTTATTTAATTTACCAAATATCTTCTGGTCTGTTCAGAGTTAAGTGTTTTGAGTATTTCAGTAATTCCAAACATTTTTCCTCACTTTTTTTGCTGTAATTAACTGTTAGCCTTTTGCTATGTATGATACATAAAGACCAAAATAGCTACTGCTCTTCAATGACTTTTTTCCTGGAATAGTAATTTTCAGTGGCTTGGTAACATCAAATAGAATTTCATAGTTTAGTGAGTGATTTGTGAAGAACTCTATGGATTTTCATTTGCTTTTCTTTGGCAAACCGTAAATATCGCAGATACATAGCAAATCAGGAAAGCACCTAGCAATTACTTTAATATATTGTTAATGACATTTTAGTTAGATGCTTTAGCTGGATTTGCAGTCCAGTTTCTGTGCTCTTTTGAAGACAAAGATTGTGTATAATACGCGAGCAAAAAGTCCTGTATTCCTTGTAATCGGAATAACGTGGTCTTTTTGAGAAACAATCTTTGCCTGACAGGAGGATGCAGGGGGTATCTTACCCTTCCTCTTTACCAGGGTGATGTCTCAGTGGGGGTCCTTTTTCTTCAAATTCAGTATATCTGAAGTTACAGCCTTATCTGAATGTGTCAAATAAACTTTTGCTCATTCTTCCTCCAGAACTCTCTGTTCCTTTCCCCATTCTCCTCTCGCTTTACTGAAATTTGTCTACCGAAGTTTATATATATGGCTTTCTGAGACAAAAATATATGGTGATTTAGAGATGTGACAATGCAAGAATGCTGATCTGTGTTAGACTCTGAAGTGCCTCAATACCTTAGTTTATTTTATAATTGGATAGTACTTAAAGATACACTTGTCTACAAAAGAGTAATACATAACATTTATGTAGTACTTTGCGGTTTTAGTGACATAGAAATATGAGTGATAAAAAGACTGATTTACTTGGTACACCAAATAAATGCTAATAGATGTTCTGTATTCTGTGTTGTTATGGAAGTAGTAGAGGTACTGACTGCAATTTATGTAATTTCTTTTTTACAACAGAATGCAGTAAGTATGACTTGTTTGCAGTGCTGATTTTGATGCATGCCAAATTTTAACTTTCTCATCTAGAGCTATGCAAGTTTTGCAATCTCTGATAATTGTAGTTGGTGTGAGGAGCAGTTTGATGTGGCTGAGAAAGTTTTGTGATCAGCTATGATTTTGCTTTACCAAAAACTAAAATGATAAAAATAATCTGTGCTACCTCAATATTTTGTAATCTTGCTTGCGTGTTCTTAATCTCATTTTAGCAACCAGATCCTTAATTCAAACATTTAAATGATTGCAGTTGCCCTTAGTCGTAACAACATTATCACCATAACGTGAACTTCACAGGTATTGCACGGCAGACTTATTTGTTAGTGTAAAAAGGCATAGTGGTTTATTCTGGAAATTTTCAGGCTTCCTAAATAACAAAGCATTCTTGATGACTAGTGATTAAAAAAGGGGAAAAAAAAGAAAAAGATAAAAGGCTGCAGGGAGGGAACCCCACAACCCCAAAGCCAAGAAGAGAAGACCAGCAGCGGCTATCCAAAGTTACTCTTGACTGCACTTATTTATGCAGATACATGTATGGAATTCTTACAATATTAATGACTCTTTCAAGCGCTGGAAAAAAACACCAAAGGTGCTGGTCCCTTTCTCTTTGTAAGGGGCATTTTTAACCATTCCTCGGAAGAAGCACCTGACCTCCAAACTGCACTCATTTAAGGTAATGAAGTGGTGAACCACAGCTGTTATGCTGGGGTCTTGGCCCTGGTGATGTTAGGAGCAGAACCTCAGTTGACTGGAGTGCGAGGGCTTTACCTGTGTTGTCTAGGGGCTTGCGGTGGCCATCGTTTCAGATGCTGACTTGTGTCCCTGTTGGAAGTATGTGGCTGTAATGTCACAGCCCCACTCCAGTCCTGCCCTGCAGCTGGGATGGAGCAAGCTGCCATGGCTGGAGTCGCTGAGCACCCTTCCCAATGTCTTCCCACCCTTCCAGGGTCTGCTCTGTTCCCTGGTCCCTTCTGCAAAGGTTGATACAAATGCTTGCTCCCTAACCCCGTTTTATATGAATTAGCCTTTTAAAGGATTTTTGGTTTATAAATTGCTCTTAATTCCCATCGTTTCATGGGGCAATTACATGAGCAGTTTGGCAGGGAGGAGGTGGGTTGACCTTTGGAGACTAATCTCAGGCAGCTTGGGCCTCAGTCTGTAGTGAAATAGAATACTTTATCTGCTCCGAGCTATCCTAGTTGGAAAAGAGCTAATGTTAACATCAATTTTATTTATCAAGACCTACAGGAGATGACATTTTACACACAGGGATAGATTAGCACAGGCAAAACTTTTGTTGTTTATTCCCTGACACGACAGGCTTCCTTAAGATACCTTGCAAGGAATCCATACAGAGGCATCCTGAATATAAACCTACAGAGTGTTTGCCCCTCCCAATGGAGAAAGCCTTAGGAAAGGATTTGGTCTAAAATTTTCAAACTAATCTCATTCTCAATAAAATATTAATCAAACCATCACATTGCAAAGCTGGAAGGAGTAGTTAATAAAGCGGCTTGCAGGTCTGTTACTGCAGACTTGCAGCTGCTGGAGTAACATACTCCAGCTGAATTCCAGGGTGTTTACACAACAGCAAATGCAAACATGTTTTATCTGACAGGACAACAGCTTTGAGCAATTCATTATCAACTACTGTAATGAGAAGTTGCAGCAGATCTTCATTGAACTTACCCTCAAAGAAGAGCAGGAGGAATACATCCGAGAGGTAATACTTACTGGATCTTTCCTTATCATCTCTTCTTCCCTTTGTCCCTGTGGTGAAGATACACAGGCATGCATGCTGGAACAGTCAGGGAACAGTCAGTTTTTGACCCCAAGCCTGGCATGGAGGGTGTTTGTGTAGGACTGTGTGGTAGCTATTAAACCAAAAATGCTCATCAAACACATGATGAGTTCTCCAGGTATAATCCAGATGCAAATGTCATTCATTGTCAAAAATGGCTGGCAGTTCTGTGCAAGGACTAATTATTAGAAGACTAATATTTTTTTCTGGTATTAGTGCCATTACCCTACAGCCTGTCTTTTGGATTACACAGCAGCATCTGGGACACACCCCAACAGCGGCCACAGCTAATCCTGTTTTAAAAGGGAATTGGATGGGTGAAACAAGACCATGCAAGAAACTAGAAATCAATTTTGGTTCTAGTTTTCTTTCAGTGAAGTGTTGAAGGGAGCTTCGTGAACTTCATGGGTAAATTTAAAATGTGCTTTGGAGCCCAGACTGGTGTTTGATGGTATTCTGTGAGTGAATGTTGAAGTTCTAATAGGTATTAGCTGTACTCCCCAGTGCTGTAGAAACTGCACTGTCCGGACTCAAATTGGATGATACCATTTTTCTGGGTAAACATTTTTAAAAATTGAATAAACTTCCTGCTTCATAATCTTGAGGAGCTTGGGCATGTTTTTGTTTTTTTTTTTTCTTTTTGTGTTCAGTAGTGAAACATTATTACTGCAATTTAGTTCCTGAATGATATTTCAAACGCTCTGAGAAAACTAAACTATAAGAAGTACCATGGAATGCAAATGAATGAAATTAGTATCTTCTTTTTCCAGTCCTTTACCCTACCAGTGTTACCTCCTGATGCATTTAATCCTGGAAATTTGATCACTGATATTTGAAAAGAATTAGGATATTAGGAATATCTGAAAAACAGCCAGACTCCAGATTTTTCAGATAGCTCATCTAAATTTAGCCCTCTTTCTTCCTCCNCAGGGGAGTGCATGGGAAGCTGACACGGGTAGGGGAAAGGAATGGCAAGTGGGTCTGGCAGCCACTCAAGGACAGTCGTTTTGTGCAGATGATGATAGTAGTAGATGATTGCATTTCTTTCTTAATAAATAAAATGTTGGTAAGCATATAAAATTACATTTGAAAGTCGTATCTTCGTTAATGAATACAATTTAAATTGCCTAGAGAAAAAGCTCCCTTGTTTGGTTTCCTGTTCAAACATTTATTTGTTGTTGGTTTTTTTTTTTTTTTTTTTAATAGGGGATTGAATGGACTCATATTGAATATTTCAACAATGCTATAATTTGTGACCTAATAGAAAATGTAAGTTATGTTCAAGATTTTTTTAATGCATGGATTGAATTTAGCTGTAAAGTCTCTACAAATCCTCATACACTTGGTTTTATAAAATAAGCCACTCTTTGTAATAGTCATCCTATTTTGTATAGTAAAAGTTTATTTTACTAAGGAAATACTTTTTTGTAAGTCTATAATGTTACTTTGTTAGAAATATTCAGTAACACCTACACGCAAAACCCCAAAAACCCAAGCACCAAACAATTTGTAAATATTTTTATTCAGTGCTGTTTTCAGTAGCAGATTAGCCCATGCTGCATTATAAATGACATTACTTTGTATATGGAAACTAGAAAACTCAGTAACTTGTTACTGAGTACTTTAGGTACAGAAATTACTTGTATCTAATAAGAGGACATCCTGCGGACTTAGCACAGCAAGAAATATAAAATTCTTAAGAGTTGCAAAAGAAGAGTTTTTAACCATTAACGTAAAATGCACACTGCATTTACCCATAAACTGACTACTTCCAGTTAAATAGGAGTTTCTACAGTCTGAGTAAATAACACAAAATTCCAACATGGACTTCAAGATTTAGATATCTGAAGCAGTCTTTCAAAAATGCAGATATTAAAAATCTGTCGAAAATGGGGATGAAGAAAAGAGTCAACTTTGAAATGGCTTGAAGACCATTTTTCTGTGTAGCAGAAGTGAAACAGGAGAGAGCAGTCTCTTTTTTTATGCCTTGATGGAAATGTGGTAGGAACAAGCAGTAAAGCTCTTGTCTTGAAACTTCAGAACCAAACTGGAATCCTGGCCATGCTAGACGAAGAATGCCTGAGACCCGGAACTGTCACTGATGACACCTTTTTAGAGAAATTGAACCAAGTCTGTGCCACCCACCAGCATTTTGAGAGCAGGATGAGCAAGTCCTCCCGATTCCTCAACGACACCTCCTTGCCTCACAGTTGCTTCAGGATTCAGCATTACGCTGGCAAGGTACCTGCTGAAGTGGGGAGTACGAAGGGTTTGGAGGGTGTTGTACCTGTGTGAAGCCTAAGTGTGGTACAGTGGGGAGGTTCCTCATCCATTAAATGTTGTTACAGTAATGGCAGAGAATTGCTTGAGTCAATAGTTGATCAAAAAATCCAGACCTCTTAATCTTTTCCACCTTAAGACTAAGATTCGTGGTTTGAGCTGGAAGGTTTTCAGAGATCATGCTGCTCTAAGTTGAAATCGAGGGCAGTGCTCCTTTCAGCAAAGGAGAAAGATGTCCCATGTGCTTTGGTGCTGAACTGCTTGTGCTGCTGGGTCTCTGGAAATAAAAATGTTATTTAGAATGACAAAAATTCACACACATCTGAAGACAAAATATTTTGGAAAACATGTTCTTTGTCACTGAGCTAGCTGAAGTCCTTAGTCACGTTGATGAGAAAGTCAAGTTTTTCTACATGTGAAGGAACTGAGTTTGTTTTGACAGCTTGTGTGTTTAAACAGATGGAAGAGAAAGCTCTACAGAGGGCTTGCAAATGTATTTGCTTTTTACAACATAAGCAGTATGAAGAAATACAAGTGTGATAGCTTTTGATGTATAATTCAGTATGACTTTTTATTAATGAAAATCCTAATAATTAAATTTGTAAAAAGAAGACAACTCATTAAAAAAAAAAAAAGAAAAAGTAAGCATACGGGTTGAAACTACACCTCTTGTTTGAATCTGCTGAACTGATAATTTCACAGAGTAATGAATATTTGGTAAGTGTTCCGTTTTCCTAGGATTGTTTAATAGTTCCCTATTTTTTAAGATTTTCTTAATCTTAGAGTTTTGAATAGTTCAATAATTTGTTCATTCAAAATGGTGCTGCAAATGTCATACTTTCTGCCTTTGAGGCTGCCATTCATTAACTTTGTTATGTATTTGCTAAGAATATATTGCAATTGCATATAATCTATCAGGAATTAATACTTGGAAAGTACTTTGGTTGTCCATTTTCCAAGTGAATTGAAAATACCCCAGTGCTTTGAGAAGGACTGCAAACAGACTCTGTCTTAGCAGGCAGCTGAGGGTCTTCGATTGTTACTGGCATTCGCTTACCCAATAGAGCAGTCAGTGAATTCCTCCTATTTTGGGAGGAATGTTGTTTTTCCATCCTCATCTGAGAACATTTTGATCTAGTCACTGGACAACAAAAGTTTGATTCTCCTTTTATGAAATATAAGCAAGTTCATTTGAAGAGGTTTTTTTTTTTTTAATAGTGGCATTTGACACACCTGTCAAAACCAGAAATGCTTACTACAAAGAAAAATGCCACTTGAGTACCCAGTCACTTGCTGTTGTGTGAAATATGGCTATGTCAGTACTATTTTTATTCAGTATTCTATGTCCATAGTACCTATCTACACAGAACTGAGAAATCACGAAGCTGAAGAATATGTGTTACCAGCCAGGTGACTTGTCAAAAATAATCAAACTAAATTCCCTACCCTCAAAAATTAAAAAAGCCAGAAGCCATCTGAGATTCCAAGTTCCCCTGGATGCCTCTTGGGTCTCCAGACGCAGGTCAGAGCTTTGCATTCATGCTTGTTGTCATTGGACTATTTTCTTGGTAAAAGTCCTTTAAAAGAACAGTCCCCTGAGGACTGCACAGATAGCTGCTGACTGCTTCAATATCAAAAGGTGATATTTCATATGTTGTTGTTGTTAGGCAAATACTGTAAGCGGTACTATTTTGAAGGGAAAGGGTATTTTTGCTGTTGAGATTCAAAAGAGAGGGAGAAAACCTTTTGTCAGCGCAAAAAGGATTGTTTTGGAGTATTGGCAGGTGGTGGTATTTCAATTACCATGGAAGAAGGGGTTAAATTTCAGAAACCAGAATTGATCAGCACAAGGAACTGTTAGCAGTGTGAGGAAATGCATCATTTTCACGAAGCACGTTCCCAGAAATCTTGTCCAACAAAAAGTCTTCCAAATGTCAAATTTAAGAGGAAAGCTGAAATGTCTTTAATTCGTTTTAGATGGTGAGAAAGAAGGAGAAAGCAATTACTTGGTTCAATTTTGAATTGGCCTGTGTTACTTTTCAAAACATGCTCTGATGAGACTTTTCTGTATTGTTCAGGTCATGTACCAGGTGGAAGGATTTGTTGACAAAAATAATGATCTTCTGTACCGTGACCTCTCCCAGGCCATGTGGAAGGCCAGTCACTCTCTTATCAAAGCATTGTTCCCAGAAGGTAACCCCGCTAAGATCAATCTAAAGAGACCACCGACGGCAGGTTCACAGTTCAAGGCTTCAGTTGCTACCCTGATGAAAAATCTTCAGACAAAAAATCCAAACTACATTAGGTAAATTATCCTGTGACAAAGCTTTGGTGAATTTGTTCAGCAAAGTTAAAAAAAAAAAACAAACCCAAAATTTAAAAAAAACCCTTGATATCCAAGGGTAAACTATTGAAATCTGTGGTATAAACTCACAATAATTGTTGACACACATAGCGCTGCAAACAAATGTCCCTGTTTGGTTCACTCACTAGGTGCATCAAGCCCAATGACAAAAAAGCTGCACATGTTTTTAATGACGCCCTGGTGTGCCACCAGATCCGCTACCTCGGTCTTCTGGAGAACGTCCGTGTCAGAAGGGCAGGTTATGCATTCAGGCAGGCATATGAGCCTTGCCTGGAAAGGTACAAAATGCTGTGTAAGCAGACGTGGCCCCACTGGAGAGGACCAGCCAGGTAGGAAAAGATCACTATTCTTACCTAGTCCTGTTTCAGTGATTGAAATTACTATCTTCCATGTGTTCTGATTAGTTTATTTTTTTTTTAATTGAATGAAATTTCATGTATTTTAAAAGTAAATGAAAAATTAAGCCAGTGAGGCTCAAGTGTTTCAATTGCATGTTGTTCTTTATCATCTTGTTGGATGAGTTCATCCACTGGGAAACCTAAACTTTTCAGTAGGCTAAAAATTACAGATCCTTGGTAAAGGAGATGGTTTTAGTGATGAACTAATCTACTAATGGAAAATTAGTAGATTTTAGTATGGATTTTGGATTTTGGGATTATGGATTTTGGAAATGGATTTTGGTATGAGCAAGGAGAGCACGTTGGTTTTAGAATATATTGCAGCTTTTACTGGTTTGGGCCTGAAGGAAAGCAGGGAGAGAGAGAGAGAGTGACTGACTGGAGTGGAATAAAAATGACAAGGAGGTCTGGAATGATCAGGACTCTTATCTTTAATAACCAGCTTTCAAGGTGTAGGAACATCCATTTCTTTGAGAACAGTCATACAATCTTCCTCTGTCTTTTCAAGAAAAACACTACATAATGATTTGTGATTTATCTCTTGCAAATCAATTGTATTGAGCAGGTAATCTCAAATTGCATTTTATTCACATGTATTTTTTGCTGACGAAGTTTTGAGTAGGCAAATGAGCTTCTCATAATTCTTTATACACATGGAAATGAACAGCATGAATTAAATTTCTTTCATAATAGATTAATATCTTTAGCTATAATTTAAATCTTTAGGTTTTCAAGATAGCAGAAGTGCAGTATTGATAACAATAGCATTGTTACAATCCTCATAAAGTTCTGTGCAATTAATCTCTGTTGACAGGGAATGCAGTTGGTGGAGTATGGAACATTAGCATTTCTTAAACTTGTCAGTCTTTGTTTCACATTTTGACATTAGAGTGAGAGCTCTTCCTTTTTTCTTTCTCCTTTTTTTTTTTTTGTAAGTAATATCATTATAGATGTAGGAGGAAAAAAGAGGCTGTTCCTGACGATATTAAATAAAAATTGCTCTTTTTTCTTCAAATTATTCTGAATCTTTACAGTGATGATTCTTGCCTTCAGCTAACGAACCAGTGAGTAAATTAGGTTTTCAATCTTCTTATGTCAAGCACTATTTAAGAATTTGAAATACGCTTTCATATACATGCCATAAATTAATATGTGAATATGTAAAGTAAGAAATCTTAGAGCTGGGGGTCCTGTTCGCTAAGCTCATTTACTTCTTTTTAGAGCTGGAGTAAAGGTACTGTTTAATGAATTGAATATACCTGAAGAAGAATTTTCATTTGGTAGATCAAAGATATTCATCCGCAACCCAAGAACGGTAAGTGAAAAATCAAGCCATCTTTCAGGAAGATAGCCTGTTATGAACTGCATAATTCGCTAGCTGGTTACCACAGATTTTTCTAGATACAGAGCTTTGATACGTTGCTGTGGAATAAAATTAATAAAATTAATAAAAATAAAATTAATAAAAGCACTTTTTGACATTAGGCCCATTAAAATTGGTGTGAATAAATAGCTGTCAGCCTGAATGTAACTTTCGTGCACTGACTTGTGGCAACATATGTGTCACAAACCCTGTTGATATAACTGCCTACAACTCTGAAGATTAATAAATCAAAAGGTATCTGAAGAGGGACTTGAATAAAGAAGAGATTTCTCTTACAATAGCTGTGCTTACGGGATTTTTGGTCTCTTCTCCCCTACTGTTTTGCTTCCAATGTCAAACAAAACCCTAAAAACCATCACACCCAGCTCTTCAAACTAGAAGATTTGAGAAAGCAGCGATTGGAGGACCTGGCTACTCTAATTGAGAAGATTTATAGAGGTTGGAAATGCCGCACACGTTTCTTGTTAATGAAGAAAAGCCAGATTGTGATTGCTTCCTGGTACAGGAGATATGCAGTAAGATAATATTAATAATAAATGGGGGGATTATTTTTTTACTTTAATGTGGTTTTTGCTTTAACCTCAATATGATATTTCACATAACCCTCGTGATATTTTTCCTTGTTATGTATGGAGAATTGTTGAAAGAATTCAATTTTATGCTAGTATTTAAGTATTAAAAATGTGAATAAAAGAAAATTTAGTTTCTGATGACCGCTATTAAGTGTTTACTTTGTGCTTAAATAATTGAAAAGCTCACCAGAGCCCTTTAGCTCTGGGAGAGCCAGATTGTGTGGCCCAGTTGGGAGGATTCTTTTTCATTCACCTAAAATGCTGTGCTCCTGGCTTTTAAATGCTCTCAGAACATATGGGTAATGTGTGAAAAATGTTTGGTAATATACATGTGCAACTCTGTGGAATTCAGCCATTCCTAAGGCTTTTTGTATTTTTGCCTTATTTGGAACCTTTGCATTTAAGGCTCAAGAATGCTACTTGGGAGGATCCCAGGGATTTATTTTAATTATAGCTCGTAAGACTCGTAGTTCAGTAGTTGTTATTGATACAGTTCTAAAACAGTTCCAGATCTGTTTGTGGACTGGGTATGCTGTGTCATGACTCTCTCATGCCTTTTTAATCAGTTAGTAAATTACTTTGACTTATATGATAAAAGATTTGTTGTTTTTTTAAGTTTTAAAACAATTCTTAAACATTTTAGCTACATTTTGTTATTGTGTTAGTATCAGGAAGCTTGATGTGATATATGATATGGAAAGAAAGCATCTTCTTAAACTGCAAGTTGCAGAATTGACAATTGCTGTTTTTCAGTCGATATGCAATTCTGTGTATTATCTTGAAAGCCTGTAGCATTTGGTTTAGTTACCTTGGGTAATTAGAGAGAAGTATGGATAACTTGGAAAAAGTATCAATAAATGCTTTTTCACTGTAAAAACTCTTCTCTCTTAGTTTCTGTGATTGAATGCACTGTTTCTACAAAGAGCATAATTACAGAATTGCATTGTGCCCATATGGCTTCATTGTGATTTCATACAATCTTAATGAATTAAAAATGGAATAACCACAGCTAAATTGGCACAGCTTTTACTATAAAGAAACATATACGTGACCAAATCTACATCATTGTGGATTTCTGAACTGTAAGCCTTATTGGTGTAGTGGTGAAACATGGCAGCAATTGTCTTTGAATGCAGAATGAAGTCATAGCAAGACCCTCAAAATTACTTACGGGTGACAATAGAGATATTTCTTCAACCTCTTCATGTAGACGAAGGGCCCCATTCTCCTAAGCCAACATGACTTTAGGCACTGCGATTTGAAAGGTTTCATAAGGAATGTGTATCCCTTCCATGAACAAAGCTTTCTGACAACAACTTGTGCCGGAGGCTTGGCTAAAGGATCTGCAGATACTTGTCTGTCTCTCCCTTCACAAGGCATAGCAGACATCATTCATGGCATGAATGTGCCCTTGATGTGGCCCAGAGGGGATCCTCTCTAGCTGCCTCTCAGAGATGTTCACTGCAATTGAGTGGGCTGAGTGTGAAGTCTAAAACCACGTTGCAAAGTCTGTCAACTCTTGTTCACGTAGTATTACACTGACTACTGGTCTGCTGGAGAATGAATCTTTTTAGAAGGAAAAGCCTCAGCTGTCAAGGAGGTTCATTGTTCAAACTGGCATACTTGGATAATACTCCAGCATGTCATTCAAAAATTCGTGGCATTTTTTTCCCCCTATTCCTGAGTTATCATCAGCATTTGGTATTATAAAGGGACTGCGGGTAATAGCAACAGCACAAGTCTTATGAAAAGGTAGTAAAAAGCTTAGCCAACAAACCTGAGCAATTGTAGTGGTTTGTATGCTACTCTGTTGGTGGGAAAGTCCAATAAATCTGTAACCATTAGCATTTAATCCATGTCACTTTTGTGCTGCTGACCATGAACTTGCTGTTTCTGTAAACAGAGTGTGACATTGTCCATGCAGCATTGTTGGTGTGCTTTGTTTCCTCTCGAGTTGAACACAGAATCTACACTCTGATCTGCTTGGTCAAAATTTGTTCACTTTTTACATACAGTGCTTGTTTCCTTAATCATATTTTCAAATGTTAGTAATGTAAGTTTATTATACAATATTTTACAGTTGCAGTGTTCTGTTCTAAGCATCATGTATTTATTTCTAATACAGCAACAAAAGAAATACCAGAAGATAAAGAGTTCGGCTATTATAGTCCAGTCTTACATCAGAGGATGGAAGGTGAGTTTCCTGTTACTGCAGCTGTATCTACATGGTGAGGTAAGGAGCAGGCCAGGAAACACATTTCAAGTGCACTGAGCCTCCTGACTTTCGTGCCTTCTGTGCGTTGAGCTGTGCCGTAGCTGGTGTTAAACACTCGTGTTTGCCATAGAAGAGGTGAGTTTGGGATATCTGCTGGTAGCCTGGGCTGTAAATCCCTGCAGACAGTGCAAGTGGAAGGCTGGGACCTCATTATCCTTGGGGCATCTTCTGCCCTGATTTTGTCTTTATTATTTTCTTTAAATGAGTAAAAAGTATTGTTTCAGGCTAACTATTTGTTGCCTTTGCCCACAAGAGTTATTTGAAGAAAGCTGGGTAAAAGCATCATATCGAGTTAAGGTTTTCTGTTTGTCATCGGAGAGAACACGGGTCTTTTGCAGTAGCACTGCCATGGATAAAAGCCTGGTGTTGAAAGCAGCCTTAAGCATGACTGAAAGCCAGGCAGTTCACTCGTGATTTATTCTTCATTGTAGTCTATGTGGATAAGACATATACTGTGTGGAGGAAAAGTGTTGTTGCCATTGTACAGACAGACAATATCTTAGGTGATGCTGCAAATCTGGAAGAAAATTAAAAATTGAACTAAAATCCCCTGAACTTCAAGTCCCAAGATCTCACTTATACACAGAATCCTACCTGGAACAGCAAATGTCAGGCTGTGTAGCATTTATTCAATTATATGTTTCGGGATTTGGAGTCGTCGTGGTTTGGTTTTGCCTTTATTCACAGGTTGCAGTCCCTTAGTTTAATATAATTAAGAAATTATAGTTATTTAATTGAATAAAATAATGTTTTCAATTGTTTACAGGCTCGGAAACTTCTTCGGGAACTTAAGCATCAGAAGCGTTGTAATGAGGCTGCCACAATAATTGCCGCTTATTGGCATGGTACCCAGGTAAGAAAATGGCAACATATGGTGCACGTAATTGTCTTCACGTAGAATGAACAAGGCCTTCAGGATAAAGTTATGTGGGAATACGTTCAGTGGCTTAAACTACTGATTTTTATGTTTCTCTTTGCTGCTAACATGTTTTAGCTGGTGCAGTCTGGGACTCTGGGACACGCTTTCATATTTGCTGTTTGTAGTGAATGGTTTCTTTCTTTCTTTCTTTCCTGCACCATTGGGAACTTGCAGTAACCTTTTCTTTCCTAAGCTTTTCTATGTCCCATTTTCAAATGCATCACAGGCGCGAAGGGAACTGAGACGACTGAAGGAGGAGGCTAGAAATAAACATGCTATTGCTGTTATTTGGGCTTACTGGCTTGGATATAAGGTACTTTGTGCATATGTGACATGCCTTGCTTCATTAAGCAACAACATCAACATTTAATCAGTAGTAAATAGTGAGAATTCATGACTAATACAATTGACTAAAATAATAGAGCATGATCATAGATTCCTTCCATTTCCATTCATTCCACACTTAATAAACCTGACAACATTCTGTATGTCAGTTTTTTGTAGAGTAGGAAATTCTTTGCATGGCAGCCAAGTAGTGATTTGCACTAACAAGCCATTAGACTAGATTAAAAATGACTGGACTGCAGTATTCTCAAATTAGGAAATGCATTTAACTACATGTAAATATTCAAAGCATGGTTTGTGGGGGGAGAGGAGGTTGGGTTTTTTTGGTGTGTTTCCCCACCCCCACCCCAACAAGTGCTTTCAGTGACACTGTATGAGTGATTCAGTTGAGATTTTCACCAGGCTGTATATTCTGTAACCTGAACAGTCTTAATTTTCAAGTTCAAACCAATGCTATTAAGTTTTACTAAATTTTGGTTTTAATTCGTTTAATTGATTCTCTAGCTGTGACTTGAACCAGTTAAGAAAATTTCAGTAAGTACAAGTAACACATGGATTTATGATCTGATCTTTTAGCAGAAAATGATGTTAGTTTGCAATTCTAAACTTACAGCCCTAGAAAAATCTCAGGAATTCCAGCATCAGCTGTTTGTTTTCAGAAGCAAAGTCCCACTGAAAGATTCTTGGTAATCCCCAGCCTGCAGTTGTGGGTTATGTGAACATTTGAAATGCCGTTCACTAAAGGCCAAAAATTTATTGGTTTCAATTAATAAATTCATAACTCAGTTGAAAACTGGTTTCAGTAAAGCCATTAAATTTAAAACACCTTTCAGTTATTATTTAGGTTGCAGTGGGGTGGGGGTTGTTGTCAGAACACCTTGCCAACTAGATGGAGAAATTTGCTCAAATTACATCTGGAGTATAATGCTGAGTTTAACCTTTACTATCTTGATATAAATCTATTGGATTTCTGATTAAATGCCAGCCCTGGGAATCCAAACAAACATGTACAGTATTTCCCTCCTTCTTGAGAGACTTTCCATCCTTCCAGTTCTAGCTTTATATTTAGGTAGCCAAGTGATTTGACAAGACAGACTGTTTCCTCCTCATCTAAGTGCAATACATTGATAATTTATTTTATTTTTAACCAGAGTTCCTTTCACACACAAAATTGCTCAGTACTGCAGAAGTGATAACTTTTCTAGTTTTAAGATGTTCTTTAGAATTAAAAAGGACACATCCAGAAAGCAGTGCAATAGGGTTAACTGTGTTAGAGCTCCTCATTTAAATATTTAGTAGTTTTAGAGAATTTAAAAAATCTTTTAGTATTTATTTTTCTCAATTGGCTCACAGGAATTTCTTGATAAATTGCCTTCTTATTCCTTAAATAAAACAATATATCTTTAATAATATATATATCTTTAAAGATAATCTAAATTGAATTAAAATTAGAAAAAGAATTACAGTATCTAATAAAAGATAAAACTTGTTATTGGTGTGATATTTTATCTTTTCGCAGGGGAATATTTAAAAAAAGTTTCTCAATTTTTATCTTCAGGGATCGCTTGCTTTACTGAAACAACAACAAAAAAAAGAAGTTATAGGCCTCAAGTACTCAGTTTCCTTCCTTTTCAAAAGACAGACAAATACTTAGCTTTGCAGAGTCCTTGTTTTTACAGTACTGTATAGTAGGAGCTTTTGTGCCCAGCAGATGAGTGAAAATATATTCTTTATGAGAGTCTGGATCTCAGACAAATTAACCTTTCTAGCTACATCAAAAAAGTGCAACTGGCCCAGTCTGGAACTGCTGTTGCCCAAGTCTGTCTGACAACATGTAACTTGACAACTCCAAATATATCGCTAGAGCTGCTGATCCTATAATACTGGATCTTTTTGTTTTGCTTTGTTATTATCAGATAACTGGTATCTCTAAAAATGCGAGATTCTGTGAAGTTGCCTACACATGCTTTTTTGTCTAGAATACTTTGCAAATTGCTTTCCTAAAATGGGAGTGGTTGATGAAATGTAGGTAGGTGCCTATCTCTTTGTATGAGAGGAAGGCACTAGGTTTGGGGGTTTACCCCTTCATTCCATAAAGACAGGCGTAATTTACTAGGCTAAAGAATTTTTTTTTAAGTACATACAGAACAAAATTAAAAATACCCTACAGAATAACAGCCCTCTGTACAGCGTGGGTAATTCACCCTGGTGCACGTAGTTTCAGAGTTGATTCTGTTCTGCCCAGGCACTTGCCAGTGGGAGAAGTGACTAGATAGTGAGATTTTAGTAAGTCCTGATTTCCATACACATCTCTGATCAAGCAATTGCAGGCAAAGTTCTCCATTAGACTCGGGTATTAAGACTGACTGACCACTGATTGTGAGGTGCGCACAGAAGAGAAGATGGAAACGCTGATAGTGAATAAGGGGGCTGATAAAATTCTTATCTGTGCATGCCACTTAAGCAACAACAGAGGCTTTTTTGACCTCCCATGGGGCTTCACACCAATTCACACAAAGGCGCTGGGTTTTAAAGGTTAAACGCTGTTCTTTCGTCTTTCTGTATCTTGATTTTAAGTTGGCTGTTCTGTTTGGGAGAAGCCTTTTCCTGGTGGTTGTGCTATCTGCATCGGGCTGTCTCTTTTGTTCACTATCTAAACCTTTTAGGCTCGAAGGGAATTGAAACGCTTGAAGGAGGAGGCTAGGCGTAAGCATGCTGTTGCAGTCATTTGGGCTTACTGGCTTGGACTGAAGGTACTTTCTCAAACACTCCCATCCGTCAACATGAACTCAATAAAGCGTGGCATCTTACTAACACTTCAAAAAGAAGCAGTTGTGCAGGTTTACTAGTAGGGGTGATTTTTACACAGAATTGCATTGCTTAATTTTATCATGGGCTTTTCATGATTTGTAAGATGAAAATGCCTCGTTCAGAGCAACATTTAGGCATCAGGTGGTCTTGGCCACTTCAGTTTTCAAGTGAAAGACAAATGTCAGGTTGAAGGGACCCTATTGTGGTTGTTGATTTAAAAACCTGACCTACGTTGGCAAAGTTCCTATCCAGATTACAAACGTGTATTTTCTTATTGTGACCTCTGCTTGTTTGAGTGGGAAGTAGGGTGGAGCTATTAGACTCTCACTGGTGCTCAGGCTCTACCCATGACCCCTGGGGGCATGGTGTAAAGCTAATAATAATGTCCTGTCACTTCCATCAAGCCTTTTTAGGCCATGCCATTGCATTCAGTTACCTATGGCTTGTGGCAGCTGTGAATTCCCAGAAAAAATTGAGATGTACAAGAATCTTTTGGGTTTTGTCCCTCGCTTTTTCAAGGACTGATTGGCAAAAGAAAACACATTTGTAATCTGGAAAAATGTAGTTCTGCTCTGTAAATTGACTATGAAAATGGCATCTCGAGATTTTTCAGGTCTGTTCCCAAATGTTTTACGTAATACAGTTTTCCAACGTAGTTTTATGGATGCAGTCCTGAAGAACTGTGGAAACCTAAATCAGTTCTGTTTGGCTGGGTGTCACTATTGCTAGTAAGGATGTTGTAGACTATAGAAGTATAAAAAGCGACAATTTACTTGACAATGCAAAGTCCAGCTCTCGGATTCCCATATTTAGTCCATCAATGATGAAATGGGAAAGATAGTTATAATACATAATTATATATAATATATGCATATTATGTATATTAAAAATCCATTGCAATACATGCATGGAAACCAGAGCTGGAAATACAAAGGAGCCATTTTAAGAAGTCATTCTGCAGATCAGAATCACGTTTGTGATTCGACTGCCAAAGTGGGTCTGTTTTTATGATTTTAAAACGAGAATATGTCTCTCCTGAGAACTCAGAGGCTGTTTTATATCAGACAGCTGCATTTAAATGAAAACTGATGAATCCAAAATCTTTAAGGCATGTTACAGAAGGCATATGTTTCTGCCTGTCTGTGGTATGGTTTTCAATGTATTTTTTGAATAGTGTAAGCATCAATTTTGTCTCATCTGAAACACGCAGATTTTTCTGAATGAAGAACATACTTTATAGTTCCAAAATACCACAGTTACCACAGGCAATTCTCATTTGTCTGATGGCAAAATATTTTTACCCATGACATACAGAGATGAAGATTTAAAGTTGGTACAAGTGATCAATATTAAAGAATTAATTCTTGAATCTTTTTTTTTTATTTTTTTTTTTTTTTATTGTATGATAAATAGATTTTAATAGCATTTGTGGTACTTTCCAGATTGAGGCTTTTCTGGAATGGCTTGCATTTCTTAGTGCTTGCTTTGCAGCTTCCCTGCAGCGCTAATAGGATGTGTGGGTGTGTATTAGTCTCTTTGTTCCAAATTAATTTGCACACCTTTGCAGTTCACAAAGCACAATCTAAAGCAACATCATTAAAGAGACTCTATGAGAACATGGTGAGATTTGGGATGATTGTGGTTGGAGTGGCTTCGAGTGTGTTAATTTCCATCCCTGAATAACAAATAAAGGATGTAAATTAATTACAGAGCACTAAACCTTACAGAAAATCAGTGCATAAGAAGTCTAATAATTTTCTTATAAAGTGAGTAATTAAAAATTATGTTCTGGATTTGCATAGAATGAAGACACCTGAATGCTGTCAGTTTTGTGATACATCTTAAAGTGTAATTAAGCAAAACCCATTTTTTAATCCCAGAATGGGGACAGATTCTTGCTTTCAAAATGCTGGCTTATTTTAAAATGCATGACACTCCATATGGGATAGAAAGTGGGCCAGGATAAGTCAAGCAAACCTTTTCTTGTAAGTTGATGTGGGTTTCCCTTTATTTTCTGGTTACAGTGAACTCAGGAACACATAGCAAGTTAGCTAAAACCACTAAATTTGCTCTGGGGTAAATTATGCAAAGCCATGATGTTTTCTCTGGTTTTTACTCTAAACTTTTAACAGGTGTGTTGCAGGCTGTGCCAAAATTTAAAAAAAAAAAAAAAAAACTATTTGGGGATGTTTCAGCTAACTTGATGTGAGCATGGGCTTCATGTGAAACTGCAAACCAGTTGTGCGCTCTCTTAGATTGGGTTTTCTGAGGTGGAAAATTTAGATACTATGCTAATTAGTGCTCTAGACATTCCAAGGGTAAAACAAGTACTCTGAAACTTGCGTTTACAAGCATGTATAAAAAAGTAGTGTCACCTGTAAAAGTGGTTGTCAGCAATCACTATTTTTGATTTATTTCTTTTAAATAAACTTTAGGAGCAAATATCAAGCTCACTGTCATTTAGCGACCTTTGCTTTGATCCTCTGCTCTTATCAAGCACCAAAACCTTATTTTCCTTTTGGAAAGAAGACTGCTTGTATGAAAAGAGCTTTTTCATGCATAAGTCTGCTCTGAAAAAGAAACTCCTTTTTATTATAGAAAACTCTATTAAAAGGAGAAAAATCAGAAACAGTCCATCAATTAATTGTGTAATTAACATCAGTTCAGTGTCACTTTTTTAATCCAACTTTATGCAAAAGCCTATGAAAATAAATTCAAGCTCTGAATTCAACAGTGTTGAATAACTGGCCCTTTCAGAGAAAAGTACTTCAAATTCTCTTTTAAATTTGCAAATGACTGTACTCAGGTCATCCAAGGTAACTTTCTGACTTCTTGGTCCACATTTTGGTTCATATATTTTTGTACCCAGTTAGTGTTCCTATTCCAGGGAACACTTTGCATGTTTGTATGTTTTTTTATTATTTTCTGCCATAGAGCTTTATAAAACAAAACAAAAGTACTTGTGCAAATTAATTCTTTGTATTCACTTTGAGGGTTTGTTTAACTTTTCAGGTCCGTAGAGAGTACAGGAAATTCTTCAGAGCCAATGCTGGAAGAAAAATTTATGAATTTACCCTTCAGAGACTTGTATGTATATATCCATACAAAGCACGTGTACTTTTTCTGTGTTTTAAGTGTTGGTTTTCTAGCAAAAGTAACAGCTGTATTATGGCCTTGATTGTCTTTGTAAGGAAATGTCCAAGCTAAGCATATGGAAAATGCACAACTTAAGTGGTTGTAAAGAAAGGATAGTGATAGTGTTTTGAAGGTGTAGGAGTGATACTAACTAAGCATTTGCCACACTTGTATGATATCTAAATCTGAATTTCTCAATATGGCTTTTAAAAATCCATATTCAGGTTTATGAAAGCTGGGAGTTACAGCTTGGTAACTGTGATTTTATTCACAGAGCATCTGCTTTTCCTTGCTTATTTTGATGACTCTGCTATAATAAAACATCTTGCTTCAATTTTGTCACAGATGCAAAAATACTTCCTGGAAATGAAGAATAAGATGCCTTCTTTATCACCAATAGATAAAAACTGGCCAGTGAGACCTTACCTTTTCTTGGATTCCACTCACAAGGAGCTAAAGAGGATTTTCCATTTGTGGAGGGTAGGACACAATCTGGTCCAGTCTGTGCAGAACTTCATCACATAATTTTCAGTAGTTTTGTGTTGTTCATAAAGATCCTATTTTTAGGATGTACTTCTTCCTGTTGCAGACAGGATATTTTATTTCTTAGGAAGAAGCATGTCTTTTGATCATTGTTTTTGGCCTGCAAGGGGTATAACTATCCTGCCTACTCCCTTCTGGGGCTTTGGAGAGAGGATTGCTTCCTGCCATCAGCTTTTAACTTAATAGTGAAGCAATGTGCCTGTTGCCTGTTAATTGGTAGCTTATACTTTTGTCCGTGGCCAGGACTGGGACTAGCCCTTAGCCCAACATTGGAAGTATTGCGTGGAATTTTTTACTTATTAACTGTGGTTAGCTGAAATTTGTTTTGGCTCTTTGTATGGAGAGAGCGGCGAGAATCTGTGTAAGTGCTGATGAGATGCTTTACTAATATTGGGGGCTATGGTTTCAGTGAGTTGTCAAGGAAGGCTTTTTCTTTTTGCAAAATTCATCCTCTTGGCCCTGTTTTGTGCTTTCTGTATCTTTACATAAACTTCCACAATTGTGGAAATATGTATGTTACTGGGAACCTTTTTAGCACTGTCTCCTGGTGACTGGTGCCTGATAGATTAAGCTTGTATTCAAATGTAGCATGCTTAAATGATATGTTTTAGAGATTGGTTTTGGTGTCATTCCGAAATATCTAGAATGAATGAGGAGAAAAACACCTCTGCTGTTTGTTACTGTGCTACAGTGGCACGTAGGATGGAGCTGAGTCACTTCAGAAGTATACAAAGAATGTGCATCTTGAGCAATACGCGAACAATCTGTGGTCACATCAGATTTGGAAGGATAATTTTCTGGTTTGTTTAATGTATCATGTTCTGTAGTGTAAAAAGTACAGAGACCAGTTCACAGATCAGCAGAAGCTTATATATGAAGAAAAACTGGAAGCAAGTGAACTTTTCAAGGACAAGAAGGCTTTATATCCAGCCAGGTAATGACTTATTCTGCTCCTTTTAGTGTACAAAACTAAGCAAGATTTTACCTAAGCAGGAAAGTGCCTTTCCCTTGTTTGACAATGTCCCTCCATCATTTTATATTTACAATCCTGGAAATTGATCTGTTTGCTTCTGACTTGGATGTTATTGCAGTCCACCAACCCTGTGATACTGAGCACTCTCCAGAAGCCATGATGTTTGTTGTTCTAACCCCCCGTGACCTGTTCAAATTGTAAAAGTTTGGAGAAGTTCTCAAAGAGAGCAACTCTCACCCTTTCCCCTGGTTTCCATTACGCTGGTTCCTGTAACCTATAAATGTAGAACTAAAAGGCTGTAAGTGACAATGTCACTCCCAGATGAGGTGTGCTCTCCTTTTTTCAAAGTTGGTACATTCAGCATAATGCTCTAATGTGAAGACTTGGTAATTTAAGAGTTATATACATTGGTATATATCTTTTTGAAAGGACACTTAAGAAACACTCTTAGAAGTTAGTTTCCATTTTAGAACTGGGTGTTTTTTTATAATTAGAGACTTTTTAAGCATGAAATCTCTGTATGTAAGCTTTTTGGTTTCTCAGATGACTTGAGTTCTTAGAAACTTGTCATTGCTATCTACAGAGCTAACGTTACTTAAGTAAAGTGCAGTAGTATCTGATTTAACTTGAAGGAGGCAATAAAACTGTCAGAATAGAGATCTGATGCCCTTGAAAGGAATCAAACTTTTTAAGTGTTTATGAGCCTAGGAAGTTTGTTTTTTCTTGAAAACAGAGGTCTTGTCCATCTCAACAGACTTCTTTTAGAAGCCATAGTTTGAACAGAGCAGGAACAAGGCACTGTAAAGCAAGAAGCAAGGGCCGGTAAAGGGAAGAACGGGAATCTGCAAGAGTTGATGAGAGCAGTTCCATGCATGGACAAGCTCTGATTGGTTGTGTTTTTTATTGGCTTTGTTTTGTTTTGATTGTTTTTAGTGACACATTTTACCTTTTTTTTTTGTAATGGGCTCAGTATATGTTTCTCTTTCTTCCCTTCAGCTGACCTCTTCTTTAACAGCTTGATATGTTAGGTTATGCTTTGTTCCTTAGTGGCTTTGGGATGTTTTTATATACTGCTGGGAAAAGAGAAAGATACTCCCTTTGGACTTTTCTAGGAGCAAGCAGGTTTTTTTCCTTTGAGTCAGTGTGCATCTGATCAGCATAGCACTCCGTGGGAAGGAAGGAATTATATTCATATCCCTGGGTTGGCTCTTTTTACACCAAGACTGAACAATGAAACATTATACGGCAAAATATTTATCTAAGTTACTTTTATCCGAGACATTCTTACGTGGTATGTGTGATAGAAGGTAATTGTTGATTCATTTCAGTTTTAGCTTGTAAGTTGTCATCATTGTGATTAGGGACAAAATCCACAGGGAGTCTGCTGTTTTGGTGACTATGGTTTCATAAAGCTGATTAATAAAAACAAAAAACCCCAAAGTTCCAACCTGGTAGAAAGTTAGAATGCTTTCCCCACCCTGAACACATTTAGAAACATTTCCATCTCTTCTTCTCTTGTATTCAGAGCTGGTTAACTCCTGTTGTGTTTTTTGTATTGGCCTAAGGGTGGAGGAAATCACTGTATAAAGTTTCTGATTAGTTAGCATGATAATAATTCATAGGATGTGGCTAATTTTCAGTGTGTAATACAATTATTTAAGAACAGAGTTTTGTGAGTACTAAAATACCAGTACCCTTCCTTTTCTCTCCCATCTCCCTGTGTGATGGCGATGCAATTACAAAGTAGTGCTATTATATGTAGTGTATTGGTTCCTCCTGGGCTCTACTCTTGGCAAAGCTTTGCATTTAGTACTTTGATTGTAATTTAATCAAAGTGATTAGTTAAAAAGACTTCCAAACAAAGCAAACAGCAACTATATTCATCAATTCTCAACTGATAATAAAGCTCTTGCTGTATAATCCCAAGGTGGACAAAGATGGGGTGATTTGCAAGCACAAGAAGTCTTGTCAAAGAACGGGTACACATTTAACAAACAACAGCAGATCTTAAAGGCAAGTTCATGTCTGTCAGTCTGAAATACTGAGGAGCAGAGGTGTTGGTCCTACTGAGGTTTTAGTTCCTCTGCTTTCAGAGAGACTGCTATTGGGAGATTTTAAGTCAAAATTCATTGCATATGCAAAGATGTAGTTATGTCTCATACTGATAGCAATTTGGCCCATTTAATTGGAAAACATTTCCAGAACAAGGAAAAGTAATAATTAAAAAAAAAAAATCCTATTAACTGTTTTTGGTCATAAATTTCTTTATTCACCATCACTATGCTGTTAATGTGTACAAGATTCTATGTCAAATATGCACACCATTTCTTAGCCGTTCTCCTCCTTTCTTTCTTCTTTCCACTCAGATAATGTACTGGGAGGTATATCCACAGTACTCTGTAGCAATTCCTGAGTCATTTTCAGCTGATGTGGTATGCATGCATGGCATAGGTTGATGCCAACACCACTGCACTGGGTGAATGGTGGTACCGACCTGAAGAGTCTTGGGGCAGAGCTCAGGGGGCTGCAGTTTTCAGCTTCTGAGGGGATGGAGGACAATTCCACTGCCATGACTTTCCCTGGCAGACAGTGTGTCAAAGCTTAAAGAACTTTCTGGCAGTATAGAATAATTGAAAATGGTGCGTCTCCTGGCTCAATGAAGCATGAAGAAAAATGTGATGGTTTCAGGAAGTTCACTATTTTGCTGCAATTCATATTTAACTTGTGTTTCTCTTGTCTTTTTGTTGGGCAGTGTTGGGCAACCATTCCAAGGGGCTTACTTGGAAATCAGCAAGAATCCCAAGTATAAAAAACTTAAAGATGCTGTGGATGAAAAGATCATTATTGCAGAAGTTGTGAATAAGATCAATAGAGCTAATGGGAAGGTAATAAAATGGCATTGCTTTATCCAGAGGGGTAGATCATTTTTGTTATAAATGAACAGAGAGGGAGACTTGGTTTCTGTCAGCTAATAGTCTGAGGATTTTTAAAAAAACCTTTTTTTTTTTCTTAAGGGCAAGACTCGAAATGTTTGATTTATATAATCTGGTGATTTTAAGCACCCATCTTAAATTTACATAAATATTACTAAAATTGTGTTTGGGTTTGTAGTTTTCAGTGACTTTTTCAAATAAAACTGGCATTTCATCAACTGGCCAAAGGCTGTATTGATTCAAAACTAAATGTAGTCTTTGTACCAAACTTAGATCTTCTATTTGCCAACTGAAGAAAATAAATACTTAGAGAATATTGTTCTTGTTCAATATTTAGTAAACTTAACCTTTCAAGGTTCACACTGTCGTTCAAACTCCTGATTACCGCATTTTATTATGTTTTAAAATTGTGAGTGGCATACTCTACTAGCTTTTCCTATCTTCTGATTTATATCAAAAGCTTTTTGGAATGAAGAGAGCTGTTAAATATACTGGGTACTTTTTTAATCTGCCAACACACAACTTGTTTTGCATTTAAATTATGCTTATTAAAACAGGAAGTAATATCCTCCCTTAGTAAATGTAACTGTTTTCACTGAATCTGTCTAGATACTTGAAGTAGTAGATCTCAGCTTCTCAGACGTAGATGTCATTTGAGCATTTGTAGGAGTGGAATTACGTTGCCTGTTGTTGATGCCAAGTTAATTTTCTGGTTTAGAAGAAACTAATTAAATGAAGACAATATCTTTCCTGTACTTGCATAGCCTACAGCTCTCAATATATATGTAAAAAAAACCACCAACAAAATTTAATGGTTCTATGTGCTTAAGACAGCTACTTCTTTATAGTAATAGTTAGGATTTTATTATTTACATTTTGTACAGGAGAAAAAGCTGTATGTAGATTAAGTTCTCATTTCTCTTTCTTACTATTTTCTAAGAGGAATTTAAGAGCACGTATTTGTACTATAAAAATATTTGTCATTTGAAAATATGAATGTGTATCATCCTAAGGAATAATTCCAATAGCTAAGGGGAGAGGAGAACATAGTATTGAAAATACCTACATGATTTGTGATGTTCTGCAACATGGTTTCAATCAATAGCAACAAACAGTGAACCATAGTCCTGAATCATTTGTCACTGAGAAGGTACATTGGTTTTCCTGGGGACTGACAGACTGTGAGAAATTAGGTTACCCTCATTTGCACAGTTTCCAAGTTTTAGTTTCTGGATTTTATAACTGTAAGCTAGTAATTAAAGGAACTGTTTATATCTAATAATATGTGCCAATATGAGCTAAGCTTCTCAATCTATAATTAGACTCATAAATGAATTTGACCTGATTTCAGCTGATCCACAGCTTTAACGGAACATCAAATGTTCATATTTACTAATGTGGGCCAGGCTTATTAACTCTATCTACTGCTTGTAGTCTTAGTAGGTGCTCAATAAAGACCAGTTCTGTCTTTGCATAGCTAATGGTTTCCATTTTTCTATTTTCACAGGCTACATCCAGGATTTTCTTATTAACCAAAAATAATGTTCTTCTTGCGGATCAAAAATCTGGGAATATCAAGTCAGAGGTTCCACTGGGAGATGTTACCAAAGTATCCATGAGCTCCCAAAACGATGGCTTCTTTGCAGTGCACCTCAAGGAGGTTGGTTACAACTTTGTAATAAAATAATATGACTGTTTTACATGCAGCAAAACAAAAATTGTCCATTAATTATCTTGTAGCATTAAATCATAGTGGTTAGCCTGTAAATTTACAAGTTTATTGACCTTTGCCATATCTGCAAAAAGTTTGATTTAAAAGTACTGAAGCCAAATGAGAACAGTTATTACATTATGAACGATCATTTACTTGTAAAAATCAGACTTGACATTTCACTGTAACCTCTTCAGGATTAGAGTTTTCAATTTGTAACTTGGGCCTTTAATCTGGTTCAGATACCTTGTGGCAGTGTTTTCATTTTTAGCTGCTCATACAAGTCTGCCTGGCGCACGGGCAGACTACTTCTCTCTTCTTTATGGGATGCTAAGAAATCTACGTTATGGCACAGCTAATTTGGTTACTCAGTTGTAAAGAACTTAGTTCAGTGCTGTATGTGCTTCACTGCACTGTCAGCGTTAGTTGCTGGGCTGAAATTGTTAAGCTGGCATTTGTATTCTAGCTTAAATGGGTTTGAGAAATGTCATATGTAGTGTCTTTTCATACTGACCACCTTCATCCTTAATACTCATGTTGGTAATTGGGTTCTTTTCTTTCCTTTCTGAAACTATTGTGAACTTGCTGTGGTGTAGCCAGAAGAGGGATAGGGAAACACTATAGTTTTGTGGGACCAATGAAGGTGACCCTCCTTCAGGGTCATAAGGGACTTTTAAACTTTCTAAACAGGTTTGCAGTTTGTTTGAGTTAATTGCATTTTGATGCTATACACTGCACTGCATCCCTATTTAATTTACAAGACAAAAGACACTTGTTTCATTGCACTGCGAAAAGAAGACTCCTTGTAAAATTTCATGCTTGGCTGGTAGTTAATATTTTTCGTATTCTATGTTTTGGTAGCCCTAAGTACTTTCCTTTTTGTTTCAGGGTTCTGGAGCAGCTGGCAAGGGAGATTTCCTGCTCAGCAGCGATCACCTTATTGAAATGGCCACTAAACTTTACCGCACTACACTCAGCCAAACCAAACAGAAGCTCAACATTGAAATATCTGATGAGTATGTTTCTTGTTTGCCTAAAAGTGCATTTCCTTCAATGCAATGTGCTAAAATGTCAAGTATCTAATGTTAGAAAAACAAAGCACAGTTGTGTAACTAATCCTTCTTTTCTCTTGATGGAATACTTGTAAATAAGGATCTAATTTTCAGTGTGTACTCATTCCTAGTATTCATTTTGGCTCTTATTTCCTTGAAAATCACTAGAGAAAAAGTACTTTTATAGTTTCAAATAAGGCTATGAAGCAGAATTGCTGCTGTAGAAATAATTAATAGTACATTTGAGAGAATCATTTTGTGTGTGATTGGAAAGTCCACATATTCCTATGAGATTTTTATCAGTTGGTCAGAGTGGACACCAGGTGCCACGGTCCAGTGAAAACAAGCGAAATAAGCATGAAAAGCTCCTCCCCAGATACACATAATGATGGTGCTTGTAATAAAAGTTCTACCTTCTTTTTTGTGAAGATGAAAAATGTACTCTTAATATTCCAGCTGCTGGGTTGAACCACCTGTTGTTGTTTTGGGATTTTTGGTTGTTAAAAAGCTTTGTTGGATAAAAAGCTTGCATCTCAAATTACTATTTCTTTCTGCTTGGTGTAGTTTCGTATTTCGGCCTTAAGTTAGGACTGCGTTTGCAGCATTTATAGCTATGCAATGAAAATGTTTGTGTGTGTGTGAACTCCTAAAGCCTGCTGAGTAAGAGTTCCTCACTTAGTCCACCACTGTTAGGCACTCGATTTGTTGTGTTGAAGTAGTGTTGATTTGGTGGGTTCATTCACTCTGAATAGAGAAGAAAATTTGGAACATTAGCAGTAGTGAAATAAAAATTTCTCTAGGCAAAAATTCAACCTTTTATCTGGTTGCACATCACTGCTTGTATTCTAATCGTGATGGTGAGTGTGGTTTGTTGTCTTTCAGATTTGAGAGTTTATTTAAAAGCTAATTTTGCTCTTTCCTTGAAAATGATATCTGCCACTTTCCTTTCTTCTGTTACCAGTTGTGATTTAATTTGCTCAAGGGTGTGTGTTTTTAGCCTCTAAGAGAGTGTGGCTGTCCCCAGTAAGATTCTAGTTTAATGATGGCTACAAGAGAATAAACCACTAAAACGGAGTTTGAGCATGCATTGCTCTAGTCTGGACTTGCCCGCCTTAGGTCTGGAAAACAGTCTGCTTTCTGAGAGTCTTGCATTGAGATGTGGTTTTGTTTCTGGTCTTGTAGATTAAAAACATTCAAGTGTGTATTGCTATTGAGTTTATCCAGACTAAATAATTTTGTTTGCTTCTTTTCTAGCGGTTCTGTCTCTGTAGATGGTGAAGCAGTACTCTCTTCTCCCTGCTAGAGTTTAGATACAAGCACAACTAGGAACTGAGGAGAAAATATGGCCTTAGTTTGATTATTGTACACTTATTTTGGGGAAGAGAGCTTATATAAGTAAGAATGCTGCTGATCCAGGGGTATGTCTAGTAAGAGACATACTGTTTATAGATATATATATATTAATGGCACAATGGGCCTAGGAAAATGCAGCCTCGGTGACAAGAGATGGTGACTATAAGAACTACTCATGTTTTTCGGATGCTTGCATGGCTGGGAGCACCGAACAAGTTAAACTCTGAGCGTCTGGGCTATGCAGCAGGAAAGCAGGACTAAAGGGCAGCTCGACGCAGGAGAGGCCATTTCCTCCCCTGAGCTCTGCCGTCAGCTTGATTTGTGGTTTCCGGCTGGAGAACAAATTCTTTGAAGTTTTTGGCCTCTGCTGGAGGACTTTTTAAGGATGCTAAAAGGGAAAATCTGCTGTATTACAAAGGACGTTTTAGGTCAGCAGCCACTGCGTATAAGCCAGAAGGCAGAACTGCCCTGTTTATTGCTTTTAATCTCGCTATCCAGATCAGTGAGAAGTTTTGAGGCTCCACGGGAGCCTGTTGGTTTGGGATTTCTTTTTTAATTTTTTTTTTTAAACCAATTCTCCACATTCAATAAAATTTCTCTTCCAGTAGAAAGCAAAGAGTCAAATCCAGATGAATTTATCCTGGACTGTAGGAAATATCTAAATTTGGAGATCACTGTGAAGGAAGTGAATTTTCCTAGTTGCTGAGCAGGGGTCTGTAAAGGCTAAGTAAGGATTAGAAATATGAGAGCTGCTAAAATACCAGCTATACTAAATTAAACGTAAACCAGAAGAGCAGTCCCAATAGAAGTACTTAGCTTCCTTCCATGAAAACAGAAAAGGCCCTTTGGATGATTGTGAAATACTTGGAAATAGTCTCTGCTGCATTTCTGGTACATTAGAAATTCTGTTTTAAACTCCTTTCTTGCTGAAGGAATAGCAAACTAACAATTGTAAAAGGTCCACAGTTACAGGCAAAAGGCAATAATTAAGAGATACTACCTGGAGGAGACTGAAGCCATACCATAAATTACTGCTTTTTTTAATTCCCCAACTCTTAATTATTAATACATACCTTAAAGTGACATCTCTTGAAGTGATGCTCAGAACTAACAGGAAAGGACTTTTGCTCCTCATGTTTTGTCTTTTTTTTTCCACCTTTAACTAAATGTATCTTATTCCCTCTCCTAGGTTTCTGGTCCAGTTCAGACAAGACAAAGTGTGCGTGAAGTTCATACAAGGCAGCCAGAAAAACGGCAACATCCCAACTTGCAAGCGAAAAAACAACCGGCTGCTTGAAGTGGCTGTCCCTTAACTGCAGCTGGTGACTCTACCTTTCACGGACTTGTTTCTTTGTAATAGTGCAATTTCAGTTGTTTGGTTTTGCTATTTTTATCCCTTTCTGGAGCTGTTGATGGCTAATAGCTTTAGAAACCCATGGCAAAACATTTGATCATCAACTTTTTAATCTGTTTGTTCATGCCAGTGTTTTAACCCTCAAAATGCAGATTTTTTCACCCAGTGAGGCATTTTTACCAGCTGGCATGTATCTGTCACACACGAATCATTCTCTTTGTTTAGGAGTCATATATTAGTGCAGCATACCATAAACCCACATATTAATGATAAATTACTCATATTCCTTAGTCTAGAAATCTGCTTAACAGGAACTATACATGGCCTTGATGCTTGATGACCAGTTGTGCCCGGTGTCTTTTCGTACCAACCTGTTCTGGTGTTCTGATGGCCTCCTTGCTTGCCACCGCTGGGGAGACCAGCAGAACAAAGACTGACACACTAACTCCTCTAGTTAACACTAGGACCGACATAACTTGATCTTTTTTAGTCCATACAACACAGGAACATCTAATTCTGCAAAATGGAAGGAATATATGATTATATAAGCAGCTATATGCATAATTTTATAGTGAAAAATGCAGAAATTTTCAGATGGGATTTTTAATTAAGGCAGTTGTTTTTAATAACTTTATACAGTAGAAATCAGTACAATTTAAAAAGCTTGTTTCTTTCACAAAAGCTACACAGTTCATATTTTCTGTTCTGCTTTTTTCTTTTAAGTTATCAGTTAAGATTCGAGCCTGAAAAATGCAATAGTATTCATAACACAAGTAAATGCTAGATATTTAAACAGTTATCAAGCGAAAGGTTTGAGCCTTTCTGTTAGGTATTGGCATGTACAATGTGCAATAAAAAATACATGACATTTTGTGAAAAATTATTTATGATACATTTTTGTGTGCAAGAGAGAGGATTGGTGCCGCCTGCATAGAAAATATGTAGGGGTTAAAATAGACTTGTGTTGTTAATTTGCAGTTATTTAGAGTGTACACTACAGTTGTCAATTTGGGAAGAATACTTAGAACTAAAAAAAAGTCCTTAATTTGAGGGTCTGTATATAAATTGGTATTATGGTAATAAAACTGTTCTAATTCTGTGCCGTTTGGTACTCCTATGTTATAACCATATTTTTGTACTCCAAACTATTTTATATAACTTGTGTGCCTGATGTAAATGTGTGCACAGAAAATACAATCAAGAGCTGCATTATAAACTTCCAGTGTAACTGATTGCACTTAATCTTTTATAAGCCAGAAGCATTAGCTGAAATCCTGAAGAGGAGAGATGCATTTTTAGATAGAAGTAACTACTCAAGTGAAGGGTTTGCTGGATGTGACCGTTTGATTTGTTCATGCAAGGACAGTTGAGAAATTGTGTTTTTGCTGACTGATATAGGACAGATTAAGACCCTGGGTATCTGATGTGCGGTGCTGGAAGTCCAAGCATAAATAAAGGAAAGATAAAGAAAAGTTCAGAGTCTCGTTACTCTCCTGGTGGTAAAGTGACGTAGCGCTCGTGGCTGCGAAGGCTCCTCTGGGTAGTTCAACATTAATGTTGGCTCTCTGCATTAAAACTGCATTTGCTGCAATAAATGTTCTAGTGCTAATGGTGGCCTCTTATCAGTCTGAAAAAACCAGCTGGTTTGGATTATACCACATTTTGGCAGATGATTCTGCTATGATTTGGATGCAAAACAATTGTTTTAACTGGTTGCTTAATGTTGCTGTTAAAAGTCCGTGCATGTGACCTTGAAAGGTGGGAGTAATCAAAAGATGTATTTTCCAAAGTATGACCAAAAGTTGCCTCTTCCTTATGATCTTTGTTTGAACCCTTCTTTTAATAACTGAATCAGGTAAATAGCTTAGTAAAATTTAAATACTTTTTGTATATTACATATATTGTAATTAGAGATGCTTAGAAAGGAAATCCTAATATCAATTTGTAATGCGAAATTGGGAAATCTCAAAGGAATTATTCCATTGCCTTAAGAAGATGGCACATAATAACATGCTATTTAAAACTCCTAAATCCTGTATTAGAGTTGCTGCTTGTTAAAGATTGGAAGGTTTGTAAAACTGTTCAGTATCTTGAAAGCCTCACAGTAAGAACCACAAAGAACAAATTTTTAAAATTAATACAAAAGTAAGGAAAAAAAACATTTGAAGTTTGATGTGATCTTGTAGTTTCTTGCAAATAGGAGAGTTTAGATTAAGTGCATCTGGATATTTGGACCGTGAAATTAGGATATTGCAGGATAATATTAGGATAATTGATCCATCCCAGCAGAACAAGTACACATACCTCCCTTTTATTTCTTTTATCTTTGCAGCAAGTCATGATAACCATAACTCCAAAAGACTGGAAGAGTGGCAAATTCCTCACTTTGGTTTCTGTTGTTTCATTTCTTTTTCTGGACCTTTATAATTTTTACCTTGCATTTACCTTGCTTCACGATAGTTACCAGTTGATGCTTAAATATTTCTTAATGTGCAGAGCAAGTTTTGCTGAACGTGAGTAATTTAGATATGCTAGATGAGTCATGGTATCTTGATGTTTAGATTTAAGTATCTAGGATGTTGAAAATAAAAAAGAAAGATCAGCTAGTTGGCTTTTTTCCCTTTTTTTCTTTTCCTCTGTTTTCTTTTATAGCCTTCTATCAAATGGAATTACAAAGAGAAGACGATTCCTGCTATGGTGCTAACCTTATGCATCCTTTTACTTGTAAATTTGAATCTGTCATCTGAAAGCTGGGCAAGCATCATGAAAAAATGCAATTTGTCGCATGATATTTTCCAGAATCAAATAAAATTCTGTTCCTGGATCTGTACTTTCTCTATATCTTTATCTTCCTTACTGCCATCAAATCTAAAAAAGTGTGGGTGGTGGGATTTTACACACAACACTGGTGTGTGACTTGGAGAGAGAAGGAATTTTTATTTTGTATTTGATTCCTTAAAAAACAGCAACACGTCTTCCTCAGTAATTCACAGTAACCTTTTTTGGTGCAATTCTTCAGTGCAGGTCCTTTCCTCAACATAGTTTTCTCTGAAAGTTCTGCAGACTTACCTTTCCTAATGCTAGGATTTGGTTTGATTCCCTAAGAACAGTATTATTAGCCAGACTAAGCTGATTTTTTTAAAAAAATCTTTGAGCCCCAAACCTATCATAGTTCACATTTTGTTTTGTGATATTTCTTTACTCTTTTTATCCTTAACAGTCTTATCCTGATATATGTATACTTTTGTTCATCATACAAATTAGGGAAGGAAAACTAAAACGTAAAATCAGAAAAATCAGTTTTAATCCAGGTTTGTTTTCTTTGCAAAAAGCAGGCCCTTTTTCTAAACAGTTCCAGGGGAAAAAAATAATTGAAGAATTAATTCAGAATTTTTATATGAAATGAAATAATTTTCCCCAATTGGTGTGGATTCCACTGTTAATTTTTAAGATTTTAGATACATAATCTTGAAGAGCAACATATTTTCCATATTGCGCAGAATATGGAAATGGTTATTTGAAAAGATTTGACTGTAATTTGCTGGCAGTGGGCAGGAGGGAGATGCACATGTCTATGCTTCTTTGGATATTAGAACTTCCCAACAAGCACAGGTTTCAAAGGCAGAACTGCAAGTGTTTTATGGGGGCGCTGCCAATTTTACAACAATACAGGCAAGTTGGAATTTTAAGTAATCTCTAGCATCACTAACAGATGAGTTCTGGCTTTCTTCCTGTCGAGCTTCCATCCTTACTGGAGTATATTGTAGTTTACGCAGTCCCTCAGAGTGATTAAAATTCTCTGGACACTGTTTTTAATTGTGTAGTTTAAAATAATTGTGTGTTGTATCACTGTCCCATGACCTTCCAGTTAAATGTTAACTAAATGTTGTTGGCATGTTGCACAATCTTGTAGCCATTCCAGCACAGTATTTGCTAGTCTGCAGTACAGACCTGTCTGTCTGAAATTGCGTGACCTGTTAAGTAGTTTCAGGAGACTTAACTCAGGCAGTAGCATCTTCCCTCAAACAGAACCGACTTTGCATGTCAGTCCCAGTTACAGTGAGATTTCCCATTTTGTGACTATCTGGAGTGTTTCCTTCTAGAGATGTAGGTAAAGGAGGCTTAGTGTATGAAAAAAACCACAACCAACCTTCATCGGCAGAGTTGGTTGGCAGAGCAGCACTTGCTTGAAGCACATACAGTAAATACACTGCATGGAACAGCCACATTTGTTCTTGCAGGATAATGCTGGCAGCTGTATCATAGAATCACAGAGTACTTGCTCATTCAGCAGCACCGAGTCTCTCTGATCTTCTGCACTTTTGACATGGAGTATGTAGAGGATGGAGGAGTGTGGTGAATTTAGAGGTGCTGCTAATTCTTGTAAAAATGTATTTACCTAAATTCAGGCAGGTTTGGTTTGGCCAGTCTGAAAAAATTAACTGATGCAAAGAGGGAAAAGATGCTTCTATGAATGTGTTGTTTTTCAGGAAACACATTGCATTTCTTTCTGGCTGTATTTGTCTACAGTAAGCTAGGGCTTTTTAAAGGATCTAGGCTGAAAGGAATACCAAACTTAATCCCAACAGGTTATCAGCTACAACCAGTTCTGCTCCTGATCCCTTGTGCACATGAATGAGTTGGGTAGATAGCTTAAAATGGAAGTTAGGAAAGTTTTGAGGGCATTGCAGTTCACTTTGATCATAATCAATTAATGAATTATGTCCTAAAAGATTTTAAGAAACACATTTCCTCTCTCCTTCATCCTGAACTTTTAAGACATTGGCATCTGACTGTGAACTGGCTGGGTAAAAATTTGAATTATGAAGCACAAAAGCATTTTTCATGAATGAAAATAAAATTTGAAGAATCTCTTAGTACTTCCATGGATTCCCAAGGGTGCGTCCTGCACTTAACCTAAGGTAAGGATCTCTTGGCTCTATAATATTCCACTGTTTATGGTCTTTAATTATTAGAGAAAAGGTAAAAACTAAATATTCCTCTGGTCATCTGGGTGGGGAATCTTCTTCCCTGGAAATGCGGCAAAGCATCAGGGATCTGCAGGGAGTCCTCACGTAGGAGTCCTTGCCCAGGCCCTGTGACTTCACTTCCCAGTCTCACCTTCACCCTCTGAAACTTTGAATGCCTTTTAGGCTGTTCTATTCTGAAAGGGCAAGTGGAGGGTGCTGCACGTGGGGAGGACTAACCCCCTGCACCAGTACAGGTTGGGGGCTGATCTGCTGGAGAGCAGCTCTGAGGAAGAAGACCTGCGAGTCCTGGTGGACAACAGGATGCCCATGAGCCAGCAATGTGCCCTTGTGGCTAAGAAAGGGTATCCTGGGGTGCATCAAGAGTGTGGCCAGCAGGTAGAGGGAGGTTATCCTGCCCCTCTACTCTGCCCTGGTGAGGCCCCATCTGGAGTACTGTGTTCAGGTTTGGGCTACCCAGTTTTTGCCACCACGAATGGTGATTTTTTACTGGCCTGGCAGTGTTCCTTCTGGATGAATCTTTCCCTCACCTGTATCTTGATGCTGGGTGGTCTGAGAGATGCTGGGAGCTGTTGACCGCAACAGCTCGCATCACATTGCGATTTCCTCCTGCCCCCATTCCCTCCTGCCTCTGACGTTCTCTGCGGTGATAAAGGGAGGTGTGTCTTCAGCGTAAAGTAGCAATGTATTGTTTTAGGTTACTTTCTTCCATTATCTACCACTGCGTCTTGGCACCTTGGTTTCAGCTGAACATACAGGAAATGTTTTGTTTCCCTTCTAACCAAGAGCTGTTTTTAATGAAAGATGCTTTGTGTTCCCTTTCGAGTTAACTTGTTAGCTGTATCAGTATCACCAGTGTTTCCCAAAATTCCGACAAAAAAAGCAAAGCTGAAGCCTGAAACATGAAAAGCTGCTGTTGCTGTGCTCTTGGCCTCTTCCTGTTAGAAGAGAAATCCACTCAAAGTGATGTGCTGAAGTCCCTGCTGGCTTGATTCACTGCACGCAGCCTTCAAGGTTGTTGTACGTGTTTCTTGTAGCCTGAAAGGAATCCATCAGAACATGAAATTGGTAGTTTCTAACCGTGGTGCCAGAAGAAGTGAACTCTTATATTCAGATGCAAAGGAGCATTAAATAGCTGTGAATACGCTTATGTGTGCTTTTACTTGTCTTTATGCTGCTAGTGCTATGAAAAGGGACCTTGGAATAAATTAACCATGAACACTCCAATCAGAGGTGTTCAAAGCAATGCCATCTGATCAAAATCACCATAAGTTATTGATTAACATTTAACAATAAAGTCCAAAAGTTGTGGATGAGCTTGCAGTGGAAGGTCCTAAATGTTGACTGCATCGCAGACTTACTAATACTGTATGAGGATTGTGGCCTTGTGATGAGTTTTCATAAGCTTTTCTGGGGATAATGTGAAAAATAAAGAATAATTCAGCTATACCAGATAGAGAAAAAAGGCATTTGTTTTGAACCAACAGCAAACCCTTTGTAACATAAAGGTATGATTGTTTCCAGCTCACAGACGGCCCATTCCTGGCACAGAGGTGTTCTCCCTAACCATCCTTTATTTGAAAGCTATATTTAGAAAGCATTGCTGTATTGACATCATGGGATGTCCTGCACATGTTTGGCTCCCGAGCACCACACAGTCCTGGCAGGTGGTTTCCTCCCTTCTGTTGAGGTGGAAGTAGACTTTCTCAGGATAAAACAAATAAAAAAAGGACAAACTGGAAAAGCAAGAGGGACTGTGAGCCAGATCCATGCTTCAAGTGTCAGTCTCATATTGGGGCTCTTCTGTACAAAGGGGGTGAGGAAACTCTTTTCAAAGAGAGGAGAGGATCTTCTCCAGCTGCCAGGCCCAGGGACGCTGTGGATGAGGGCCTGCATCTTCCTCCAGCCAGGGTGGAGCAAAGCCTGTTGTAGAGTTGATCTACTTTTGTGTTACTGTGCTAATCCTGGTCCAAGGTGTTATTTAGAGGCTTCCCTATTTAAAGGTTTCCCTTGGTGTGGCTTTCTCCTCATGCTTAGTTTTGCATTGCCAGACATCCCCTTCTCTGACATTACCCCAGCATGTCCTACAGCCCCCTTTTGCCCAAGACCTCTTTGCCCATCTCTGATAGGGCTCGATCAACACTTGTGAGTTATTTCTAGAAACTGGTGGAATGTAAGGGGGAGCAGGAAATCTTCCCTGAATGGAGATCAAATCAAAAGCGGGATATGGGTAAGAGGCAGAGGGAAAAGGCACTGGAGCTGCAGGGCCTTAGAAGTTTGTTGGTGACTTCTGCACCACAGCCACTTGCCTTGGGGTGTAGATGCTTTGCTGCTTCAATATTGACAAACGGGACTCAAAACCCGAGAGTATTGGTCACAATGGCAGACATCTTACTTGTGCTTCATGAGTTAGCTTGTGAGGTTCAGGATGAGGCTTTCAGATTTTGTAGTTACCCTGTTCGGTACTGATGTTAACTTTAATCAGTGGGAAACACGTTTGCTGGGATGTGGCAGGGCGGGACTGAGGAAGGGTTGCTTTCACCCTTGTAAAGCTTGTAAAGCTCTTCTCTCCATCCTCACCCAGAGTGTGGGAATGTGTGTACTTCAAAGAAATGAAGATGTGCAATGTGTGAATGGCTTTGACCTGCCACATCCACTGGATGCAATTGCTTATTATATAAAGAATTTGGCCACTTTGTTGGTCTCCTGTGGAAGCTTTAGTTCAGGGTGGGGGTTTTTGTTGTTTGTTTGGGTTTTTTTTTTTATTATTCCACTTGCAATGTGATATAAAGGTCACTGTGGCTTTAAGGCTATGTCTTTTTCTTCATGAAAAAACTAACACAGAAGGACAAATTTCCTTTTTTTTTTTTTTTAATTTAGACTGAACTGGCTACTAATGGAGTAAAAAAATATTAAAAAAAAAAAGAAGAAATTAAATGAATCCTAGCAACTGCGAATGAGACCTGTATTTATAAGTATTTCTTTCCTAAAAATGGATGGAAAAGTAAAACTGAGGCTGTGGTTTCATGTTTCATCATGAGCTGTACCAGCATGTTTTCTGCAGCAGCATGGAGTGGTGCTTATTACCCACAGCTCTGGCTGTGCCACCCTGACCCTGTCATGAACCAGGGCTCTGTGGCAGATGGGCAGAGAAGTTGTCCTGTGACAGGGAGTCCCTGGGGGGACGCAGGTCCTGGTGTGGCCCAATGGGGCTGGACAGGAGAAGAGGGCTCAGGGAACTGTGAATTCAGGTTGGGTGTGATGTGAAATCACGTGCTGGGATAGCAGTTGTGTTTTCTGAGGTCCCAACGGGTTTCAAGGACCTTCTCTTAAAAGACACTGTATGCCAATATCCCAGGTTTTCTAACTTAAGACAGACAAGCAATAGAACAAGAGGAAACAGCTTCAAGTTGCTCTAGGGGAGGTTTAGATTGGTTTGGGTTTAGATTTGTTTCACTGAGAGGGTGATCAAGCATTGGAACAGGCTTCCCAGGTAAGTGGCTGAGTCACCATCTCTGGAGGTATTTAAAAGTTGTGTAGATGTGGTGCTTAGAGACATGGTTTAGTGGTGGACTTGGCAGTGCTGAATTAACAGTTGGACTTCATGATCTTAAAGGTGTTTTCCAACCTAAACAATTACATGATTCTAATAAGTAGATAAAGAACCTCTGCCATGCCACCATCTCTTTACAAAGCACAGTTCAATATTTCTCTCTCCCTCAGTGCTGATTTTTTTGTTATAAACCAGGATTTGTACAGGATTTGCTTGGGGAGTGGTGATAGCATCACAGCATATGTCCTAATGAGCACAGCTTTTGGAAGCCACGTGGGGAAGCCAGACATGAAAGGCAAAAGGTATGTGTGAATGCAGGCTACTTGTACGACTGCACCACAGACACATGGATCATTCAGAGAAACCAAAGATGAACGCAAAATTAGTGACTGTGTGAAACCTTCACCCCCCTCTGGCTGATGATAAAATTCTCATCGGCTCTGCGGGGGCCTGAACCTCTCTCCGTTCTCATGCAGGTTTCTGCACAGACACCAAGCAGCTCATTACAGAGTTCCCAGCTGGGATCATAAAGTCATTTCCTCTGCTATTTGCTCAGATTCCTTTTTCATATCTTCCCATTCCCTCCTCAGCCTTGCTGGAGAAGTGCTTTGTGAATCTACAAGATGCCTACCAGAGCTCTCTGGTGAAAAGGTTTTCCCAGATTGCCAGAGAAATCTCTGCACCAAATACAGAGCTGGTGCCTACAGGAGGAATGGAGTAAAGTGTGTGCCACCTCCTCAGGTCTGCAGATGCAATATGGAATGGTCACACTTTGACATGAGTCCTCATGCTGGCCTGCCTCCAGGCCAAGAATCACAGTTCCCAATCCCTTGGGGACACGATGTATAAATCACTGCAGCTTGGCGATGCAGGGAATGTGCCACCAGTGGCCAGCCGTGCTCCTCTTCAAAGCAGGCAGTGTCTGCTCTCCCCACGCACTTACAGCATGGATGTATTTTCAGGGCCTCTGAGCTTTCTTTCTTGAGCCTGCTTTCTACACATGGTCTGATGGTGGATGCAAAGATGGGAGGAAGAAGAAATGTGAGGAGGCAGCACAGTGCTGGCATGCTTTGAAAGCTGAATCCTTTGCTCCAGATGTTCTAAATCACATGTGGAGAAGTGTTTGTGGTCAGATGCTGCTTGAAACCGATTGTTGATAGTCTCCTGAGACGGCTTGTGACAAATTGTATAATAAAAATGCTAAAAATAGCATAGTTATTCCCTGGAAAAGCAAAGTTCCCACAATCCAATGAGCTGGGAAAATTGTTGAACTTTCTTTGGACACAACATGCTCTTTTTGTGTGTGTGTGTGTGTGTGTGTGTGTGTTATTCAACCTTTCATGGGTCTCTGGGCTTTTTTCTTATGACCCTTCCTCCTCCTACCAGCTCCAAGCAACCATGTTTCCAGCCTCCCCAGCCCTAGTAGTAGCTGAGCTGATCACTAGCTGTTGATGTGAAAAATAGTCTCCCACACTCTTGAAGCTCATATTTTGTTCCTCGGTGTCACTAGTTGTTGCGAGTTTGTCTTGGTAGAACAATTTTCTCTTTTTTTTTTTATAAACTGTGGGGAAGGCTAGATCACAAGACACGTAGTGCAAAAACCAAGAGATCTTCACCAAAATAGACCATCCTCAACAGCAGCAGTCCTCTACTGACTGTGCCTAACCTATGCCACTGTTGATCTCTTTCCAATGTTGTCTGCTCATGGCACTGCAACGCGCTCTACTGCCCTCCCTTCCTCAGTGCATGGGCAATCTCCTCTCAAGGCTTTGGTAGCGTGTGTGTTGTCCCCTAGGCAGAAAGGTTGAGGCCAACAAAGTGTTCCAGGACTCACCTCTGCAGCAGTGCTTGGTGAGGCCAGGTCCCACTTGGGAAATTCATAATTTAGTGAGTGGAAGTGGGTTTTTTTAGTGTTGAGAAGGTTTGCTATGGTCTGCTTATGCTGTAGTAGTGAGTTGCAAATCTGGTGATAAAAATGAGAAAAGCCATGGGTAATAACAAGCTGTGGAAATGTTTGGCATGCCCAGAGTGAGGTCATGTGTGCTTTGCTGGCAAGCGAGAGTCCTTATCATTTGATAGGTGCTAAATATGTACAAGTGACCTGAGTCTGCCTACTGCTGGAAAAAATGTCCCCGTTATAAAAACTACCCTTCTGTATGGAATGTTTTGTATTTCTCTGATACTGGAATTAGCTATAGATCCTGTCCTGTTCTGGCATGAATTGCAGTTCTGCAGCCATCTATATTTACTTAAAGTTTTCTTGCCAGTAAATTCAGGTGAAGATCAACTTATGCAATGCATTGTGATGACCTTTTTGTGGGTAATGATTTCAACCATAACTCAATATAGTGATTTGTTTTATCGGACCATCCATTCTGGAGATGTGATATTTAAACTTTCAGCAGAGTTAATAATTGAAGTAGTCAGCATTTTAACATATGCACTTAGGTACACTCCGGACCCTACATGCTAAAGTCTCTGCTGCATTTTGTTCGATGGGAAATTCCACACACATGCCTACACACTTACCAAAACCTTTGTTACTCCCCTGCTGTCAGGTGGGTGATGATGTCATGGTGCACTTTTTTGTGTCCTCCCTGGTGGATGTGGGGCCATGGAGTTTTGCTAGCAAAGCATCTGAGGTGCAGCTGTTCCTTGCCCTTGTAAAAATCTGAGGCGCGCAGCAAATTTCAGGGTAGAGTAAAATCAAAGAAACAGAGCAGGGTGCAATGAAGAACACAATTGTTTTAGAAGCATTATAGACGAAATATGAAAAGGCTCCAGTTTCATAATGTAATAAAGTTTGTGCTGAGCTGCTGGTCCAAAGTTTAGATCCCACATGAGTCTTGAGAATAGCATTGTGATAGATTTAATTTGCTGACAGACTGACACTCTGTCCCAAAACCACCATCGCAGTTGTCTCCATGAATGTGTCCCTGCCAGGCGCTGCCTGAAACGGAGTTTAACAAAGGATAGAAAACTGAATTTGCTTCTTCTACCATGAAGAAGAAATTAAATACATGGTGGCTATAGGAAAGGCTGCAATCACCGCTGTGAATTTCCTGCAGGTAATGTCCTGGATATTTTTCTGCCCTGTGTCATGTTCCACTCCCATCTTTGCAGTTAACCATGCCACTGATTCCAAAACAATTGCATCATCAGCTCATCATGTACTTGAGCCACAATCCCACTTACCCAGCCTGGCTGCACACTTGCCTGCATGTCCCCAGCGAGCCACCACTGCTCTCCCACCTGACACCAAACCGCTTCCCCAGGCACATCGTTCCCCATCCTCCCTTCTCAGACTCAGGAGGTCTGTCCTTGCCTGGGTCTGGGCCACCCCTCGGCCCAGCAGGTGCTTCCTTCACCAGTAGTAGTTTCCTTCTACTTTGACACAGGGGTTTGAAGACCTGTGTTTTGTGAGGACTTGCTTTTTGGTATTTCTCCTGCTGTTTATAAGACTATGTGTATTAATTTGAAGGTTACTAGTAGGTCTGACCTCCCATGGGTCCTCCCTCCAGCAATTCCCTGGATCCATCCCTAATAAATAAACACAGCTGTCAGTACTGGAAAAGATAATTGGCTGCATAATGCACAGAAAGCAAAATTGCTTTCCCCAAGATTTATTAATCAATTATGGCTTGCCCTGGTTGGTGCATTTTGAGCCATTTTTTGGACAAGGGGGAAATATATCAAATAGAGAAGCTATTTTTATAATAAATGACTGGGTGCATACGTGTATGACTGTGTATTTTAGGTCTTCCATAATAGGTATCCTATTAACAAGCTAATGAAGAGGAGCCAAGGATTATCATTGTATTTGAGATAATGATGCATATGCTGTCTGATTTGTTGGTGTCCCCTGGGTGAGGCTGTTTTTTCGCTGTGCTCTGCTAGGAGGAGGCAGCAGCCAGCATTCTGTGCAAATCTTGTCTCGCCTTTTTGCACACTTGCTCTTGCCTCCACCCACCAAGACCTACCCTGTACTTGTGGTGGAACTGCAACAACTTACCAGCCTTCAGGCTGGGGATGCCAATGTCTGAGTTAAACCCAAAGCCAAATCAGTTGCAGTAAATGTTCAAGCTCTTTTTTTAATTAAGGTTTTCATGGAAATGACGTATTTGTCTCTCTCTGGAAAACATATTGATATGATAGTACTGTGCAGAGTATTATGGGAAAAAAAAAATGTTGGCAGTTACAGTTCCAGTGGATCAGTATGGTACATGGAAAATACACAAAGTGACCATATGGAGGAGAAGTAGTCAGGGATTTCTTAAGGGCTTGTCTGGTGGTGCTCAGTTCCCTTCAGCTACTATTTACTTTAAAACCATTTAGTTTGACTTGGGAGCTCTCAGCATATGGTGGGATCCAGCCACTTTGTAAATACACTCCTAGAAGGGGGCAAGGTGACCTATTAACCTGTCAGCTACCACGATGACTCTGATGCTACTGCTATAGACCTTGTCTCATTACTGGTGTTAAATTGGTTGGCTAAGAGGCATTTAAAAACTTTCCTATTTATTAGCATGAATCAGCTGTATTGTAAAGCATACTGGGAGACATAATGCCCAAAAATGTTTCTCTGATGCTAGGTAATACACGAGGCAAACATATCACCATGGTATCCTACCATCCGTTCTCTGTGATGCCACCTACAGCTTGCATGGTGCAAAAGGAAGTCCTATCCTGTGGCCAAGGTACCTCATTTAAGAGGTGAGGTCTTCTGGGGCAGGGATGATCAATTACAAAATCTGTATGCAGAACCTTTTCCAACATCTCTCCTGTGACATCTGAGATTTTAGGTGCTACCTGAACATAATGAACATCTGTCCACTGAGAGAAAGAAAGAACACCATGTATGTCTTTCAAGGAATCTGTTGATTGCTGCTGTGGCTGCTAAAAATATGAGAAGGAAGGACGGAGAACAGATACCTCACTCACCATTGTACAGCTCTTTAGTTTCAAAGAGAAACACCTAACAACCATGCTCACCCCTGTGCTCTGTCTTTTTAGGTGCTTATGTTGTGTCACTACCTATAAGGTACGTAAATAATAACCAAAACATAATTGGCAGATGCAGACATTGCTTGCTGCCCCACTTTTTCACAGGTCTAGAAACTTGAGATATTTATTTCCCTTGCTGTCAAAATAATTGAGAAGCCTGTGTACCTGCAAGATAAAGAATTGTTTTCACCTCATAGCAAAATTCTGCATTCATTGGATCACAGGGCAAGCCAGGCAGAAAGGGACCTTAGAGGTCTCCAATTCAATGTCCTGCTCAAGGCAGGGTCAGCTCTGAGATGAAACCAGGCTGCCTGGGACTTTGTCTGGTCAGCCCTTGAAAACCTCCAAGGATGGAGATCACACAACCTCTCTGGGCAACCTGGGCTCACATTACATCCTGTGGTGTGTTACTGCCTTGACTGTTGAAAATAGGTGTTAAATGCAGTTAGAAAATTTGGATTCCTTATTCAGGGCATGGAGAAGAAGCTCAAGCCATCTGCTTTTGCAATATATTCCCTTTCATTTATTTATGAGATAAAATAAGGTTGATTTGGAAGCAGTTTTGGGACAGGGGAATTCAAATGTCTTTCCAGGCCATCAAATATTGTTGAATTTACTATCGTTTCAAGACAGAGTCATGATCTGACTAGAAGACTGGAGAACACGTAAGTAGTGTAAAATGAAATCCTCTTGGCTTGAGGTAAGCCACTTACTCTGCTCACTATAACACGGGCAGAATAATATTTACCACTTGGTGCTAGTACAAAGATTAACGTTTGCTAGGTGCTGTGAAAATGAAAATATTCTTCACAGAAAGCTTCTTGTGTTCAAGGAAACCTATGCACGCAAAGAACCCCCTTTGGTGAGAACCTTGTGTTAGCTTTTTTAAAATTATGCTTAATATAATTAAATGGCTCAAAACAGGAAAATGTTTGCCCCCTTTCTCCCTCTCTCTTCCAACAGACAAGCGTAGAGACCCACAGAGTGATGGACTATGAAAAGAGAAGGAGTTCTTAAATCAAAGAAGAGTTCAGATGTACACAGGAGCACAGGGAGACCCACACCTTGGTACAGTGTGGGGTTTGAAAAGAGAGAGGACGCTAGGTAGCTGGATAAAAAGCTAAAGACTGCAGTTATGAAAAGGTTAATGTATTCAAGCAGAGTGAGGTATATATATTTGCTAAATTGCCTGTTGAGAGCTTTGCCTTCCCAATGAGGCAGGGTCACTCAGGTATGTCTGTTGCCCAACCTGCCTGCGCTGGCTTGGCCAAGGGTAATTGAAGTAGGTTGTTAGCTATGAGCTGGGCAGCCCAGCTTTGCTGTAGGCAGAAATGTGCAGCCCTGGGAGAGCCAGCTTCAGAGTTCACGCAGGAATACGTGAGGTGTTTGATTACCCGGCAGTGTTTTCCCACAATTAATGAATATACTTATCTCCAGAGTTTTGTAACATGTAGACTTTTAAATAGCTGAGTCCTAGAGCTTATCGGGCACATCAGCTATGACCTAAAATCTTCAAAACAAATTTTGCTTATCAGAAAAGGGAGCTTTAATGTCAATGTGCAGTGAATTATCTCCCTTCCATTCATTTGCCTGAAATAAAATCTGTATTTCAGGCAAGGTGATGCTGAATTTGAACAAAGAAGCAGTGGTGCAAAGCTATACTAGAAGTCTGGACGATGTCTTTGAAATGATTAACACTCTTCTTGGGTTAAATGGGGTAAAATTGCTTCAAGATGCTTAGAAAATATCTTGAGAAAATGTTCTATTCTGCTGAGTGTCATTTTAAGAGTCCCTCTAATTGATTTCAAGATGTGAGTTTAAAAATCTGAAAGACGGGGAAAGCCCATTGAGTGACACAGGGTATGACAACAGCCAATGACAGGTCTGTGGATGGAGTAATGTTCAGATCATGTAATAAGCCAACAGGAGCAAGATGGTGGCATACTGCCAGATTGCCGCCTTCTGAACGTTTACCTTCTTGTCTGTGAAGAGGGATTAAATAAACTGTATTTATTGTGTATCTTGCACCGTGATCAGCTCCCTCAAAGAAAGTTATTTATTCAATGCTCGTTTTAGACAGGACCCTTCATCTCCAGATCATACCTTACCAGTACATAACAAACAGCCTGAGGAGGAAAAAGTCACACTGCAGAATGACTCCAGTGGGACTGATCGGGATATTGATAACCCGGTGTAGCTGTTTATGCCTCCCACAGGTGCTTGTTCAAAGTTCAAGAGCTCTCCCATAAATACAGGGCACTGTGATTCACGGCCAGGATGGTGGGGCTCATCTGCCAGAAGTCAGGGAAGGGGCACTTCTGTAGGCTCTGCGCCTCCCAGGGAAGGTTAAAAGGAATTTCCACTCCCCTGAGACAGACCTAAGCTCAGGTTTAGCACACACAGAGACCTCAGGAATCCTTCCAACGCAGAGTGAGGAGGGGAGGAATGCTCACAGGGCACACCCCCGGCCCCACCGCCTCCTCCCCAGCCTGCTCAACGCCTCTGGTTCTGCTCTCCTTCAAAACTGATTTCCCATTGGTGTGAATTAGGTAAGAATTGGTTCAGCATCTTTAATTGTGATTTTTATTTTTAATCTGCATAATTAGATTCGTAATGGGCTATTTTCACAGTCTTGGGACTGCTCTGAGATCGTTAGTGCTGGGCCCTGTGAGATTGTCATCTGCATGAAGGCGAGGGCTGCAGGGCAGCCTTACGAGCCTCCTGTGGCTCATTCAAACCACTTGCCACTCAAACCCCAGCTGCTTTCCCAACCCACTCAAGGGGGTACATCCTTGCAAAACACTAGTCATCTGTCCCAACTTCATGTCCTCAACAGAGGCAATTGTTTAGGAGAATGCGAAGCTGAGGTGAGATTAATAGGGTCTGGGTTTTAGAACAAATTATTTTACACTAGCTTTGTCTTTAACAAAATAAAATTAAATAAAGTTAAAAGAAAACAAAAGGAGAAGCAATACAGTAGCACCAGGTCTGGCACCGGGTTTCTGCTGGTGCAGAAAGCTACCTTCTCCAGGTTGTGGGGAGGTACTTGGAGGTAAGCAAGGGCTGCAATGAGGCAGGGGATGGAGATGAGAAGGTATTTGGATATCCCGGGGTATGGACTGGGGAGCTCTCCCAAGTGAAGGTGGTGGCTTTGGAGAGGGATGAGGCTGACAGGGTGAGCAGGAAAAGGAGAATTGAGCCTTGCTGGAAATTTGACTACCCTGAAATCTGCCTCTTGGCTTCCTAGAGCCTTATGACTTCTCTCTTTTTTTTCCATACCCAGCATCCTCCTGATCCTTCTCAAGCCTGTTTCTCCAGCCATGAATGGGTGAAAGACACACTTACTCTGTCTACTTTGAACTTTGCCACTGCCATGAAGTTTCATTTTGCAGCTGCAAGGATGCGAACAAAATAAATCTTCATTCTGGCGTGGCAAAATTCACTGTAGCCCATGTGCTGAAAAGCCTTGGGCTGGCTCTGCTGCCACATCTTGTTCTACTTAAACTGCTGCTTTTAATAGACCCAAAATGTGTGGGTTGCCAAAGATGTTTCCTTTTCTCCCAGCAGAACCATGTGCACTGGTTTGTTCGTGTAAGACGTAGCATGGCTGCTGCCAGGGCTGTGTTATATGGCTCATGTGGCACCAGCAAGATAAAGACTGACAGACCACCCAACTGAAAACCCTCTGGTTGAGTTTGGCTTTGGTGGAAGCCAGATTGGAGATTGTTTAAAGGGGATTTGAAATGTCTCATGAAAACACACTTCAGATGCCAGCTCCTACCTTTAACTGACCCTTTGAAAATGGGACTTGCCAGTAGGGATCTGTAGGGTTTTTGGGGTCGCATTCAAGGTAATTGGTAACTTTCTACACTAAAGCTGGACAGCAGGTGTTAGCAAAGCAGTTCTCCTTTATATTGCTATCTCTTTCCCGTTTCAGGTTCTCCATGGCCAGGGGCATTTCTTTTTCATTAAATATCTGTTGGTAGAGATTTCAAATGTTGTTAAGAATCAAAATCTGAAAGATATAGTTGATGTAAGATGTGGATCTCAAACTCACAGCAAAACTTTTGGCTTGGTAATGCTATCCAGTTGCCTGCAACATCCTTCTCTGAATTTGACCTAGTGAATATCACAGTGAGATCTAAACAGTGGTATACAAAAAAACCTAGAATTTTTCTCTGCAGTAGTGGTTTGCCCTTCCACCATTTCAAATACAGTTTGATGGTCAATAAGGTTGAGGACAAAACAAGACTCATGTGAAAACTGCTTTCCTCCTGCAGTGCTGGGCAGTGTCCTCTGCATACAGTGGGAGAAGGTGAGGAGCAGCAGAAATGGGTAGCTGTGTGGGAGTTTTGTCATTCATTACATGCACTAAGGAGCAGGTAATTTAAAGGGCGTTTAAATTACTGCTGCCCACCATTTAGGTCAGGGAGAGCCCTGGCCTGCCTGACAGGGGGTGCAGGTCCCCACTGCAGTCAGGCACCTCATTCTAGTGTAAGCAGCCTCACGCTTTGCTCTTAACCCTACCTCAGCATGATCATTGTGTCTTGAAACACAGCCCACAGCAGAATCATATGTCTTCTTTGTGGAAGGATCGGACCACCTTCAGAGAGCACAAGGTCTTGCAAGTGCTTGAAGTTTAATCAGTTCCACAGACAGGCAACCCAGGGCTCAAAATGATCAATAAACCACAGAAATGCTTTTTTTTTTTTCACACTACAGCATTGATTGCACTAAAGTGTTGCTGCTCTCCTGGGATCTCTGGGGATGGCTTCCTCATTCAGATGTCTCCCTTCAGCCAACTGTTCTTGGCCACTTGCCCCACACCAGGCCGGGAGGCTGGGCAGAACTGGAGCAGTTGGGCAATGAGGGCTTGGCAGGGCTCTGGCAGTGGGGGCAGCCCCTCTGGGTACAGCACCCCTTTCTTCTGCTGCTGGGGCATGCTGCGGATATGGGTATCATCAAAGGGAATGCAGCCAGTCACCATCACATAGAGCATCACCCCCAGGCTCCACATGTCATACTTCTTGGCGTCATAGGGGATGCCCATCAGCACCTCTGGGGAAGCATAGGCTGCTGACCCACAGAATGTGGTGCTCAGGTCTGGGTAGATGTTTGCTTCCTTGCTAAAATCAAAGTCACTGAGTTTGGCCCGGCGGCCATCATCCGTGAGCAGCACGTTCTCACACTTGAGATCCCGGTGCACCAAGTTGCGGTCGTGCAGGTAACGCACGGCCCCCACAACTTGTGCAAAGATGTCCCGGGCCCTGGGGACACAGGGTAGTTTCCCTAGCTCCTGTACCAGCTGCAGGAGGTCAGTGGCTGCTGCTTCCATCACGATGTAGACTCTCCCACTGCAGACCTCAATAAGCTCAAAGACGCGTACAATGTTGGGGTGCCGGATCTTGCGCATGATGGAGACCTCCCGGGGCAGAAACTTGTACATGAAGGATGGGGGTGCTCGTCGCCGATCCACCATCTTGATGGCTAAGGGTCCCTTGTATTTGTTGGATGTGGCTGCTTTCACCTTGGAGAAGCTGCCCTCCCCTATAGTGTGACCCAGGCTGTAGCCCAGCTCACAAAGGAGCTTCTCTCCTGCATCGCTTTTTGGCATGATGTATGATTCCTGCTGGGCTTAGTCAAAGCTGGTGTTTTGCTCCAGAATTTGAAAGATTTATTATATGGTGTGTGTGTGGCAGCTGTTGAGCTTTGTTCTCCCCCATGGTCCCACAGATGCTTCAGTGGGCTCCAGGGCGCACATAGGCATTGTGATGGGGTGAAGCCTTCCATGGCAGTGCCTTTGTGAGATAACAGGGGTGGCTGGTGGGTCCCCTCCCCTCAGAAGTGTCCCAGGCGTGTCCACATACATGCTAGGGGAGAACTCCCATGGATGAATAGTTTGGAGTTTTTACCATTTTCTCCTCTTTGCTTGAATTTTTGAAACAGAGGTCTTCTGATGACAAGAATTTAAACATTAGCTTTCTGGGATGAGAAATCCATCTGGGGACTTACCCTTGTTTTCTGCAGGGTATTATATTAAAATCAGAACTACACAGAGTGGTACAAAGGAGTGTTTTCTGCTGTCCCTAACTACAAACTACCTCGGCTGGTTGTAAACATTTAGGTTTTGTTACAATGATGCAGGGAGATATTTTTCTAGGTAGGCTTTCTAACTTTGTGTGGTGTGGATGGGGAACCTTAAACTCATCTTTCAGAAGAATCAACTTTTCCATTTCTTGAATCTGGAATTGAACACCCTCTATTTTTCTCAAAAATGATATTTTTGAGACTTACAAAGAAGTGAGACCAGAAATCCTTTGGAGATCTTCTGTAATTTAGATTTTCAGTGCTTTCAGACAGTTTTAGTTTCCATAAGGTGACAGTGGAATTAAGCATGGGGAAGGAGTAGAAGGCAGCTGGGTTGGGTCACAACAGCCACTCCTGGGCAAAGCACCCTGCTGGGTCTCAGGCCAGTGTCAGCTCCACCCTCCATGAGCTGAGTCCTTGGCTCTCACAAACAGTTGTTTCTGGTTTGTGCTGTTTTTTTAAGCTGCTCGAGGATCCTGTCCTCCCTGTGGAGCCCGCATTTCCTTTCCAGCTGTACAAAGGAGCCTAGGACCACAAAAAGTCTATCTTCCTAAATACCAGCCCAAATGTTATTTTTAATTTTTGAATATATGTTTCATTTTGCAAATCAGGTTTAGAGAGGAATAAGCCTCAACTGAAGACTGAAGAAAATCTTTCTCCCGAGTGTTCTCATCTTGTCAGTGTTCTGAAGTCACTTGAAGAAATCAAATTAATTAAAAACTGCAAACATAGGTCTATATGTGCTGCAAGGATGATTTGCCTTGACTCCAAAGGGCAAGTAATGGTTAAGGCAAGTTTTATCTGCTGTAGAAGCTGTGGGTCAAAACCAAACCACTTTCCCACTTCAGATGCTATTTCTACAGGCCATTTGGAAGAACAGGAATTCAATGTGTTGTAGAAATGCAGTTATCGAGCATGTATCATGAGGCACGTATCAGCCATTTATCACCAGCTACACTGTCAAAAGTCCAGGCAAGCAGAGGTCCCATTTGATGCCAAGGACCTTGCCTGGGGCTGATGTCTATAGGGAAGTGGAGTGGAGATGGAATCCTCACACAGGCAGAAATGCAGTACACGACCCAGCCAATGCTCCCTTTCTGTTTGAGCCATCACATAAACGCCCCCAGATTTCTTACAGCTGAAGCATATCTAAAGAAGCCATTTCCAGAAGTTCCCATTCAGGAACTGCTGTTTCTTAAATACAAAAAAATCCCGCCTAGCAATCAGTAGGCCAGATGCAGAAATCCATTTTGCTGGATACACATGATTTCCTGGCACTTCTGTTTAGCCTGTGAGTCATAACCACAGTGACTTCAGCAGAGGTCTGAGCTGGACTTTTCACAGGAGCTGGGAACTTTGAGGTGGCTAAACATAACTGAATGTTTTACAAGGAAAAATGCTTAGACCAGGCATCCCTTCCCCCCTTACTACTGGAGCACCTCTGGAAAATGCCATGGTTGCATGCTCTGATAGATAGAAAGATGTGCGTGTAGCTATCTAGAGGGGCTAGGCTAGTGCTCAGTTTATCATTTGAAACAGGAACAGGAGTTCATGTTATAGACGTGTTCCCAAAGCCTGCAGGTAGAATCCTTATTTACAGGAAACCTCTTTGAAGTCCCCTGTAGTAACAAAAGCAGAAGAGGCGTTGTCCAAACAGCAGTGGAAAAACTGAAGCGGCGCTACGAACCACGCTGCGATGGTAAGGAGTAATGCTGTGGAGTCCCGCCTTGCTGGGGGACCCTCCGTCTGCTCAAGGGAGCTTGTCACTTTTGAGAGGTTTTCAGCAAGCTTGGCTGAGGTGGACAGTTTGAGAGTCAGCAATCCCTCCCCTAAGTCCAGAAAAAGGACTGCGTGCTTAGATGCTGCAGGAGCATCCTGGGGGCTGAAGGGCTTGAGCAGTACCTGGAAGGAGACAATGGGGAAGAAAACTCTGGTGGAAATGGGAACAGAGCAGCTATCGTAGCAAACGCTCCCCCTCCTGTACGCTCCAGGCTAAACCCCTGAGAGATGGCTTTGCTGCCAGGGCTGCAGACATCATTACTGTGCATGTCTGTGCTCTGAACCCACAGCTCACAATGTGGCCTAGAACTGCTGCATATAGCTCCAAAGAAAGACAGCAAGAAGCATGAATGAGAGGTTTTGGTTTGGCAGGATGCTGTCAGGCAGAGAAGGAGAAGCAAAGATATCTGAGCTCAGCTTAGATCACAGAGAAACAGATTTTTGCCTTGTTAGCTGCTGGCTCAACACTTATTGGTATAAAAATGCACCAAAAACCTCTTTTGCTTCCAATCCTTCCACCTCTAGTACTGCTGCCTGTGACATAAATATTTAGGTCACAGCGATATACTTTAGTAGGGTACTCAGTACTAACATACAAAAACATGCTGAGCTTTTTGGTACATTTTTTACATCAAGGCTGTGTTTGTAGAATTAACGTGTTCCATTGCTCTTGTAAAACAGAGCAATTAGAAATCAGGCAGCAATTACTGGTTTGTTCAGTTCAGTACATGAGCAGGAGGAGCTGGTCTGCAAAGGTATAAGTTATTGGATCTCACCATCAGGGTTTTCATTATGGGCATGTTTTCTGACTGTAACAGTGTGGTTGTACATCAGCCTGATACATAGTCAGTTCTCCTGCCAAGGAGCTGATAAACTCCAGAATGAGCATTCATAGAATCATAGAATAGTCTAGGTTGGAAGGGATATTTAAGATCATTGAGTCTAACCATTAACCTAACACTGCAAAAGCCACCACTAAACCACGTTCCTAAGCACCACGTCTACTGGTCTTTTAAATACCTCCAGGGATGGTGATTCAACCACTTCCTTGGGAAGCCTGTTCCATACTACATAGCATGGTGTTCCCCAGGGGGTAACTCACCTTGCTGAGAAGATAACACAGCTGAAGGTCTATAGCCTTCTTCCCTGTACACAGCTACCTTCAATCAGAGAAGAACAAACAAACCGTGAGATGTAACAAAGAGGGATTTTTTTTTTCTTTGTTATCATATATTTTTTTGCTAATAATTAGGTCTTCTCTTGCAGGAAAATCCTGGCTGTGCTGCAGTTGATAGCTGGGAAATCACCCGCTTGCTGTCTGAACATCAGGGTTAATCGAACATGTCTATGGTGTGCCTTTTTGGGTGGCTGCCCTCTTGCCAAACCTCAGCGAGGCAGTACTACATCAGTGTAATTACTGGGCTGAGATAGCCACTGTCATGCAGGATGGCAAATAACTGAGCTAACAAGAGGGCCATTAGAGCATGTATACTTCTGAAACTTCTACCTGTTCTCTGTGATTCCATCTTCCCTAAAGTCCCCTGTCTTGTGATCCAGTCACTCTGGGCAGTCCTGCTGGCATGGGGGCAGAGTGGCCACATGGGCTTAGGGTGCTGGTCACTGACACGATGACAGATTGGCATGTCTGAGGCAAGGACTTCTTATGTGAGCAAACACTGTTGAGCATAAGGTGGGTCCTGCTGGCACAAGCATACTGAAATATGACTCTTATTAATGCAGATGGTTTAAAAGCCAAAACATACCACAGTTTTATAACTTACGCCATGAGGCTGTAAGTTACAATGTGTAGAGTGACCTCTGTAGTTGCAGGGAGCCCTTGAGATTTCTTTAAATACCTCAATTTCCATACAGGCAGAGATATTTTGCTTGGGGATTTTAACTTCCAAGACCAGTCAAATAATTCCTGGGTGACCCACTTAGTGGCCAGTCTATGACCAGACCTTATTGCTTACCACCCCATGAATGTGGGAATGGGCAAACAGCTGCACAAGAAGTAAAAATAACTAAGGATAATATTTTTGCTTGGCTAGCTCATTATAGATAGTGCACAGGGCAACAACAATTTTTCCTAGCTAATACTGGTTACCAAGATCTTCTTGCCGGTAATAGGTAAAAAGAGTTCTTTAAAGGTAAGCTTTTGATGTTTTGCCCTGATATATTTGAGATTTTATATATATATATATGCATATGGTTGTTTTACAGAAAGCATCGGACTGAAAAGAAACGCACTGCTTGTTAACACCACTTTCCACTCACCCGGATGTTGCAGTGAGTTCGTGCAGGTGCTGAAGGCTGGTGAAAATTTTGCATCTGAGAATTCTTCTGTAGTCCCGTGGAGCTATACTACATGCTTTAGGTATTAGTACCAAAGGGAACAAGCCAAGATGAGGCCAACTTGTAATAGGTACAGACACTCATTAGATAGGGTATAGCCAGTAAAGAAAATTACACTATTGGCAAGTACTCTCATTTTTCTAGTCATGTTATTTGCACCTTGCATGCCAATTGCTGTTCAGTGAGCTATTTAAAGGTAATTGATTGCTGGCCTGTGCAATGTCTGAGCGGTTGGAAAAATGGGGCAGATCCCATAAAAAGTACATCAAATCCAAGCTGCCTCAGAAGCTGAACTGCTGTCATTGCCCTAGATCCTTTCCAGCAAAATCAAGCTCTCCGTGTGGTTATTTTAGGCGCTGGTACGAAACAGACCTAGAAAGTCAAAGGTGCAAACCGAATTGCAAAGCCTTTCCACACAATGCTTTATGAAAGCTGTGTATGTGCCTACAGCTGCAGCCTGAATTTGGCTGTGGTCTCACGGCTCCCTACAGGCAGCAACACCAGCGTTGGCAATGGAGAAAACCAAAGTTGCAGGTAACCAGCAAGCTGTGCACAGTAATGTGCTGTATTTTCTTTTTCTTTCTTTCCTCTCATGTCTCAAGGATTGGTATTAGTTTAAAATACTCTGGCTATGTTGAGTTTTTTATCCCTTTTATAGATAAGATCTGGCACCTCACATTCCTGATGTTCAGAAGCAGCTGTGATCCCCACAGCTGTTTGCCCTTAGCCTCTTGTTCACACAGAATAAACTAGCAAAGCTGGTTGTGGGACTAGTAAGAGGTCTCCTAGAAATTTGGCAGGATAAGAGGAACACTGAACAGAAAACTCTATGGATGTCCATTTGATTAGCTAAGGTTGTTCAGACACCTTGTGTGCCAGAAACATCTCTTCACGTAAATGAGAATTTAAACAATGTGAGGGACATAACATGGGCTTATAAGCCATCAGGAATGGCTATATGGCACCAGGCCACACCACCACCTCCTGGGCAGCTTGAGTGCCTCAGTAGGTGCCAAAGGAGATGAAGGATGGAAAGGGCTAATGGGCTGGTCTGCAAGCATGCTTTTGCAGATGGTATTGCCAGGCTGTTCCTGCCAAGAATTTCAAACCTGAAGGCAATAAGCTGGAGTGGAGTGGGAGACAAAAAGGAGTAAGCAGGCTTTGGCAGGTTGGTGGCTTGGGGAGTGAGAGGATTTCTCTGATAGACCTGCCATTTAGAGCCTTTGTACCCAAAACACTTTTGGAAAGATGGTGGGAAGAGAATAGATCTTATGCCTCCATTCTTCTGGTAAGTGGAAAGTCATGCTTCATGCTTGGCTTGCCAGAGGTAAGGAAAACCAGCTGCGTAGGGAGGCAAGCTTTCCCTTTTTGGTGCTGGGATGTCTGCTGAGCAGGGGGAGAGCTGGGGGAAGTGGGGTGATTCAGCCCTGGGAGCTCACCCCATCCCTTTCCTGGCCGGAGATGTTGATCTCCCTGTGTCTTCATTCAGATGGCTCCTTCCCATCACCTCCCTTCCGAGAGCTAGGAAGCGTTTTCTTCCTTGGCTGATGCTGCAGACACTTGGCTTGGCCTTCAAGTGGCTGATTCCTGTGTACTTACCAGGGAGATCCTCCAGACATCATTGTGAGCCAAAGGGAAGGGCTGTGCAGCGTTGACAGGCTGCTGGGTCAAGAGAAGTGTCTAAGCTCACTTTTCCTGCCATTCCTTGAGGCCATGGAAAGAGCCCAGCAAGCCTGCTAAAATACTGCCTCAACATGGGGCAGCTGGTAAGAAAGGCATGAGTAGACACTGGGGCTCAGTGCTGCACATCTCCCGAGACCAGGGGATGTCTCTCTGCTCTCCTTGTTGCTTCAGCATCAACAAATCTCTTTTTGTAGTGGAAAGATTAAATGCTTACCACGGCTGTGGACTTGCTTACGCTATTTGTGTGCCTGCTATCCATATCCCTGGGCAGAGCTGTCTACGGTTGGCTGTCAAACAGAAGGGAGAGGGCATCAAGTGAGGCTTTAAGCAAGGCAGAGATTTTAAAAGCCACAGGAAGCATCTCTTGGGTTAGCCAAAATGGAGTTGGAATTGAGTGGCCAAGAGAAAAGGTAGGAAATGAGAAGCTTTTCTTACCACATCAAGTTATGACTGTTGAATACAAATACAATTAAGTTCGAAAAGTAGGTAAGTGTTTTGCAGTTAACTATCCCAAATGAATGATACTCACATTTCTTCCTCATACTGATTTTACTGCCTGTGGAGTACCTCATCATGGAACATTATGCATTCAGAAAGTGATTGAGTTGTTTGGCACATATTGTAATTAATTTGTGTCCAATTGAGGACTACAGAATTTGGCCTGTAATTAGGATATGACAGCCTATAGTACCCAAATTTGGAAAGTCGATGGCAATGTGTTATGGCTATGGAGCAGAAGTTTAAATGGTACAGACATTGTCAGAAGCTGATTTCATGAGTTGCTCTAGGGTTGTGTGCTAACATGCTTCCTGAAGGTGCTTGACTGAGACAGCTTCTCCCACAGGCCTGGTTAGCCCTGAATGAGACAGTCCTGTACAGGAGTCTGTCAGGGCTGGACTTAAAGGAGCTAGAGATGCAAACCAGCAAACTTCAGAGCTGTCAAGATTGATGAGAAAGTTTAGGCTGAGATTTGAAAGTGGCAGAAGGAGGTAATCTTGGACCAGACAGTTGATGTGGGTATGCACTTGTGAAAGAGGGAGGCAGGCAGGCACTTTAGGAACAAGGCTGGAGGCAGCTATCAGGGTCTGAAGGTCTCTTTGCTGCTCCATTCAACATCTGACTAGACAGGCTTTTGTTGTATTTGAAGAAACTACCTGAGAAACCATGTAAGAATCTAGCTGTGACCCTGAGAGGAAAACCGTCAAAGCAAACTGTTGCTTATCACATGCAGAGACAAAAGGATATGTGGTTTGGGTTTGAGTGGGCAGAGAATACAGATCTGCTTACACGAGTAGCAGAAGACCTTGCGTTACATTTGTTAGTTTGCTTTCCAGAAAACTGAGCTTTTCGCTGCTTTCATGCTTGCATACTTCCCTGTGAGGGAAATAAATCCATTGAAAGCAGAAACTCTCTTTGATTTAACAACCAATCCACACCGCAGAGAGTGCAGATCAGGCGTGCCAGGATGGGTTGGGACAAGAGGACAGGCATGTCTGCAGCCTGGTGCTCACAACCCATGAAGTATATATAATATTACAGTGCCCTCTTGGGGGCAGATGTTCACTGGAAATAGACCTTTATGATTTTATGTTTGCAGAGCTCACTGCTTGCTGTTGCCACCACCACCGTTCCTTATTCCAGGAGTTCACACTGCCTAGTTAAATCACAGATTTTCCTATCAAACACTACTCTTACTAAGGAAGATATCAGAGTTTTGGCCTTGGAATTTTATTTTATTTTATTTTATTATTATTTCAATATAAATTCCTTCTCTGCTGCTGATCTGAACTTTAAAATAACAGAAGCAAGGAGGTGTGAGGAGCTCCCGAGTGAAGATGGCAGTCTGCCTTCAGAAATGAAACCTGTCTTGGTTAAAGTCTTTCAGATGATTCAACCCCAGCAAGAAACAAATTGTTTTAACACTAGATTTAATTAGCTGGTGTTTGTATACCTTCACAGCATGCTTCTGTCCCAGTGTACCTGCTGGTAGACTTGTCTTGAAGCTCTGACATCTCTTGCAAAGGAGTGTGAAGAACAACTGAAGTGTTAAATAAGGACACAGGTAGGTATGGCAATTCTCTGCCGACTGCAGGAGCAGCCTGGAGGGGAGGTGAATGTGACTGATCTCTCTTCTCCTCTAGCTTATGCAGTGGTGTCTTCTGTTAAATCATAAAAAGAAATAGAATGTGAACAAAAATGCAACTTCCAGCAAATATTTAGTATGATCCTATGGAACTGTAATTGTATCGCAGCCAGTATGTCTCTTGATGTCCTACTGTTGCCATTAATGATTTGAATGGAGGAAATTGAAGACCAAACAACTTGCCCGTTTTTCAGTAGCCACTCAGGTTCTTTGAAACACACAAACAAACAAACAGAAACTTTTGTTCTAGTATAGACCTATGATTTCTCTAATTCCTTATGCTTATGGGATTATAATAGAACCTCTATTTTAAGGAAGATATGAAATGACAAGCCTCTGACCCTTGTGACAGCTTTTCTGGCGTGTATACATATGAGAGGTATGTGGTTTGGGGTTTGGTGGGTTTTTGTTTGCTTTGGTTTTTGGGGTGGTTTTTTGAACAAATTCAGCTAAAAGCCCATCTGTGGTAAGGATTCAGTTGAAAAAGATGTGCCACCTGGCAGATGAGTCCATGACCCTAAGAGCTGGTTTCTCTGAAAAGCCAGCCTTGAAGATTGATGATGAGGGCTTCCATATCTTTTCTTTTTCTATTTTTATTTCTAGGTGTGGTTTACTTTACATCAGAAGTAGAATTTTCCTAAATGCCAGGTCTGCAAGCTTCCTCCAGACTCTTGACAGTCAGTCTTTCATGTTGGTGCTTCTCCCTTTCTCTCTTCCTGTGTCATTATCTCCCTAAGGACGATGCTGTTTCAAGGCAGCAGCCCTTGGGCATTGTCTGACTATAATGGGCAGTGTGTGGTGGTCAGTGTAGGGAAGACAGAGCACAGGCAGGAGGAACACATATCCAAGTAGGTGTTGGGAAATGCCAGGATAGATTTCCTTCCATTTTCCCTGATAAGGCACCCCTTTGTTGAACTGGAAGTGGGGAGAAATACCTGTATTTCTGAGTGCATCTTGCTTTGTTACTGAAGCTTCTTTCCTTGCAAAGACAACTCTTGGCCTCTCTGACTCCCTGCTTTCCTTTCCAAGCTCCCACAAGGTAGCACACAGCATCTCTTCTGTGCTGTTCTTGCTTGTCCTCAGCCTTATAAAGGCATCGGCTGCTTTTGTTTTGCTATTTAGCGGCTCTGTTTTAAGGAGGCAAGTTGCTTGATTGCTACTTACTGGATCCTGCTCTCAGTTTGCTGTCACTTCAGCAAGATTTCATTGCATGGCCTGAGCCAGTTTGTACTGGGCAGGACTAAGCTGAGTATTTTAGGAAAGCATCCATATTTTCGGAAAGTATAATTTCTGTGGACAAGGAGAGAGGAGGAAAAGCCTATTATTTGAGAGGCTGTGATAGTCTGACAGGGCAAGGCCTTGGCATCTGGAGGAATGACAGCTTCTGCTAGGAATGTAGCTTAAACCTCTTCAGTTTTGGCCAGTCTGCGAGTCTGAAAAGGTTGTGATTAGCAGAGCCCAGCCAATGTCCTGCAGGCAGTGGTTCCAGGAGCAGGGACGGGAGAGAGAGTGAAGAGGATCCTCTCATGCAGGGCTGGCCACAGCCAGCCAGCCACTGGCACAACAACTGGAAAGCAATGCAGGGAGATTGGCTACTGCTTGGGGTGTCTCTGCCTCCAGAGCAAGCTTTGAATTTCGAGCAGACAAGAGTCTCTCTTGCACATCTTCCCCCCACCCTGAGTTGATATATTTAAACAGCTGGGCAGGTACATTTAAAGTTTATTTTGGGGGATGACACAAAATTTTTTGCAGGTTCCTTCTTCCACCTTGCAGCTTCCAGAGAAAACTGGGGATTTTTATTAATTTTTTGTTGATGTTTTGAGAAGAGAGTGGATGTAAAACTAATTTTGCCACCAAGCAGATTGTAATGGTAGCATGGTAAGCAGGAGTGCAATGATGGCATCTCTAGGATCCTAGGGATGGTGTAATTCTGGCAGTGTTATGAATTGGGCACAGTTGGTTTGCCAAGATAGTAAATGTTTTATTTCTCCTGGATATTTGGGTGTCGGGCAGGTGCGATAGAGAGAGGTAGTACTGTAATCATTAAGATGGTAAAGTCTCCTGCATGTTTTTCCTTCCAAGTCATTCCAGTGTCCTGAATGCATGAGGGGCATGGAAGAGTAATGAGGCAGGTTTTCATCAGTAGCTGTCAAATGTAGAAATAAATAACTTCAAGCAATATAACTTCATTCAATTTGTATCTGCTTGTGCTGGCCATACCTTGTATTTACATGGTGCCGCTGGAAACTATCTTTAAATGTTAAAATTTAAATCACACGTGGTCCTGCAGGCTAAATCTGTTACCGATGATAACATTTCCACTGTAGTTTGTTTTGTAGCACCTCAAGAAAAGCAGATGATTGGAATGATTTATTTTCATTCCTAGGGGAAAAAATAGCCTTAGAGCCTTTGTGAGCTCTAGAGAAAAAGCAACCGCAGTGCTGGGCAGGCAGTATCTGCAGTCACGGAAACAACTGATAAAAACTTTCTCATCTTATCACTCTGCAGATAGGCCTTTGCTATAGGATGCAGACATGAAAGAGTCTCTAGGGTCCCTCTGCCCTACATGGGAAAACTAGCAACAACGCTGGCACAGTTCAAGAAGCTGGTCAACTTGCTCACTGTGTAAGAATTGGTTGACATTGTAGGGAGGCACAAGGGCACGGGAATAAGGGGCTAAGAAAAGCCTGGGACTTGAAAGGGGTAGTATGTGGGATGACTTACACCCACAGCATGAAGGGAGACAGGTCCCCAGACTGTTCACAAGACACCACTGCATTGCATTTCATCCAAGTAACTGCGAAGTGAATTGTTTCTCTGTGCACATCTGGGTGCAACTCATACTTCTGGGTATTGACTGGTGATCCCACCCTTCTCCATGGCACAGGGCTGAGCCAGGAATGAATGTATAGGCACCAATGTGATCCAGAGGCACCAGTTTGTATGATCCTTGTGACTCTCTCTCTATCCAGGCTCGGATTTGGATCACCCCATGGTAGCCTAGTCACACTGGTCACTATGGCATGAAGACCCAAGAAGGGGCCAAATGTCAACTGCTCACCAGCCATATAGTTGATGAGTCTCAAACTTCATCCTACAATAAGTGAATGGTCATTTGGGAGAGTAGTGAAAAGGGTCCATGAAAAGGACTACCATGATGTGTTTGTGATGTAAGTAGAGCTTTTGTGCAGGAATATTTCCAGGGCCACATCTCTCTGATGTCTCTATTCCAACACAGCAACCTGCACCTTGTTGGTTTGTGGCCAGCTGGTCTTGTCGTAGGCACCTAGGTCCAGAGAAGGGAGGCAGTGCCTGGTAATCAAAAGCATAACCTGCTTGACCCTTGACTTCCTACATACATACCCTGCTTGGCTGTGGTATGAGTTTTTTCTTCAGTAGTCCACTTCTTTGTGGATCAAACTAGAAATGGTGGCAGCAAAAGGAAGCAGCAAGGCCTAAAACAAGCCTGTGTCAAAATGACCTTTGTGTGTCTCTCTCCAGTGTCTTTAATCCAGTTTGCACCCATGGCTGGTAGATGCAGGCCTGTGCCAAATGCTGGTTAGTCACAAAGGAGATATGGCAGTAGCAGTTCAGAGATGCTTCAGATCTTGGTCATTTACGAGTTCCTTGAGTGGCTTCCCATGTATGCTGCACAGCAACAGTGACAAAATTAGACCACTGATAAGGTCAGATTACTTTCCCATGTTAATATATATGAAGTCAGTTTGACATCAGCTGAGAAAACCCCTGAGGGACAGTGAGTAACTAGGTACCACCAGTGACTAAGCTCTTCCTGAAAGGTGTGGTCAGACTGGTGGTGGAGCAGCACTGCACATCTCTGGGACTGACAGCTGGGAACAATAGCATGAACCATGGGTGATGGATCCAGACCCACCAGGAAGAAAATCCTGCTCTCAGTGTGCACACTGGCAAAGTGTGTATTGGAAACAGATTAATGACTTTTTTGCTTTTTATTTTGTAATATTCAAGTGACACTTTTTGTGTGTGTGTGTGTGTGCACGGTGGTCAATTTTTTCATGAGGTGTAGATCTTAATTAAAAAAATATAACTATACAGTAAATTGGTAGTTATTTCCTGAACCAGGTAGGATTCCGTGCAAGCAGCTTTACAACAGAGGGGTACCTGGTGATGATGCAAATGGCCTGTGGTGTCTTTCTTTCCTTTTAATATCCCTCTCCATAGGTTCCTTGCATTTCTAGGTGAGATACATCATTCCTTTGGAGATTTTAGCTTCAGTTTCTTATACTGTTTGAGGGAGAGTCTCTGGGTCAGAATTGCTAAGAAAAAGGTGTTTAGGAGGAGATAAGGACTGACTTGTGTCTCCTCTCTCTGTCTTTTCCTGGTAGAAAAATGCTCTTTACCCTTATAATGAAGGTGAATTTCCCACCTAGCTGCCTTTGGTTCTGGCTTGGATGTTCTTTCATCATCTCCTTACTGTCAGAGACAGCCTCTGGCTAGGGAGAAACTACTCTTTCTCCAGCCCCTCTGAAATTCCTCCTCAGCTCTCAGAATACCAAACATATCTGATATGCAAGGCTTGCAGGCTTGATTGCAAGGTGTTGATCAGGCATTTTGGCCTCGGGCATGGGAACATGTCCTGGATTACAAAATCTTCAATTACTCTGCTGGCAAAGCTAGTGGATTCTCCCTGTGTTGCTGTGACCCCCAGATGTCCTTCTCAGCGGTGGTCAGGAGAGCATGGCAAGCTATCATCAGAACTTTTCATTTGCTCTTTGTAGCCCCTCTTTCTGCCCTCTTCTAGGAGGATCTGATTTTAGGCACTCTTGTTTCATTTTCCTCACTCCAAAAATAGGTCTAATTATGCTTAATGCTTCTGGGTGCATAATTGCAGGAGCCAGGTGAGAGTGCACTGTTCTGCTTTTCTGCTTCCTCATTTCTTTTATCCAGGACTTCATTTGCCAGCTGATGGTTCCATCACCATTTTGTTTTTTGCATGTGCAATTTCCAGTCTCTTTCATCATGAATTCATCATCTTTTACCTGCTCCATATAAGTTTTCTTAGGTTAAGCAGGGAGACATCCTGGTGGCTGGGCCTGGCTTCCTGAGGTCGGACACAGGAATAGGAACGCCTTGTCCTGCAGGCTCACTCTTCTATGTCTGCCTGCTGAAGTGAGCACTTTACTGCATCAGCTATAGCCAGGGGACTTGCTGAGATGTGCCCAGTGGGTGGGCAACAATTACACTTGCTTGGGTGTCTGCCTCTTCTGCATGCCTCCCGGGGCATTCCTCACCACAGGGCCATTTCACAAAGTCTTTGTTGTAGCCAAGAATCTCAGTTTTTCCTCTCAGATCGGCCTCAAAAGGTGTTTTACTTCCATGCTTCCTAGCATGGGGCATGTGTGGGCACGTTGGCATTTCCAGCCCTCTGCCATACATCTCAGAGGGAGGTTTCGGTTTCTCAAATCCTTGGACAAAACACTCCAGGAATATTTTGCTGTGTGTTTTCCCAGACTCTATGAGGTGGCTACTGTCAGGGACAGGGAACAGCATTGCAAAAACCTTTCCTCTCACCCAACCTGGCTGCTCTTGCATTTGTCCTGTCCTAAAAACAAAACCAAAAAAATTAGGTGCTGGGTGTTCTCGCAGTGTTGCCCCCTGCTTCCCATTTCAGTTTGCTCTGTGTGGGCAGTTGTCACTTGTTTTCTTTCTAAGGTGACTGCAGTCAGTGCTGTGATTCTTGGTTAATGCACGAGATCCTAAATGTTTCCATTTGCTAAGCCTAATGACTGACACCTGACGCCAATGCAATCCCCAGCAGCACTGCAACCTCTCTAGGAAACTACATTTTGCAGGCAGCCTTTGCTTTTCTGCTTCTACCCTTCACAGCAACAAGTATGAAAAATCCCAGTATTTGACTGAAACCTGCCAGAAATTATATCTGCTCCCTCCACTCTCCTGAGCTCACTTGTGCCAGCGCCTCCTGGAGATCTGCATCCAGCACTGGTACAGCTCAGGGGCTCTGCAGAGGGTCAGATGCACCCACCCACTTCCAGCTGAGCATTTATACTTCTCTGGAGCCTCCAGCTGGGCAAAACTGCTGCAGGAGATTTCAGTTCAGTTGCCCATCCAGGGGTTCAAGAGTTGGCTTTTTGCTAAACAGTTAGCAAAAAGCAGCTCTCCAGTAGAGGATATCCTAGCTCTTGCAGGATGGGCTAAGGGAGGCCTCATCCCCATGAGGCAGCAGAAATGAAAGCTAGCTGAGCTGAGGTGGCAGCAGAGGGAAGGAAAGGGGCTGCGGAGTGTCACTGAGAAAGGATGCTCGTGGATTTGTTGCACGCTGGGAGCCTGTGTGGAAAGTTATCATTTATCATCAGTCTTTAAGAGCCTGTTCTAAGCCTCTCCTTTGGGGAATCAAAGCCAGTGTGTAATTCACGGGTTTTGCCCTTTATAAGACTTATTTTTCTACCAAACTCTTGCAGTAAGGGGAAATCTAGGGCAGGTGGGTAGCTTTAGCAAGTATCAACCTCCTGAATTGAAAACAACCTCATCTTTCTTTATCTCCTGCTCTACATCTCTGTAACTTCTCCCGTGACCTCTGTGACAGATCCCCAGGAAGCAAAATAAACACTGGGTTTGGTCTGGTTTATTCTGCAGAACAACTACTTGCAAAATCAATGGCAGGTTGTTTTTCTTCTCTTTTGCTGAAGTTAGAAATAGGTCAAGCAGCAAACCAGCGTTTCTGAGACAGCTGTGAGTGACTGGTATATGTAGGTGTATTTCAGAGGTGGCCTCTCTCTGGGGTTAATGTTCTCCTGCCTAAAATCCCCGCAGCTTCCTTCTGCTAGAAGAAGGAGGAAGTAAATTGTTTGCAGCAGAGAAATGAAACCACTTAGATTTCCTTGAACAAAGAGGGTAGGTTTTTCAATAGAAAATGTATCTAGTACATCCTCCTATGATGCACTGTGGCCATGACACCCAGATCTGGTTTTTCATGTTTGACGTCTGTGCTTGGGAGCTGCAGCCCTTCACTGAGACCCCATGAGCATTATGCCTTGCCTGCCGTTAGGCTGCATAAGGCAGAAAACCTTCTTAATGGAAGTGAATGAAAGAGTCTTGCATTGTATGAAGCTATTGTGGATCACATATGGAGTTGTCAGGTCTATCCTTAGTCACACAAAAGTTAATTTGGTCACAGCAAGACAGCAATATTCACAGTACTTTAGGTCCCACTGTTCCCGTTCAGTAAGGTTGTCCCACTTAATTTCCCCTGGAAAATCCCAGCCCCAGTGACTGGCTTTATTTTCTGCAGATCTTTCAGACGTTTGCTTGTTTCTTTTGAATGTTTGGCAGTATTTTCAGTGATACAGGCTGTAACAAACTGCTGCAAGAGCTTTCACAAGCAGTTGCTGCCCTGGAAAAAATAGGGGTCTTTGTTTTCTTGTGCGCCATGTGTCCCCGAGTGTGAAATCAACCTTTCAGAAAACACACATCAGGGCATGAGGGTGACAGCTGACAGGGCATGTAGTATTACTCTTAATTGTTAGGGCAGCAGACAAAAAATAATTAGATGCACTCAAAGTTCTATTTACTATCTATACTGTGGTTTTTCATATCAAACTAGTTTGCTTGAAAGACTGAGTTCTTGGAGCTGAAACCTGGGAGTCATGGGGCAGTTGCCACTGATGTACATGGGCTGAGAACTGCTGAAACGTTCCCCTCTCCACTTCCTAGTCAAGTCAGATAGTAGAAGTCATTTGTGGGCTTTCTCCAGCCAAGGTCATAGGAAAGAATTTTTAAAAAGCAAACAAACCATCAGACTCTTTTGGAAAATGCAAATGAGAAACCTGCTTTATCACAGCATCTGAATGGCAGCCGCTCACAGGGGAAAGCAAAGAAAGCCAGAGATGTAAAACGACCTTCCAGAGTTTTTGCTCTTTGCACATGGCTCTATATCACTGGGGACTATTCACTAGTGTAGCCACTGTGACAAGCCCTGCAGAGACCTTCCTTTGTCAGCTTCCTCAACAGCTCTTCAGAGGAGATCAGAACAGTTCTGCTCAGACACTACCTCTTGTCCTCATGTTTGGTTTCTCTCTTTCCATCTAAAGGTCTCTTTGAACATGTCCTGCATTGGTTGCTACAACCTCTTTCCCTCTTGTGTACTTATGCACAAGATCTCCCTCCAATCCAGAGAATACCCAGCTAACTTAACTTTCTCATTTCTCCTCTCTTTGAACTCCTGCGTGACCAGGGTTACGCTTGTTTTCAGTTTCAAGATCTTTCATGAGTCTACTCATCTCTGGGCTTTGCTCTTATGTGCTCTCCTGTGATCCAACATTGTCTCTCTTTCTATTCCGACACAGTATCTCTGATTTCTCCATCCGTCTGTCCCATTGTATGTGCTATATATTATATAAGCCCTGGGCATATGTTATATGTCTTGTCCTTTAGATACTTCGGTAGCAGTCTCTTGCAACCTCCACTATGTAGATGTATCCCTGGCCTTCCTCACATAGGGTAGCTGATTTGTATCTTTAACCCTTTCATGGATTTGGAGCCAGTCCTGCATCATAAAAGTAAGCCACTGTGGGTAAAATAAAAACAACCTGCATTTTTTCAAGCTGAACGAATTTATGGACTCAGAACTATGTTTAATTCCAACATGGTATGTTGGAAAAAACATGGCCTACCTTGCTGCTGAAAGCCTTACCATGGATCATCTTTGAAACAAATTTGATTTACACACAGCTCTCACATTTATCCAGGTTGAGTTGTCTGTGAAGCTTCTGGAATTCACTGATCAAATTCAGTGTTGGAGAGCAGCTCATTTCTTAGCTCCATTCACGTTTCCAGTGTAATATCACTTCCTTTCATGGAGTCCATAGGCTGACTTTCCATAGTATCTGCAATGACAAAAGCTTTTACCTGCTCTTGTTGTTAATGGTGGTTATTAGGGCAGGCACAAGGAACAGACAACCAAGAATGAGATCCTGTTGTGAGGCACAGTGTATGAACACAGAGCATTACGCTGGCCCTGCTTATATTACAGTCTAAGTACAGCCTGTCACAGTCAACAAACCATTTCTTCCATAAAGGAAACCACGCATGCTGTGTATTATACAGTATACTAAAAGATATTGTGAGAGTTGGAGAAAAAAGCCTCAGACCTTTCTTTTATGATTAATTTTCCTTGGTATATATAATTTATTCAATAAAGGCTAGTTATTCCCCATTGACCTACAGGATCTTAATAAAGGGTAACTGTGGACTGACAACCTTCTTCAAACTCCTACTTAAAAAGCAACAGATGTTAGGCTATCATAAATAATATTCTATGACCAGATGTTTTTGCATTTTTTTTTTTAAAGAAGTGAGGCAGGAGGGGGGGGAGGGGGAGAGATGTTGCTGTTTTTTTAAAGAAAAGAGTTAATTTACACCATTACGTCTGTGATGTGTGTTTTGGAGGTGCAGCCCAGCACTTGTGTAGAACAAGGCATTAGAGCATTAAGGGATGACTGTAAGGCAGTAAATTACCACAGCTTGGTGGGTTACCACATTCCAGCTGAGCAAAATGGACTGCATGTACCTCCTTACCCCATCCCAGCAGGGAAGGAAAGCCCTGTTGCTTAAATAGTTGTTAGAATCTGGATGACAGAAGTGCTTGCCTTGCCCAGCCCTGGTGTCTCCATGGCGTGTGATCTGCTTCACTGATCTTTGCCCTCACTGCAGCATTGATCACCAGTACACTCAGACCCTGGCCCTGGCTCCTCAGTTAAGGACTGTAAAAAACACTGCTAAAAAAACCTGAGAAGGTACAAAGGCAGATGGGAAACACTCATGTTGGTTTGTCCCTGGACTTTCCTGTGGGATCTCCTATATGAAGGGTTTTGCTCCTGTTCCTTGTTGCTAATTTGATATTTGTATCAGCACGGTGGTTTCTCCTTTATATTCAGGTATTCTCGGGGTGGGTGTGGGTCAACAAAAGATGCTGTTTGTTTGTGAGCCTTAAGTATCATGAAAGAGTCTGGTGAGAAATCTTTGATTTCTCAACAGAGAGGGTACTAGGCAAATATTAGCAAGGAGAGTATAGATGAGCATGGGGATGCGCTGAAATGCCAAGATTTTGTGCACATTTTAAATTTGTTTGTTAACTAAATTAAGCCACTCTGAAGCACAAACACTTGGGTGAAATCATCACCGCAAAGGAGTCCTATTCTAACAGAAGCTTTTTATCAAAAGCAAAACAAAAAAAAGCCCTGGGAGACCCAGACCTTGCGTTCATCTTTCTTGTAGCATCTGCAGCATCGGGGGACTTGCTTGTAACTTGATGCACCAAAGAGATCTGTGCTACAGCTCCCTTTCTCAGCCTGCACTGTGAGGCAAGCAGGTCAGCTATTAACTCACTCTTCCCTTGGGACTTCATCCCTCTGAAGTCAAGGCAAATCTTTGCATTACCACCAGCTTCACAGACTTTGGAGCAGGCTCTGAAACTTGTCTTCAGCTGGCTGAACTCTATTCAAGTTCTAAAGTGTAATATTTTTTATTGGTTTCTTGTTTCCCAAGGCTGTGAACAGTCTTATGTGAAAGACAGGGCTTAGGGACTTTAGTCTACTCTCTGACATCTGCAGGGGCTAAGACCAGAGTGGGGCTGTGGGAACAGCAGTGGTGGCTCCAGACTACTTGCTAAGCCCCCTGCGGAGAGCTGGTCAATGAGGTCCTGTGATGCCTTTCACCCAAGTCAGCTCTAAGTGGCTTCAGTAGGAGCTTATCTCCATCATCTCCTTGGCTGTCAGCCACCAGAAAAGGAGAGGGTGAGGCGACAATGCAGTTGGGCTGGCATGGGCAAAACGCAGGAGGCAGTGTGAGGGTACATGAGTGGTACTCTACACTGTCCCCACAAAACCCCATCTACTGTGTTGGTTCCAGGTGAATATTTCCTCCTCTCCTCGTTGGGAAAATGATATTTGCCTTTTATGTGTGCCCCAGTTGGTTTTTAATTTTTGTCTCACTGAGGAGAAAAGAGGAAGCTGAGGTATTGCTTCTAAGCATCGGCTGTTGCTGCTTTGTGTAAAACTATTTTTAATGTGGTATTCATTTCATATAGAGATAAATTCAGCTGAGCAATGTTAAAAGGAAAACAGTAGTTAATGTGAAAGTACAACCTCTGCAGAAAACAAAGATACAAAAGACAGACACAATGGTTGTTCTAAATCAACATCTTTCTGCTCTGACTGTAGTGTCAGTCAAGAAGCAGAGGCTCTTCCTCTGCAAACAGCCACGCAAAGGCTTAACTAATTGAGGACAATATGTGAATGTGATCGTGTAGTAAGAATGATTTAATCTTTTTGGGTGAGTAGTGTGAAATGGGAGCTGATGAGTGTGCAGCTATGAGTGTGTGGCTCTCACAACCAGAGCATTCAGGTTGATGGTTTAGGTGCTAATTACTCTTCCACTGAGGGGGGTAAAAAAGGATGACTGTTCTGGGTGACCTTTAAAAGGAATGGCAGGGTTGTCAGGAAGCTAACAGTCATCACTGCGCAATGCATCTGATTCAGCTTTAGTGTCATTTGGAAGGAACGATGGAGAGCAGCCTCTCCTAAGGAAAGCCACCAAGGGAGCTGGAAGTCACTGAGATCAGCAAGGCCAGATTTTTGCTCCAGGCAGATTTTAGTAAGAAACATGTTGTGATGGAGGCCCTTGGCCGAGGCTGGTGGGGTTGTTCCTTGGCACATGTAATCACCACAGACATACTGAAGACCATGCTTGGTGGCAGCCACCTCTATGCAGCGCTACAGGGAGCTATACCAGTACAAGAGTTACACGGAGATAAAGCAGACTAAATAATGAAGAACTGAGTCTGGGCATGTGCTGCAATGCAGCTGTACACAAGCACAGCTTGAGCTGAGACGAGTGGTAATCACGCACTGCACGGCTGTCCCAGCCACTCAGACTGGAATGCTGGCTTCATCTCTCAGTCCCTTTGGGGCCACTGTCCTCCCTCCCCCCAGCCCCGGCTGCGGGCAGCGAGGCAGCTCCACACTGAGCACTCCCGAGGGCTTTCAGGAACTGGTTCTGCTGCCTGGTAGATACCCCATAAGCTCTGTGCTCATCCTGGGTAATGCAAGAGGGGAAATGGCTGTCCCAAACTCCAGCCCAGCTGCCTGAAAGCCACCAGTTTTGTTTTCATGGGAGCGCTGTGTTTCTATTGCTGCATGAGCAAGCCAGCTCAGCTTCTCTGGGCAAGGAGGAGGAGGAGGGTAGCAACCAGGAAGCCTGGCCAGCTCCTGGCCTCTGAGGTCCACCACGACTGACATCTTACTCCACCCTGCAGCTTCTGCTTTTTTCAGGTCACTCTGGTGCCTGCTCTCCATGTCCCAGGGTCAGACAGATTAAGACATACTCAGTGTGTTTAGCCCTAGTTTAATGCTTTGCTTGTAGCTGTTTGGTGAGCATATTTACCTCTCATGAGCCTATCTGCCTCAGTGATAGAGCTGTTCTGGAAATGACTACTGTAACTTGCTGTTGGACATAAAATACAAGACTTACTGACTAAAAAAAAAACTGATGAGAAGAAAAATGATAGTTCATTTAATTCAAAGAGCATCCTTTCCCTTGGTTCTGATTCCCCTTTTTGTGCTTTACAGTTGCTGTAATATTTACGTTATTCTAGATATGCTTTAAAGTATGGTATTTTGGCATAGTTCACATAGGAAGATTAGTCCATCACAGGGAAACTCTGGCATGCACTGCAGCCAGTGAAAACCCTTGTGTGAATTCACTCTTGGTCACTCTCTTGGCATGAAATCGGCTTACCGTAGGCAAGTAAGTCCCTTCCTCCTTCTTCAGTGCCAGGCTGCCAGGAGAGGGCAGGCACAGGCAGCTGCCTGCAGCCTGCAGGAAAATGGGAAACCCCTCACACTCAGGTAAGAGACACAAGTCCACCCATCAACAAGATAAAAGCCAAAAAGCATAACACCAAATGACCTCTCGGCATGTCTAGTGCATGCTTGTTGAAATCACAGAAGCAGGAGAGTAACGCAAATCTGCTGCTTTTCCAGGCATGGACACAAACTAACAACCAATATCCAAGTACCTGCCGTGCTCAGGGATTCTTAAAAAACTAGCTTGAGCCTGTCTTGAATTGTTTCTATGTGGTATTTCATTGCTTGCTCCTGGAGCTGACCTGCTGGCTTTCTAGTGTGTGCAGGCATCTGAATAAAAGTGATGAGGAAAATGGGGTGGAGGGTTGTTTTGTTTTCTGTCTTCTTGGGGCAGGTAGGTGGGTGCTTCTCACAGGCAGCTGACCAGACCATGGTGACTGGGTTCTGCAGCCCTGGTATCACTTGCCAAAATCAGCAGCAGTGTCCTTCATGCTTTCTCTTGCTGAGCTGCAGCCTGCCAGATAGTTTTCTGTGGCAGAGGGGAGATCTGTTCAAGGGCTTATGAGTCTTTCGCATCTCTGCTAGAGTTAAGGGTGTATGCTCCTGTATGGAGCAGAAGGCTCAGTCAGCTCAGCACGCATTCTAAGTCCTTTTCCAGATTTTTTGCGTTCAGACTTGAGGCCTGTTCTTATTAAGCTGACTTTTAATCTACCTGAAGGTGTTTTCAAAAACTGCAGGTGAAGACATACCTGTTTGTGTGCTGGCACACGCGTACAGGCACTTTGAACATCTAGCCCACAAATGTCAGGCTAGAGCTGCTGCAGATTCCTTTAGCGTGCCTTTGCAGTGAACCTTCAGTGTCTGCCTACCCGCTCCCATCAGCCAGCATTAGTGGGGGATCTGTTGATTGCACCCTGATATTGATATTCAGGGAAAGACAGCTTCTGTCAGAGCACATCTGCGAAATGAATACAGCAAATCCTACAAAACCAGTGTTTTCTGTTATTTTTGACATGCCATAGTTCAGTGGTTTATAAGTATATACAGTATGCTGCTACGGGGCCCTCTGCTTCACAGAGGGCTGTTGCTAACAGGGCTCCAGCATTTCCCCTTCCATCCCTAGGAACTAAATTAGAAATAAAGCTATAGCCTTATATTAGGATAAACTTGATAAATGAGGTAGGCCCCCCCCTACTGGCTGAAAGGCAATGACAGTCACCTGGGAGCCTCTGGGTATGATGCCCTGCTGTGCCTGCTTTCAGGACTGGAGTGCCTCTAGCTCCTGGCAGAGCTTTCTGTGGGGTTGAAGTGACTCCAGAAAGTGAGCAGTGCCTTGCTCCTTTGCAGTCAAGTCTTCTTTGCTGCAGCCTAAGGTGAGTTCACTGTATGATGGAGGATGTGCATTGCAAAGTGCTTTCCCCAAACAGTACAATCCTCTCTCATCTGGTGTTACAGTCTCAGGACTGGTGGTGCCATATTACGTGACTACAGGATGTCTGGGTGGCAGAGCAGAGTATGTTCTCCTATACTTCCCTACAGAAGACAGTACAGGAGTAGTGTTAAAAAAGCAAGCTGTGAAGGACGTTTGATGTAGATTATGGACCACAAGGCAAGGAAGAGGGTTTGAAAGGCCCCTGGAGATGTGGGACCCTGGCTGTGGGGTGTACTGAGTTGTTCCTCTGCCCTGTAGGTATGCATCTGTATTAATTTTGCAGTGTGATTCTCTGCAAATGCAAGTCCAAATCTAAGTAAGTCATCAAATGTCCTAGTTAAGTGCAGAGGGTGGGAGGCAGAGAATCCGTCCTGCGTGTTTTTAGGAGCAGCTTTGGAAATTGAGGATTTTGCAGAGCAAAAAAAGCAGGAGTGAAGTGCAAATCTACTTAATAATAAAGATTATTAATACTAAGACATTGTTCCAGTGCCTTCTGATAGAAAAAAATAATTAGTTTATAGCACAAACAAATGGAAGATCATGGATGATTAAAATTATAATTAAAGCACGGGAATGACAGTGGTACCACAGACAACTCTGCAGACTATCTGACTAGTGCATTAAACAAAGTCAATAATTTCTTCATAATAATGGTATTTACAGTAACATAATGGGAATGTAAGGCATTTCACTGCAGGCAGCCTGGTGTTTTAAAATATATTTACAGCATTAACACCCAGAAAGAATAGGTATTGTCTGTGTTGAAAAAACGGTTAATTCTACAGTTCAATTTTCAGCTCCTAGGCTTTGCTATAATAATAATAAGCAGTAAAGAAAATGAAAATGAGGGAGAACGTTGAACAAGGGTTTTAAAAAGAGGATTTGCTATGGAGAGTTTAGAGCAGGATGATTTTGATTATGTTATTGTATTAGATAAAATGAAGCTGGAGGAATCATAATTATAAATGTCTACAATCCATGAAAAACAATTTAAAGATAAGGTGATAGAATATTATTAGCAACTTCAGGCAAAGCTTTCCTATTTCTGGTCATTATTAGTTGCCTTCTTTGTATCTAATTATAAAAAAAAAAGACAAGATATAGCTCTGTTTCAGCAGCCAGCAAGGAAGGAAAAACCTGAGATTTTCTTATACTCTCAAGGGCTAAACTTCCTTCCTGATTGTATTTTTGAGAAAAAGGAGGCTTCAAAATTGGGCTACAAATGTGTCTGTATCTCTGGGAAAATTTAAAAAGTACTAAAAGAGAACAAGGTGTGCCATCATGTGCCATGCCGCATTCTGCAACATCTAAATGAGGTAATCGGGGGCCTCATTTCCTTTTTCTCTTTCAAGGATAAGCAGGGGATGCTCAAAGATATGTAGACTGAGAAGAGTTAAGCCAATTAAAAAAAAAAAAAAAAAAGCTTAGAATTAATTTGCATAAATCCCTGGCACAAAACGCCACTTTATCAAAGAGGCTGGTAAGGCACAGGAGAGACCATAAAGTGAGGTTCTTAGTCCTCACCATTGAGTAGCACCAGCCCCATGATATGTCTGCCTCTTCTCTAACAGGTGTAAGAACAGCAGTTTCTGTTTGGTGTTTTTCTTTTATCAGAAGCACTTGGTACTGCTCTCTTAAAGTTTTGGGTTGTTAGTCTGCTCTGCAATGAGAATTCCCATACTTAAGTTACCCAATTTAAAAAAACAACCACCACCCAAAAGATAAAATATGTAGACCTTATCTGCTTTTCATTCACAGGTACAGATCCAACTGATAATGAGGCTGAGCTACTAAAGCTACATTGCTTGTTTAGAAAAACCATGTCTTGGCTGTTCTGCTCTGCTGGGACACTTCCCGCTTTCCAAGCTGAGCCCTACTGAGACTCCAGCAGACCCTTGCACACAGCTACCTTTTCTAAAAAAGTACCAGTGTCCCCCAGGCTGATTTGGGTAGTGCTGGCAGATGTGGAGCAACGCCAGGATCAGTCCACCTCACTGGTCACAAGAAATAAGTTCACTACAATATCTACTATTCCTCTCTCATTAGCAAAATATAGGGTGAAGCAGCTGCTTTGCATCGAGCCCAGCGTCATCAGACAGTTTGTCTGGGATACCCCATAGAGAGGGAACCATGTGCACTTTGGTGACATCACAGGAAGACTAAACTTCTTGATTTTGGGTGTATGAAACATTGCTTTGGACAGGTTGTGGGGCCAGATGCTTATGCCCGTTATACTAGTGGAATGTTGATTATGGTTGAGTTACTCCAATCCAGAACGGCAGGAACAGACCAGAAACTGGTGAGATTTTGGCCTTGTTTCCAGGCACATCTACCAGAAAACATAAAAAAACCCACACAGGTGCTTTGCCTTGCATACAAAGTTATCAGAAAAATAGTGGGTAAGGGACCTTAAGGAGGTTCCTTAACAAAGCTTGTACCTCCTATAAAGGTTTTGTTTGTGCCTTCAGAAGGCAGACCTTTCTTGCAGAAAACTAAAATGCATCGTGGAATCCAGCTGGCTTTAATGCACTTGAAATCTTTTAGTTGCCTTTTTTTTAAAGACTTAAAGCGATGGAAAAATATAGGTATGGTGCTTTACACAGAAAATGGGGAAGACAGGATGAAAGTGCTGCTAGGAGAGTGTTGTTCTCTTTAGAATAGTGGTGAAAGAAAATATAGGCAGGAAGAATCTTCAATTAAGATAGTATAAGGAGGCAAATATTTGAGGAACCAGTAAATCAACTAGATAAGGGTAGAATAAATGTAATTCAAAGACCAATTTCTTGTTGTCGTATGTTACAAACATCAGAACGCAGGGCTGCATTTGATGATGGACTATAGAGTACAAAGTTGGAAAAGAGGCAGTAGCTCTCTTTAAAGCTCCCTGAAAGATAAATAAATCACAAAGGTTATTGTATCACGCTGTCAGCGAGGTTTTTAATAAGTAGGTACAATTATTTTAGGCATGAAGAAAATACAAGAAATATCTGCCCCTAAGGGCAGCTATTTTCTCAACAAATGTGCTGGCAGAGAAAGTCGAGCAGAGACATAAATATAATAGGATGGGAAACTATGTGCTGGGGAATAGGAGTTTGTGATGCTGTTAAAAGTGCCCAGTACAGGGAAACAGATCCCGGTGGAAGACTTTCATAGAGGGTGGAAAAAAACCCCAAGTTTTACATATGTCAATGAAAATGAGATACAAGGCATAAAGCTAGGCATCAGTAAACTTATACAAAACCTCAGACTTGCATGGTGTTAGAATTATGCTTAGGAGAATCTCTGCAGTTGATCAGTGCTGGGATGGGAGGTGCTAAGTCCCACTTGCATATGTGAGAGACACTTTAGGAAGCCTTTGCTCTTACTGGTGAGCATTTAATACTCACCATACCATTCAAACCAGTGCTCTATCTGGGGTGAATAAACGCTTCATCAGTTCAATTTCAGGCCAAGTCTAATGATTCAAAATGAGTTTTTCCCAGGTAATGACTCCCCACATAAGGACCGGACAATTAGAAGAATTAGAGAATATCCCTATCAGCAATATAAGTACCAGTAGAGGTTTTTTTGTTGGTAACAAAAGGAAGAATAACATTTGTTCCTCTGTTAGGGAAAGCAAATGTAAAGCAATGGAGAAGTGTCTAAGTTAAGAAAGATAAATGTGTAAGCTCAAGGTTTCACACTTAGATACAAATGTTATGGCTAAGTGGGCGGATAAATTAAACACACAACTTGAATTTTAAAATAGTCGTAGTGACTTAAGAACATGCCAAACTAAGCGCAATCTAATGATACACTGTAGAGGGCAGTCCATGTATCTTGTTTACAGGGTGCACAGCAATTTCCAGTGTCACATCAAGCTTGCTCCTGGCCTACCAGTGAGAAACCTCAATTCTTCTCGTAATTACTGTTCTCCATTTCTGTAGCTATTTCAGTTAGTTTTTAATTTGCAAATTTTTAAACCTGAGAACTGCATCTGGTGGGAGGAAATCTGTGGAGGCCTCTTTGCTTCTTCGTTTTAAAGTTCTTAAAGAGCAGTCTGTAGCAGCCCTGCGATGCCAGGTGTGAGTACTGAGGGTTATCACGCATGGACCAAAGACTGCTGTTACTCTTTGTTTCAGGGCTAGTTTGTAGAACTTGGCAGTGGCAGGCATTTAAGCATGTGAGCTGAGCATACTTACAGTTTGAGGGAAAAAAACCCTCCTCTGTCTATCCCTTAGAAAAGAAAATCGCTGTGGTTACTGTAGTAACCGTGATCTCATCATCGCAGCACGACGACTTCTGAACAGTCAGTACTGCAGTTGGGAAGTGTTGCACATGTATGACTGGAGCAAACAGGGCTTGGATAACATTTTCAAACACATCTAGGCTACTCCTTTGCCCCAGGGCATGACTGGCTTTACCTTCACCAGGCAGGTGTCTGTCTAACTTGTTTTTTAGAGTCTCCAGTGATGGGGAATGTTTTTCCTTGTCACAGCTGTTGCCTGTTTCATAGCCTGCAGCATGAAACGGATGGCATTTCCATGCAGTTTTTATATTCACTGGTGTGAATTGTAGCTTATGTCTCTAGTTGTTTAATAGACTGCACTAATGACCAGCCATTTGGGTAGTGATCTTTTGTCATCTTCCTTTTAATGTCATGGGAGTCGGAATATAATGATGTAATGCTTAGGAGATGGTGAAGATCTGAGCTCTGCCTTTCTGTGGCTGGAGAGCACCAGGGCAGACTCAAAATAAGCCTTTTACTACCTAGTCTAATGGGCTGTATTCCTTATTTAGAGAATTTATTTTCTCCCTTGAGAGTAGTATCTCTTCCCTTGAAGCAGTATCAAATCGTGCTTGTTTGTGGCTCAGTTCCTTCATTTTGGCTTTTAAATTTGCTGTTATCACTAAATAATAAATCTAGGATAACACCAGGTTGTAAGAATATCTAGGTATTGAGGAAGAGAGGAATGGCCACCTAAGCAACTGCTGACCAGAAGATGTAACGAGTTTATTAGATACAAGTCAGAGGCCATAGCGTCTGAAGAAGAAAAGTGGATGGTTGTTTTAATGGAATTGATAGCCTCAGCAGGAGCAACCCACTCATCTGTTTGAGCAGTTTAGCTTCCCATTACTGGCATACTTTCTTTTCAACTAAGGCACTCTGAATTTTCAGGCATAATAGTAAGAAACTAGTAAGAGCAGAAGAAACATTCTTTCAGTGAAAGCCCTTCAGTCCTGCGATAGCTTTTTTTTCTGTTTTATTTATCGGTTTGAACTTGAGCATCCTCCTTTCACACCCCACTCCTGACAGTATCTTGGTCCATTGGCCTGAGGAGCAGGTTGGATGCAGATGCCACCTTATCACATCCTGCAGCAGGACAGAGGCAAGGAGATTATTCATCTAACTCACAGTGCTTTTCTGTCTCATAATTTGCTCCATTTAGGTGGTTACAAATGCTTTTGTAGACTTTTATGTAAATGATATATATATACTTTTAATATATGAATAAAAATATGGAAGATTTTTTTTATTTCTTTAGCTCTCAAAGTTCTTTTTTAGTTTTGCCAATTTCCACTTTGGGTTTTTCCCAGATAAGCTCTGTTCTGTTTGTTTTGCCTGGGCTGCGCTTTTGTTTCCTGATAGACAGGTGTAAAGTTCAAAGCGATGCATGAATCACTTTGCTATTCGGCTCTAAGTCTCATCTCTCCCCTGCTTTCCATTCTTCTCCCTCCACTCCTCTCTTGTTTCTGGATAGAAATGAGATTGGCTTCAAAGTTTAGTATATCTTCTTGTGCAGCCTCCATGCTGAGTTTAAGGATTTTAATGGTTGTACGGATGCCACTAAGAGCTCTTTTCCTAGTCCCCTGAAACTCTGCTTCTTCTCCCAGCCTGCCTATTTCTCTAGTCCTTATTGACAATTTTGTCTCAGAAGCTAAGCTGATTTCTTCTTGACGATATAGAAATTTAATGATTGCTCAGCAAGGCTAACAGAGTTTCTTCATGAACACATTTTCATCTGCCAAGCTGGATGCCATGTGAGACCTGGGGCTTTCAGGCAGTGCTTGGAAGCGCCCAAAGAAGCTGATGGCACCATCAGAAAGCATCAAAATGATATTCACTCCTGAAAAGGCAGACAGGGAAAGCAGCTGAAGCCATGGTCCTTCACAGGAGGGGAGACCCCTACACCTCTGCAACAGAGAGGAGGGATAGGTGTGGGGAGGGAGGCAGGAGGTAAGGCCCAGGCTAGGCACTGCAGTCCAAAATCGGCAGCCTGGCCAAGGAAGTCCAGAACCAGGAAAGATATTTTAGTGCAAAGCTCTGCATCCCCACACTGAGGCACTGTTCCCACCAGATGACCCAGCAGAGTAGCCCTGTTTCTGCCTTTGCCCAGCTGGGAAGGATGGTCCTCTTCCCAAGCAAAGCGGTGGCCAGGGGAACACAAGGCTAAAGCCTCCCACCCATGTCATGGTGGGCTCTTCTTAAAGAAAGGTCCCCACCTGCAGATGAGGCTCCTTCAGTCATTTCTCAGAGTGACAGGATCACCAGGCTCAATTTAATTTTTGATTGGTCAAGATTTGAGTGATTTGATCAGTGCAGTTCTCTAGAGAAAGAAAAAAAGAAAGGTATTATTCCTGTTTCCTGATGTATTTGACTTTGATAAAACAATGGGTTAGTTATCACTGAGGTAAAGGCATCAGCTGACTGGAGTTTTCAGCAGGAGTATTGTGTGTTTAAATGATAACAGGGCTCCGTGAACACACACAGCACCTTTTCGTTAAAGGTGTCTCCTACTTAATGAAGTGTTACACAAAAACTAAATTGTCCCCAGATAGTTGGGAGTATTTGGGTAATACATAGAGCAATAGCTTATTAAAATGGAAGAAGCAAACAAAAGTAATAATGATGAAAGAGATCCTTGATTCAAAATGATATTGCCTGCCTTACAGCATTGACATTTGTGTCAATACCGTATTAGTGGTAATCGAATTTCTCATTGTCTGCTGCAATGTAACCAACTCCTCGGGTATAAAACTCCATTAATCATGGAGGTGTGCTCTGTGTCTGTGTTGGTGGGAAGATAAATTAGGTGGCGCTTTGCAGATCTGCTGAAAGAGAGGAGGGTGTGCATTGAGTACACATGGAGAAGGATAAGCAAAATCTATTCTGAGATCCTTTTCCTTGACATTTTCTCTGTGCCAAGCCAAAGAATGGTTCAGAGACTGTAATTTTATTAACTATCCTGCATCACTTTGTGTCACAGTTTTCATTTTAGAGCAGATGAAAGTGTACTTCTCTCCTTAAGGCAGTAAGTTGTGGGGCGTGAGTTTCTGTAACTCTACAGGCATTTTTACCAGCTTAAAATGGGAGTAGGCTACTAAATTTCATAGCTGTCTTGATCCTTATAGCAACTGCAATACCGTCAGCAGACTCTGCAGACCTAAGTCTGCCATTGCTCTGCCACAGACCTCCTGCATGATGTTGGGTAGGTCACTTCATTTTCTTCTACTTGTTTTCCCCGTCTGAAGTGCAGATAACAGTACTCCCTGCATCCAAAAGGCACAGCGTTAATAATACCATGTAATGTTTGTGAGAAAGATCCAAAGAAAGAACCCGTAGGTGTGGGTTTATTTTAAATATTTGGTTTTCTGAAGCTGTGTGAGATGAGGATGTGCTGCACACGGTGGATGCCAGCTGGCCAGCCGTGAGGGGTGTTGAGTCCCTGCACCCACTGCTTGCACCCTGTCCCTGGCATTCTGTGCCTGGCTCTACCTATGCCCTTGGGAACGCCTCTTGCTGTGCGTGCAATCAGGAGGCTGCTCTGTAAATAAGTGTGCAGTTTCACTGCAGCTTGGATTACATGCATGAGGAAACTTCACTCCGAGGACCTTTCTTTCCAGCAACCTCCCCCTATCATTTTCTGGAGCCTGTTCTTATCCTAGTGACTTGCTTCCACATCGTTAGCCTGTGCTTCAGCCCCAGAAGTTGTGTGGGTTATCTGAGGGGCTGTATGTTTGAGGAGGTGATTTTAGTTACTACAGCATTTAAATGGGTGGGGTTTACCTGAGGGATTACTTTTATTTAAAACTGATCATACCTTTAGTATCTCCGATTGCAAAGTAATTACAGTACTTCTTATCTTCTGACATAGAGTTCTTGGTAATAAAAATGCTAAGTGTTGTTACTGTCTATAGTGTGACAAGGCTCTCCTCTGTAAGACAGTTTAGGAATCTTTGGTTGTCCATAGCAACCTGAAGGCATTGAAATATCAGCTTGCACATACCTGGGGGTTTGAAAGGCTGCTGTTACCAGAGGCTGCTAGGAAAAGGCTCTCTGCTTTGTCCCTGTGTTGATGTTCTCCTCATCATTCCTACCCTCCCACAGAGATTTCTGCTCATCAGCGCAGCAGTTTTTACCAGGGTGGTAGTCATCCTCCCTAGGAGCTGTGCACTGTCTATGGTCAGAGAGAAACCAGTACCAAGGTGACATCTGCAGGGAGGTCCTAACCAGAGTTAGCCCCCATCCTGCAAAGACGTTAGTGCTGTGATGTCCCCTACAACAGGGCATGTGACAGAGCTAGAGCAATCACAGAAGGCCACCAAGTTCACCAGTGGTGTATGAATTGTAAAAGGTAGACTTGGAGTCAAAAGTAGGAGAGAAATGGACAGGAGCTACCTGTGTCTCACACTCTCAGGTCTCTCAATCACAATCTGGGCAAAACCTCTCTTCCCTGTGTCACAGCTAACAAATGGGAAGGCAGGGGAGCATCCCAGGCTGTAGCCAAGTCATTGGCCCAAAGTACTGGCTTGTGTGACATGGCTCAACACCACAGGATTCCCCTTCTGCTGTGAGTGTCTCAAATTAACACATCAGGTCACCCTAAACCTGTTACTGACCTTGTCAGAGGTTGCATCCCTCATGTAATTTAGAAGACTCACGTGCCAGTCAGCTAGTGCATGCTCTATCCTGGTACAGGTTGTTGTGACAGCCCTGAAAGGGTCACTGCCGTGGGTGCTTCATCACTCCCTGTCACCACCTCCCTCCTTAATATACCACTCAGCTGGGAGCCAGAACCTGGACGGACTGCTCAGCTGCACCAAGCTGCTTTTACAATATTAGAGTATAAAGACGTTTTCTGCAGCTTCTGTGCCTTTGGCAGAACCCAGTCCCTGCTGTAATTAGGCTTGGGTGTCCTCCAAACTAGTAGAAACTTCAAAAGCCCCGAGCCTAACCTTGGGGGAATGTAGGTGGGGCTGTGATCTCCAGGCAACGCTATCCTGGGAGTCTTTCAGCTCCAAACCAGTTTATATATTCAAGGCCTGGCACAGCAAAAAAAAAAAGAGACTTGCAGTCTGATGGCTTCAGTCTTTTAATCCCTATTTCTACCAGTAATCCTTTTCCTGTGAGTACCTCCTCCTATCATGCAAGCAGTGCTCTTGGCTTCAGTGGAGTGTCTTTGACCTGCCCGTATTTAATGTAAACTAAGATTACTCTTGGCATCTGTGGAATCCTAAAAAACTAAAACAGCAGAGCGTGATCCAGGGCAACAGGCTTTACAGACCCAGGAGGTCACACTGGAGTTCACATTCCCTGCTGGCAATTCCAGTGGGTTGCTAGCACAGGCACAGCAGACGAACTTCCTTTCTGATTGCAAAATAAACACTGTGTGTGGGGTAAATATTAAAGGAGTTACTGTAACCGGAGTGGAAAGGGAGGAAGGCTTGTCAAAGGAGGTCTGTTTACCTGATGTCCCCACATAGAAGACACTGCTTATTGGATTGTTTTGGAAGTCCAGAGATAAAGCCTTAAATAGAGACAAACCAGCAAGCAAAGACAAGTGCTCTTCCAGCTTTTCGAGTTTTGTGTAATTGTGGCCGTTGCTAATTTTCATACCATGATGGTTAAACAGCCCCGTGCTTGTGATTGCACAGCCCGATTCACATGGGAAATGCTTCTTGGAGCCTAATAAGCACTAAGGTGCACATCCTTCACGCTGCCATGGCAACAGCGGGATGCAGGAGGGCTGGGAGGGCTGTCTGCCAGGAGCTGCTGCACCTTGGCAAGACAACTGCCCTTTGGATGTCCAAATTGGCTTAATTACCAGCAGTGGAAACTATGTGGTGTCTAGTGACCAGTCTTCAAAGGAGTGATACTTCCCTGTGCATAATTAACCCTTTGGGTGCTGGCTTCAGCTCTGTGCTGGGCCACTTAGCACAGCTGTGTGTAGTTGGGGGCAGGCAGTCCCAGGGTAGGGGTGGAGGAAGGGGGGAGGAGGGGAATGGATTGTGGTGCTGTGCAGTCTGGCAGCATTCATGCAAAATTGTTAGTCTTTATGGGGGGGCCTGGATAAGCTTCACTGAGGGTGCTCTGGCATCCAGTGTCAGATTTTGTTTTGAGTTTTTGTTTTTACCCTGCTTTCCCAATCATTGCTGATGCCCATCCCTTTCACTGCTTGGCAGGGAGCATGCAGGGCAGCCTTCACACCCTGCTGACCTCCTCCAGGCAGGGCTGAGTGGCTCTGGGCTCCTGGCAGGACAGCTGGTAACAACAAATTTTGTCCCACAGACAACTCTAGTATTTTGACACTTATTTCCCCCTGGGGAGGGACAAAGAGTAATTTTCTTTGCTGGAAAAGAACATGACTCTGAAATCATAGAATGGTTGGAAGGGACCTTAAAGATCATTGAGTTCCAACTCCGCTGCCATGGGCGGGGACACCTCCCACCAGACCAGGTTGCTCAAAGCCCCATCCAGCCTGGCCTTGAACACTTCCACGCATGGGGCATCTACAACTTCTCTGGGCAACCTGTTCCAGAGTCTCATCACCCTCACAGTAAAGAATTTCTTACCAATATCTGATCTAAATCTCCCCTCTTCCAGTTTAAAACCATCACCCCTTGTCTTATTGCTACACTCTCACATAAACAGTCCCTCCCCATCCCTCTTGCAGGCCCCCTTTAGGTACTTGGAAGGCTGCTGTAAGGTCCCCTCAGAGCATTTTCTTCTCCAGGCTTAACAACTCCAACCCTTTCAGCCTATCTTCATAGGACAGGTGCTCCAGCCCTCTGATCATCTTTGTGGCCCTCCGCTGGACCTGTTCCAAAAGGTCCATGTCCTTCCTGTGCTGCGGACTCCAGAGCTTCCAAATGCTGAAACCATGTTTGCCAGGTCAGTCAGCTGGATAGTGAAGTCCCCTGCCTGAGCAGTGGCAGTGCCAATGGAACAGCAGCTTGGATGCCCCATGTTCTCAATTCTCCTCTGTGACCCCGATTTCCAGCAGGGTGACCTCTCCTGTGCTGCATCCTGGCCAGGGAAACTCCTGGCACTGCTGAGGCAGGACAGCAGGATGGAAAATTAAATGGGAGAACATGGTCCATGTAGGAGACATGACCCATGTCGGGGCCATGAAATAATTTAACTGTGGTTCCTATGAAGTACCTGATAACTTGGGTAGGTATCTGCTAATGCCAATCTGAATCAAAACCAACTGGTTGGGGTTTTTTCATTCCATTTGACAAACTGAAGCAATTTGGTCAAATTCACATGGGCCTGAAACTATTTTGCTGTATCCTTACTCATGCTTTGGTAAAAATTATTATTTCCCACTCTTAGGTCTTGACATTAAAGCAAGGAAGCGTTTTGCACAAGCCACTGCTGCTGATTTCAGTTGCTTAATGCACCTTTAGCAATGGGGCTCCTGCCACTGTTACACGTCTTGCTTCTGGGATAAGGGGAGTGATGGCTGATGGAGAGCCTGGCACTATTTATAAAGCCCTTAACCCGGTCTGCAATTTGCACACCAGATGCCTCCATGCCAAATGAACCCCATGAAATCAGTGGATGGCTATCAAAATGATGCTCTGAGTGTGTCACACTTCTCAGCTGAGGTGAATGGGTAACCTAATGAACTCTCCTAGGAAGAGCCTGCATGGCTGTAATACCAGCACAGAGTGGCCTGTGTGACATCTGCACCACATGAGCTTTCTGCACCCTCCCCTGATGCATCATTTGACTGAAAACAGGCAACACTTACTGCTAATTACGTGCTGCTCTGCTACCTGCTAATTAAGGAGGACTGCAAAGTTGAGATGTGCGTTCTCTGGGGTAGTGACCACCAAGTTCAGTGAATGTGGAGGTGCAGGATAAAAAATTTAACAGGGAACCTGGAATGGCTAATACAGCAGTGGTTGGTTGGGCTTTTTAAATCTTCTTCAGGATTTACTGATACTCCTGTTCAGACTGACATCAATATTGATTGGGATAAATATATGTAAATATCCCAGTTCCTAACTCTAGAGAAGTGAACACACTGTGGAAATGGTTGGAAACACTCTGGTTGGAAAAGAAACGCAGTCATGTTGGCACAGACTCATCTTGGGAAAATAAACAGCAGTGACAGACACAGTGCTGTGGCTCTGCAGGTTTGCAGTAAGGTCATCAGAGGAGGGAGTTCCCTTGCTCTGCAGGCTTCAGAGAAGTCTTCAGGGAACTGAAGGAGTAGCTCCTGGTGTTGGGAATTCAGCAGAGAAAGGGTTTCTGTCAGGCTAAACAAACCTCTTCATCTCAGCAATGGGCTCTTGGTCTTGCTGGATGGACTCTGCATTGCAGGTGGGTAGGTATGGTCAGATGGTCAGCTCTGTCATGCTGGACTGGCCATGACAAATGGCCAGGCAGGCTGACAAATGTCATGAGGAGTTTTCTTAATATAAGCTGTGTACGTTGCAGAGTTTCGTTATAGTTCAAATATAGTGCTGGCTTTCAAAACCAGAAAGGTGCCATCAAGCTTCTGAAATTAACATCTGGTTAAAGCCCAGCTTATATGAATGTTTAAAGAACTCTTTCTGTATCACAAGATAAAAATGAGCTTAGATGTAGAAAACCTGTACAAAAAATATTCACAATATCTATCTTCTTTTACGTGGCATCTGATGATGATCAGGATCTAACTTATTTAGAGGTTTATTGAATCATGTTATTGAGGTGTTCATGTCTCTCCATTCTGCATCACAGGAGCTGAAGCTCAGTCATAAGAGATGGATGACTAAACAGCAAAGAGCGGATGAAGTGCCTCCTATGATTCTGTGGGAAGGAAGCAAACTGGAAAACATGGAAGACTTTCCGTTGGCATACGTATGTCCCAGCAAGTACTTTCTCAGTCGGACTCTCCGTGTGTGAGCCCACGTGGAAGCGGGAGACAGATTAATTTTACTCAGACCTGTAAAGGGCACTGAGGATATCACAGGAAATACTTTGCATCAGGGAATAAAATACTCCTCCTACTCATGTCAGTGGTGAGATCGTTTTGATAGCTTGCTGTTTGCTTCCTTTGGCAAGAAATAGCAGACATTGCAATGCAACTGGCAAAATACAGATTTTACTCACAAATCTCGCAAGTGCCAAACTGAGAAGGTACCCACTTTCCTCACTATCTCCTCATCTGTTAACCAAATAGAATATCCATTCATTTACAATCATTTCAAGCAGTTAAATTAATATATCATTGATAACAGCTGGATTCTATGCAACAGAAGATGCTAGACAGGTATAAAATACTATTTGCTTCATCAGTATTGCAAGATACGTGGGTTGTTCTTCTAGGATTTTGTTTTAGTCTACATAACAATATTTTAACAGTGTAGCCTGTAGTGTAACTTACTGGAAAATCTCCCTCTTGGTACAGGAAAAATCACAGACCTCAGCAGAAATTAAAATGCTGTAGAGGGAGTGAGATCCGCAAACAGTAAAGATGACTAACATAATACTGTTGGACTGTTTCTTTATAAATTAAAAAATATGCTTGAAATAGCTGTAATATAAAATAATGTCCTTGTACACTAAGATTCCAGTATTGCCTACCTTGACTGGAGAACTTAATAAAACTACAGCATCAATAGACAGTACAGCTGCAACCTGAACAACCTGGAAGAATGCTTGGTCCTCCAGCTACATAAGACCTTTTATTTATGTTTGCTTGTTAAGATTAATGCCAATAATTCATTATCCTTTTGCAGAAAATATATTTTATTATCTACTGCAGGAAAGATGAGACTCTTAGAAATGCTTTAAATATAACCCCAACAGGAAGAAGTTTCACCAACCTGGCGAAACTAGTGTCTTCATGGTTAAAAACACAGAAAAAAATAGTCCATACAAGAATAACATTTTTAGATCTCCTTGGTTTGTATCTGAAAGTAACAGGAAGGGAACGGAGTGACTTGCTACAAAACATGAAAACAGTATCTGGTATTTTACTATTATTGAAGCCTTTTACTGGTCAAGGAGACCCAGCAGAAGAGAAGCAATAATTATTTCATGGTAGTGTAAGTTTTACAATAGTGGAAACGCGCCCAACTGTCAAGCCCCTTTAAATAAAAGGAGTGAAGGCATCTGATGCCTTGGGATAACCATTTCCCCAGCAGTGCCGTGAGGAGTCATGCTGTTCTTTAGTAAAGCAAAGCTGCATTCACCGAGACATCTGATACAGGTTGTTTGGGGTTTTTTTAAAAAATCCTGTTTGAGTACGTGGTGCACACTCCACTGGTCCGGCCTTCTCGGAGGCATTCACAAGGAGGGCAGTGAGAACTAAATCAGGCCTCTAAAGGTTAACCTGCTGGTAGGCGTAAGATGCCAGGAGGGAATGATCACCCAGCTGGTTTTCAGCTGATGATGTGAGGTTTGTAACCCGAGAGCCTGTTGCACAGCTTTTGTGCCTGGGGTTGCTGTGGGATCCTAAGGAGCTGGATGGCTCTGTCCCTGTTTGTGCAATGCCCAAGCAGCTCCGCCATGTTGCCCTCCCGAGCGCATGCCTTTCCGTTGGGTCTGAATTCAAAGTGCAACCCCTATTTCCAAGTAACTCACAGTGTGGACGCTCCTATTCTGAGCTGCCCTGCCTGGATTATTCAGGAATGTCCGGAAACATGGGTTCCCAGGCTGTCAGTCATCAGCAATCCCAAGAGCTGGGAAGTTCTAGGAAGCGTTCACTGCACTCCATTTACTTTTCCATTCCCTCCCACACCCTAACACAACACGGGGCAACAACACAGGCTGCAGCAAGGTGGTTCCTACAAACATGTTATCCATGTAAGTTAGACTTTTTTTCCTGTTTTAAAATATCCCAAACTACAACTTGGTTTCAAACGGTACTTTCCCAGAGGTGCTCATCACAAAGCACCGCTTGGAGTACCCATTCGATTTCACATATATTGGTGGCTTTCAGAAAGAACAATTTCCTTTGTTACCCCATCTGGACAGGAATGTTGATGTTACACGTGGTCAAAAAATGGAAGAGGAAATGCAAGTTTTAGTACAAAACCTCTCCATATTGCTAGTCACCCGTGAAATGTGCCACATCACCAGGTTTGATGGTCTGAAAGAACTTTCTTTTGTCTTCTGACCCCTTTTGGCCCCAGGCAGATGATTCTGAGGTCCTTTCCTGATGTTGTAAATAGCAGTGATAATGTACAGCCTACGGAAAACTGCAGTAATGGATAGGTGCTCATTAGTCACTGACACAAAGCTTTGCACATCAGAATCTATCTACAGGTGCCACAGGGAGAAGGCAAGAAAGAAAAATGTGTCATACTCTGAGGCAAACAGCTTGATTTCTTATTAGTCTGCAGGAGGCTGAATTAGTAATTTATGAAGCACTTTGCCACAATGAGATTTGTTTAGCCCACTTAGGATATGTTTTTCGCTGTTAACACAGAGCTAAACAACTGAGACTGTGTCTACATGCTCTTCTGCAGATACGAGCTTGTTCCCTGTCCTGTGCCTGCCAGCTCTACGCCACATCACCAGCACCACGGCCACATTGTTTGCACAGCACGGAGGGCAGGGCTAATAGTCCCACAGTTACTCATCCCAGCAACCCCCTTTTTCCACCAGGTTCTGACGTGCCAGAGAAACGGCAGGCATGCCGTCTGCCCAGCAGGAATGCAGTGGTCACACATGGAGACTGGAGACACGCTGGGAGGTCTGGCAGGAGGGTGGTGACTACCTCAGGCAGGGCGGGGGTCAGCATATCTTCATCCAGCTCTGTGGCAGTGCAAACAAGACACAGTTCCTCTGCTTAGGGAACAGACCTGTGGGAAGGTCGTGTTTTTTCCCTCTTTAACGCACTCTATAGCTTATTAAGATTTGAGAAAGTTAGAAGTCCATATTGTTAAGACCACTAACAAACTTTCAGGAAAAAGCAGAAGTGCTACAGAAAAAAAAAAATAATAAAAAAAAAACATAGAAAAGAAACCAGAATCTCCATCACAAAACATAAATCCAAACCAAATTAAATCTTCAAAGCCTCCTTCCTGGACATAAATCCCCTATTTTTCTTTTGAAGGTCAGCATTAGATGATGCAAGACCAACACTGAACTTCCAGCCCATTAGCCTCTGCGGAGCCAGCCAGCAGACAGGGTGATGTCCTATGTCTGCATACCTCCTCCAGGCACTGGAGAAGAGGTGAGAAGCAAAAACCCTTCCCAGACTGGAAAGTGTTAACAGATCCTCCTCATCTCTAAGGGCACGTGTAGCTGCTCTGGGGCTGTCTTGGGACAAACTCGTGGGCTCCTGATCGACAGCAGAAGACACCCCTGGCAGTGACAGGGCTGGCAAAAGAAGGCATTTGCAAAACCTTTTGAAACGTTGCCTCCCCTGGCTGAAACCAATAGGAAAGGGCTCACCTTGCTGGTATTTTAAGGGTTTCTGAGACACTTCAGCCAATTCCCTGGTGTTGACTGCCCTGCACTGAGCCACCTCTGAGAAACCAGTGACTCACTCAGGAGAAAGGCAGAGCCCTGTGCCGAGCTCTGTGCCCTTCTGGAACTGTCTTCCTCCTCTGACTCGAAGCGTTTGTCTCTCTTATCAGCCAACCAACCATGGCAGTGGGGCTAGTTTAAGGGATCGCTCCATGTTTTTGTTGGTGTAAAGCTGTTATCTATTTTTTCTATGTAAGCAGAACAAACTGGATGTGTTTAGGCAACTGTGACTAGCATCCTTATGAACAGAGTGGAGGTTTTCTAGCACAGCTACAGTGGGAAAGTACTAATCCCCCCATCTGCACTTTTTAGACCTTTTAAGCAAAAATCAGTCTGATGAAGGAGAAAGGCTGTGAGGTCTGGTTTTTGATATCGCACTTCCTGGAGACCCAAGAAACAGCAACTGTTGAGTATTATTAGGCCCACATACAGTTGAGACTTGTGCATAGTCCTTTGGAGCTCTAATGGAAAAGATGAAAGGCCACTAGTTCCTACGCTCTCTGTCTGTATGAGGCAAATTTAGACCCAAATTCCTCTGGTCCAAGCCCAGATTTACAGCTAAGCAGGAAAGTTGCCCTAGAACTGCCTCACATCAGGGATTTCATATAAGTTATCTTACTGATGTGTGTGGGATTAATCAAAAGAGAGAAGTAAAAAACTTCCATAAATGCCTTGTAGGACTGGCTCCTCTGATGCAAACATCTGCTAAAATATGTGGAGCCTGGGAAGAAAAGGCTGCATTACTCCTGCAGGACATTTACATGGCTCCTTTGGCAAGAATGCTGCAAATTCAGAATGTTTACTTTACAATTTATTTTTTTTTTCCTCTGTGGTACATTACAGGGCCCTGGTACTCAGTCTTGCAGTCAGCTTTGTTAGCCAGCAGCTAGGTAGGCAGGCAAAGCTGCCTGAAATCCACGTGTCAGACACCCTGCAGTCCTTGCCTGCTTGAGGCACCATGCAGGTACGCTGCTAAGAGGCGGGGGGGTTGCAAACAGAAGGTAGTTCAGGTCTGTGTTCCTGAGCCAGTAGCAGGACTAGGTGCATGAAAATTAGCCCCAATCTCAACAGAGTGGGGGTTCCCCCACTGCATCTGGGCTGAAGTTCCTCTCAAGCCTGTGTGGCTTCCCCTGGAGTCATTCGTATTTCCTTGGGGAAACCCTGACCCCGGTGGCTGAATATGGTGTGATCAAGAAATAAATGCTGCAGGCACCAAACCACTGTTTTCTGGGGTCTCCAGAATGCCAGACTGGCTGTCAGCTTGTTAAATGAGCCCTGAAGAGTCATCAGGGAGCTGAAGTGTCATCAATCTTAAAAGTCAGGTGACTGAACCTGTAGCTCATTTAGGAGCTTGTCAGGCATATGGTAACGGCCTGGTAAGGCTTGGTTAAAGATGCCGTTTGGGGGCTACCATACATTTTTAATCTCTGCATACAATAAAATATTAAACTGCAGCTCTTGCTCTTCCTGGCAGATTTCTTGCAGGAAAATCTACTCTGGGACTCCAGCAGCACTGAATACTGAGCAACTGAGAGAAAAAGTGGAGTTTGAAACGGTGTCTCTGCTGGCGTAACTCCATTAAAGCCAGAGGGTGAAATCCCAGCCCTGCTGAGATGCACAGGATTTTTGCCAGACTTGCGACTGCTGAGAACTCTTTTAACAACTCAACCCTGATTTTGCTTTGGACTGAAACCTCCCCATGAGTCTTAGCCTACAAACACTTACATCTTGCACTGAGAAGAAAAGTGTTCTGCAGAAAGCAAATGAGCTTGGAAGCGGACTTATCTTCATCAGTGGAACCCCTGCTGCAGACATTCATTGAGGGCTAAATTTGGCTTGTGTGGCAGGACACAGACTGAGTGGCATGCAGATGTGCAGCTCCCTCAGTCATGGGAAGGCTCCTGCTTTGGCACGAGCCAAGTTTTGGTGCTGCCTCCAAGTGTGACCCACTCATGCCGCCAGTGCTCATTAACATTTCGTTAAGACCAGGTTATTGCAGGAACCCTAGATAATGACTGCATATCTCTTTGCTCTCTTTCCATTGCATATTGCTGTCATGGCTTCTGGACTTCTTTTCAGGCCTACCAGCCCTTACAGGGTTATTTGCAAGTCTTTTGGAAGCTCTTGTGGCTGAAGATACACCTGCATCAAAGCCCTCTGTGCTCCTCCCGATTGTGGAAGACTGACTACACCTCCAGTGTAGAAGGTCAGAAAGCTGGTGCTTCCATCACTCACAGCTGCCACTTGAAAGCATTATGGTTCCAAGGTTAAAAAGAAGCTGGAAAGAGGACACCAGAAAAATAAAATATATTAATAATAATTATGGTTTCTTTACACATTTAAAGAAGGAGGGGAGAAAAAAAAAAACAGTTTTGTTTTGCAGATCACCTTCACAGCAAATAGGAATTGTTCAATTACTGCTGGATAATACCAAGGGCACTCTGAGGCGCTGGCAATTGGGATGACAATTAAAAAAATATGAGCAAGATTTAAAGTGTCTCTTTGTGAAACAAACAGAGCAAAATTATTAATCAGCGGTGGAACAGACATTGTAAATGCTGCCTTAAAACAAATGTGGAAGGAAGGTGTAGATTCCTGGTAATAACAGGGAAGATGACCAGCGCTGTCTTCCCAGTACAGTCCCAGGACCTTAAGGATTCAGAGGGAGTTGTGACATCGCCTTCAATACTTCATGCATCAAACTTTCTGGAGCTCTGTGTTTCTTTTTTCATCTGAAAAGGCAGATAGGAAATATTTCACACCATGAAGTCGGCAGGGACCTCTTCCGATCATCTAGTCCAACTTCCATCAAGCTGGGTAAGCTAGAGCAAGTTGCCAAAGACAGTGTCTAGCTGGGTGTTGAATAACTTCGTGGATGGAGACTCCACAACCTCTCTGGGCAACCTGCTCCAGGTTTGAACACTCTCACAATAATAAAATTTTCATTGTGCTCAGATGGAGTCTGATGTGTTTCAATTTGTGCCTTTTTTTCCTGTCAGTGAGCACTACTGAGCAGAGTTTGCCTCTCTCCCATTGCCTGTGCTTGATTTCCTACTTGTTGGAGGAGGTGGTCTTTGAAAGCCAGCCAGCTCGTCTAGACCCCTGTGCTCTCCAGGACCACATCTCAGGCAGAGCTTTGAAGAGACCAAAGTCTGCTTTTCAAAATCAGAGCTACGGTCCTGCCTTTTACCCCACTCTCCCCTCTTAGGATCCTGAATTCCACCATCTCATGGTCATGACACCCAATGCCTTCACATCCCCAACCAGTTATTCCTTGTTTATAAGCATTAGGTCCACGAGAGCACCTTTCCTTGTTAGTTCCTCCATCACTTGTGCCAGGGTGTTGTCATCAGTGTGCTCTTCAACACTCCTAGATTGCCTGGGCCCTACTGTATTGTCGTTTTAGTTTAAACCGCTTCCTACCAGCTCTCAACTTAACCTTACTGTAAAATAAATCCACCTTTTTTATATTTTCTGCTTTTGAGCTAACCACCCTCCTGACTTCCCTCTCTGCCTGGGACTTGTAGCAAGTCTTTTTTTAACTGTTTTTTTTTTTTTGCAAAATGAAGGCGTGTCCTCAAACCTCCAATGAGATTTGCTGTATGATCCAGCTTCTCTTTTCTTCTCTCCTAGTAAGTCAGAATGCAAGAGCTGGGACTGGTTGTGGGGGTTTTCCATAGGACTGCTCTCCATGAGGCAGAGCAGCATACAGCCTTTGGTTGTCTTGTCCCACGTGTTTTAGTACTGAGAGTCACGTTTTGGTTTGGCAGCGCCCAGTGAGTGACCCAGGACCAAAAACAGAGGATCCAACATGATTCTTTCCCAAGGTCTCTCAATAAATAGGGCAGACAAAAGGTGGAAAGGAAGGCAGAAAAACCCCAGCTGTGTGGAATAATTTTACCAGTTATACAACAAAAAATATTTTTTATTCAACCTTTGCCAGGGACAGTGTTACTCCTAGAGTGTGGTTTGAACTCTTTCCCAAGTGACTAAATTAATGCAATTCTTCATGTAGTGACAAACAGCTGATCACTCAAAAGGTTGTAGCATTACCAGACTGAAGTCAGGAGAGTGGCCACCAAGTGAGTCTGTCATCTCCCCCACCTGCACAGACTAAAGGATTTGGGACAGAAGTGGATTAAGCACTTGGGGGGTTTTAAGCAAATTCTCTTGTGGCTCATGTTGCCTTCCTTTCAGATTCTTGCAAGCAGCACATTTTATTCCGAGCACCGAGTTGCACCCAGCAGGGCTGCTTCACTGCCCACAGATAAGCATTGCACAACATTTGTTGGACCAGAGCTCGTGTGGCAGAACACGTGGCTAAGCATTTCACAACTGCTGTCATCTATGGATTTGCGCTTACAGACATGGGAGAGCCCATCTAGCTCAGTCTGGCTCTGAAAAGGAAAAGCAAAGTGTATATGCACTGTTCTGTGACCTTAGGAATAAGGAGAAGAGCCGCATTCCAAAACCAGCGGCACATGTTTGGATGGTTCTGTGCCAGGGAGTTACTTCCTCAGAACCCTTCAGCCAAGCACATCACAAGGCTGACTGTGCCTCGTTGGTCCACCACCTTGATGGCTTTCTACCTCAGAGAAGCTGCCCTGCCCTCAAGTTTGACCCTGTAGCCAAGCTCAGAGTGACATGTCTCTGCAGGTTGCTCCTAGCGAAGTTAAGGGTGCTTTCATGGTCTTTTTAGTGCTCAATAGGATTTAGGCTTACATTTTTTGGCATAGAAAGGTACTCTGCACAACCCTAGCCATTCCTTGCACCCCCTGAGCATTTGGGCCCAGGATTACTGCGTGTTACAGCCCGGGGTGCCAGGCAGCACCGCTGCCCCCCTGGCTCCTTCCTTCAGCCCCTGCATCGGCCATTTCTGTTCGGTGGCGACCACGATTAGCACACACCCCCCCTCGAGTATTAACAAAACCGTGACTAGCCAACGTCACAACGAAGGTATGCTTCTTCGAAATGAGTACTTTTTGCTCAATGAAGGAGCCCAGAAGTCCAGGGGAATCTTCCTCCTAGAGATCTGTATGATAAGATCCCTCTCAGGCCTTGAAATGGCGCAGGTAGGGGGCGGAATCGCTCCAGAAGCCCCCTCTGCCCCACCGGCCGCACATCCGGGCACTACTACGCTGCTTTCGGCGGGGGCGGGGGGAGAAGCAAATGCCTGAGCCGACCCAGAGCACTCGGGGATGCGGCCCCAGCCGGAGCCCTTCACGCACCCTCTCGCCCTTGCAACAGCGCGATAGTATCTGACACCGCCGCGCCTTGACAAGGGGAAAATGGCCGCGGCCCCGCCCAATGAGCGGGTGGTACCGGCCCGCGCCCGCCTGTTGCCCAGTCCCGGCGCTCCGCGTACCCCGGACGGTTCCATTCGTCAGCGTCCCTCCCTCCCTCCCCGTCCGGCGCCTGGAGTGGGCCCGCCCGATTGTTATAAAGCGGAGCGCAGCGCACATGTGCTCCTCAGTGCCGGCGGGAGCGGGAGGGGCGTGGGTTCTGTGTTGGTGTTGTGGAGCGGGAGAGGAAGCGTTGGGGGTCGGGTGTGCCGCACAGTCACTGCGCAACCCCTCGGTGCTCGTGTCCCTGTCCCCTGTAAGGGTTTGCCGGTGCCCCCCTGCCCGGCCCTGAGCTGCCGCCGCTCCCCCANNNNCCCCCAAACCCCGCAGGGCGAGTCACCAAGACGAAGGACGGGCACGAGGTGAGGTCCTGCAAAGTGGCGGACAAGACGGGCAGCATCACCATCTCCGTGTGGGACGAGATCGGCGGCCTCATCCAGCCGGGGGACATCATCCGCCTGACCAAAGGGTGCGTATAGGGCCGGGACCCTGCCTCGCCCCGGCCCGCGGGGAGCCCCTTTGTCATCCAGGCGAAGGTTCGGGGTCGTGAGGGGGCTCTGGGCGCCTTCCGAGGGGCACGGATGACGCAGCTCCCCCTCGCCTTTGGACTGGCTCCTTGTTACCGAGGCAGCACCCTGAGATCACTTGCCAAATTAAAACCTCCTTCTCCGCTCCAGAACATGCCTGGCATGAGCCTGCAGTCTAGTAGAAGGCTCGGAAGGGCTTGGATTTTTTAATGAGGAGGCGGTGTTTGAAAGACTCGGGGCTTTTGGGTGGTTGGTTATTTTTTTCGGGGGGTTCCCCTTAAGAAAATACTTTTTTTTTTTTTTCCGAGGGGGGATGGGAGATGGATCTGGGGAGGGGAATGCAACAGTCATCCCTGGTCTGTAAATCAAGAAGGGAAGTCAAAAGCATGTTCTTATTTTTGCAGCCCATTCTTTACTCTCGCAGTCAGGTCCTTAATGAAAGGAGGAAATGATTAATGGCTCTCATGCAGAAAAGTTGCTTTTCATTGCAGTGGATTTAGCAGAAATGAGAGGCAGAGAAGGAGACGCTTTTCAAATCACTGTACAAATTCATACTAGGGTTACACTGTAGNCTCGGCCCGCCCCGCCAGCCCTGCCCCCCGCGCCGGCCGCAGCATGAACGCGGCGAGCGATACGTACATTCTCATAAAAGACATAAAACCCGGACTGAAAAACTTAAATGTCATCTNCGGGGTCGTGAGGGGGCTCTGGGCGCCTTCCGAGGGGCACGGATGACGCAGCTCCCCCTCGCCTTTGGACTGGCTCCTTGTTACCGAGGCAGCACCCTGAGATCACTTGCCAAATTAAAACCTCCTTTTCCGCTCCAGAACATGCCTGGCATGAGCCTGCAGTCTAGTAGAAGGCTCGGAAGGGCTTGGATTTTTTAATGAGGAGGCGGTGTTTGAAAGACTCGGGGCTTTTGGGTGGTTGGTTATTTTTTTCGGGGGGTTCCCCTTAAGAAAATTTTTTTTTTTTTTTTTTCCGAGGGGGGATGGGAGATGGATCTGGGGAGGGGAATGCAACAGTCATCCCTGGTCTGTAAATCAAGAAGGGAAGTCAAAAGCATGTTCTTATTTTTGCAGCCCATTCTTTACTCTCGCAGTCAGGTCCTTAATGAAAGGAGGAAATGATTAATGGCTCTCATGCAGAAAAGTTGCTTTTCATTGCAGTGGATTTAGCAGAAATGAGAGGCAGAGAAGGAGACGCTTTTCAAATCACTGTACAAATTCATACTAGGGTTACACTGTAGAGCATGATAGTTTGTTTAGGTGCAGTTCATTTATCTCAGAAAGCTGGTTTAATTGTTTAAAAAGAACCCTTGCATTTATTATTTGTTAGAAGCGGTACTGGTTCCAGTTGGAAAATCCTTTTCCACGTTGCTTATATTGTCAGTAGCAAAGCGATAGTGTCATTTGAGTTCCTCACACCAGTTAGGTGACACTTAGAAATCCATTACACTGATCCTTTGGCCTACAGCACTCCAGGAGATGGTTGAAACTATGGCGTGTGTGAGGCTTTTACCTAAAAGGTTCCTCAGCGGAGCTGCTCTTAAGTTGTTCATTTGAGTGCAGCTGTTAGTTTTTCGGAATGAAATTAGATGACCCCTTGCCACCAACACTACAGCTGTTTCCTCCTATGCAAATGGCCTTTTACACGAAATGGGCTGACTCCCCAGCAGAGGTGGTTCTGGGGAAGCTTGCTTGCGTGGAGAGCACGTGGTGTGCTGAGATGGGTGGAACTAAGCCAGCACCACGCGCAGATGACGCTGAAACAAGTTAATAGTGGTACTGTTCAGCACTGTTACTGTACTCTGCTGGGCGAGTGGCTTACTGTAGCTGCTCTGGTGTGTCAGTGCAGCGAATGGGAGGGTCATTGCATCCCTTCACGTCAAAAAGTGAGTTTGGCTTGTGTGAATTAAGTTCATGAACTGACATCACCGTTCCTAGTGGATGCGTAAGTCATGCCTTTGTTGACATGAATTGCATGCTCACTGAGGACTGTGTAGTGAGTGAAATGGCAAAAGCTCAATACATTCTGCTTTGGCTCTCATGTTAAGAAACACGCCCTCACGCATGGTTCTCCAAGCACAGTTTTATATTTAATTCAAATATGACTAATTTGGGTGTGTGATGTTGCCTTTGCAAGGCAGGTAAATTTCAGCTCTAAAGGCTAATCTGACTTGTCAGCAGGATACTCACTGTTGTGAGCAGAAAAGCTTAGCTAGGACCAACATGTAAATATGTCTTTTTTTTTTTTTTTTCTGCTGAATTTCAATCTGTATATGCATTCTTTTGCAAAATCAGACACTTGCTGATTTTTGTCATTGGCTGACTGACTGACTCATTTACAGGAAGCTGCTGCAGTTAATATTTCTAAATTTGAAGTTAGTTCTGCAGTTTGATGCTTTCTGGCCAGCTTTTTCTAAGACAAAAACAAATGCTTGCATGCATGGAATAACTTTGTGCTGGAGGTCATCAGTCCCCTGATTTGCTGGGTCGTGGGTCAGTAAAGGTTTAGCATAGAGGGAATCTTTAAAGTGAAAGGTAGCATGATGGAGTGAAGAGCATTAATCCTGCTTCTGGGTGGAAAACTCCCAAGACAGGCACTGTAACTGTAGATACTTCACTGCTTGCACTGAAGTACAGAGAAGATTATCGTTGTGCTGGCATCATGGTCCTGTTCTGCCGACCTGGCTCCTCCCTGCTACCTCTGTTCAAGGCCTTGTGTGCAGCCGGATGGCTCCCAGGCTCAGCAGATAAGACAAAGGGCAAGAGGAAGGTTTGTTATATGTGTTCCAGAGATAGACCTGGAGCGTGAGGAAGTGGTGACTTGTCCAGATTATCTGTGACTCCTGGAAGTCCAATTCCAAGGGCTTTGTATTCCTTTGCTAGAAGGCACCGTATTCCTGTTAACTCCCTTGTGCCGCACCTGGGTTTGTGGTCTGCATTTTCATCATTTTCTTTGCATACATGATGCTCTTCACTGAAGGGAACACTTATACAGAAAGTTTTACATAGCTCAAATTCCAGTGCTTGAAGTCAAGTGCCACTATAAAGACTTGAGTGCACTCATGCTGTCTTGTAAGTGAATGTTTCCCCAATCAAAAAGTGATTTTATTGCGTTTCTGTATGTCACTCAGAACGTGATGGTCAAACTTGCTCTTTAAAAAAAATGAATAATCCGGTAAGGACCTGTACAAAAAAGTAGGCACTTCCTATTAGACATATATAGTAGTGGTACTTATGTCCTTCAGTGGAAAAAAAGGTAATTCTTCCTGGCTCCTGCTGAAAGCAGAACTGAGACTTGTCAGTGAATGGTAACACAGATACTGCTTTTGGCAAGATGCCATTCCTCTGCAGGAACAGTCATAAGGGCTGCTCCAACCAAGGAAAGAGCATCCAGTCTCAAAGTAATTGGCTACTTGCCTGGAATTGCCAAAGGAATCAACTGAGCTTCCAGTACCTTTTGCTAGAAGTAAAACATGGGTTCCTATAAAATTTTAGTGTGGTAAAGTTGGGGTCCCTGGGAACTTCCATTCATGTTGATATGTGATACTCATTAATATAGCGTGCTTCTACTTTCTTTTTCAACTGTGGTATTTCTCACTAAGAAACACCACTTTGCTGCTGCTTTTTTTGGCCAGGTACGCATCTCTGTGGAAAGGATGCCTGACACTTTACACAGGACGAGGAGGCGAGCTGCATAAAATTGGGGAGTAAGTATTGCGCGTTTATACTTGCAGTGTTACGTACTGCTCTCAGCAGAGTGTCATGGTAAGTATAAGACGTGGTGGTTATTAGTAAATGGAACCTAGAGCAGCAAAAGCCTGTTGATTGCTCATGGATAGGTACAGGACAGGCAACTGTGGTGTCTGTTTTTACACGCTGTTGTGGTAGTGAGCTCCAGCCCTTGCTGGATTCTAGGTTTGTTGAGGAAAATCGTCCTCCATCATTGCAGAGATCTGGGTTTTACATAGAGGGGGAATTGTAGAAATGACAAGGGACTTAACCTGCATTGTTTATTTAGGCCTCAGCTTGAATAACGACTTTTATTTGTGTGGCAGCCTTGTGTGTGTGTATCATACTTTAGAGACAAGCAGTGGAAAGAAGGAAGACAAAGGTAACGCCAGTGAATCATATTTAAACAAAAGCAAGCCTCATTAAATCTTCTTTAAACTGCCCACAAACTGAGTCGACAACTCCTCCTGACTAAGAACAAACATGAGTAACATACTTGACAAGCAACAGGAAAAATATGAACCATTTTCAAATGAGAAGAGTATTTCCACTGTTGCCCAAAGGGCTGTGGGAGGCTTTGTAGCTGTCTGAGAAGTGGGGCTGTTATGTCTCCCCACAGGTGGGAGCTCTACTTCTGCTTAACCAGTCCAAGCTATGTAACGATCCAAATCTTTCTTCCCCTCTGCCATAATTTCTGTGTGGTGAGTTGGTGGGTCTATTCCTCCATAGTCCCCTTGAGGCTTTGAATTTCACTCCCTGTTTTGAACTGCTCTGTGCTATTTTACTAATGGGGTGTTTCATAGTGTGGGGGAGTGCTTAAGTTTTCCCTAGCGATCTAATGCAGTCGCAGTGTGGGAGCAGGCTGTGTGACTCTGCCTCAGGTGATCTTCTGAGTGGGTGCTGGACAAGACTGTGCAGCTGGAAGAGAGGTGAAGGGAGCCCTTTCATCACCTTTTGTTTTATTATGGCAAATTTACCTCCTAGATGAAATGCATATTTGCTTCTGCTTGACTGAAGCTCCCTCACGGGGAAGATAGGACAGTTTTTTAATACCTATGGATACTACCTGAGCAGTAGCGTCTGGATTAGTTACTTCTAGGTGATGGGATATGTTGAAAACATAGGCTCTTTGACTTGTGGAGTTGAGAACTTTGTAAAAAAAAAAAAAAATGGCTTTAGAACTTCCTCATAATCCTAATTTCTCCCCAGGTTCTGCATGGTATACTCAGAAGTGCCGAACTTCAGTGAGCCCAACTCAGAACACATCGGGCAGAACAAACTGGTATGTTAAACTTGTCTGAGGCTTCTGGCATAAAGTGCTCTTTGTTCTGAATGCTTCACACTAGGCTGTGATCAGATGTGAGTCCTCTGGAAAAATGTACTTGAAGTGATGTATAGACAAAACCACTATAAGAACACAGGAAAAAAAATATCAGAAAATCAGCCTTTTCTGTAAAAAGTGTGAGAATTCTCTGATCCATGTCTTGTATTTTTTTTTTTTTTTTTAATGCTTCTCTGAAGGCACAAGGTGAACAGAATAATAGTTCTGCATCAAGTAATATGGGTTCTTGTACTTTCGGGCCACTGGGTAAGTTTTTTTCATTTTGTGAAAGTGAAAGAATGAGAAATGCTTAATGGGAATAAAAAGAAATTTATCTTACTAAGGGCTCTCCACTCTGGGGCAAAAGTGTACTATCCTTTAAAAAATCTTCTAGACTGAGGCCTGAGCCTGTGTGCACATAATCATGAACGTTTCCTGAATAAAGTTTTCAAGATTTTTTCCCTAGAAGAGTAAGAGATCAGAATAATCAAGGTGCCTATATCATCTAAAAGATTTGACTAATCCTAAATTCAAACCACCTGAGACATTTGCTTTAAAAGTTAATGACTTTTATCTTACGTGTCACCTTGGCTTTCTGGCCAGATTAGCTCCACAAAGCAGAAGCAGGACTAATCTGAATTTCAATATTTGACCTGGCTGGATCATTTTGTGATGTATTTAAACGCTGGATCTTAGATAAAAAATGCTCCAAAGTTTTGAATGGGTGTAGGCTTCGAGGGGACCTTAGTTATGGTCTGTCTACACGATGTCCAGATTCAGTACCTGGTGTTACATAGCTAAGCTCTGCTGGTGGATGATGACAAGTAGATCAATGACTTGCTCTTAAAAACATCTGTGTCACTTCAGTGACTGCTTCCTTTTTAGCAACATGACTTCCATTTCTCTTATTTTCCTTCTCTTATGAGCCCTTTGTGTTCCTTTGAAAATAAATGATTCTGAGTGAAGAAGGGCAGTGCTTCCTCAGTGTTAGGGTGAGGCAAGTAGGCTTTCATCCCAATTAGCATGTAGGTACTTCCTTGATGTTCCTGCTTTTGGATGGTTAACAGCTCTTTTCATTGAGCTTGTGAATATCTTCTGAAATTTCTTTTTTCTCTTCCCACTTCTTGTAAGGTCTTTAAATGCAATGATTTCCTTTTGTCTTTTGCCTCTCTCGCCATACTTCCTGTCATCATTTTGCCTTCTCACCACTGTCCCTCTTCCTAGTGGCAAAATAGGAGCAGTGATGCTCATGAGGCTCAAGTTCATGAGAACTTGATGCTAGCTGAGTGGCTTCTGTGGTTGAACTTCACAAGGCTGCTTTCTGTTTCTGTGCCTAGTGGGGAATGATGCAAGGAGCTTTGTGTGGTCTACTTCTCTTTTGCTAGTTTTTCCTTGACTTTTGCTGCCCTGCTGTGTCTCTGGGACATCGTACAAGCCAGTACATGTTTTTGAAAGGACTAGTTGAGTTTCGTGAGACTCCAGTCTCTCTCCTGGGCAAAGAATCAGCATGCAACTCTGTGACCCTTCTTGCTTCAGTTGAGAGTGGGAGCTAGGCATGGAGGGGATGTAGTTTGGGGGGATGGGAGAAGGAGGAGAAGACCAAGCTACGGTTTACGGTCTTGCAGTGCCAAAGGGTCTGGGCTTTTCCTTCTGGGGCCTGGGGTTTGCTGGTTGCTGCAAACTCTGTGTGTTTCCTGTTACTAAACTTACCTGAAGGAGCAGTGATTACACTCCCTGGAACTTGGAATAACCTTTTCTCTGTCTTTTTAGGAAATGGCCTACAAACTGGACCTGAATCGAGTGGATTTCCATTTACATATAATCATGGCCACACTTACGCAGGTAGTGGGAGAGGCAATGGACGAGGACCTGTAAATCCAGCACCGATTAATAGTGTTCAGCCTCTTCCTGGTGTCAGTAATGGGAGGGACCCACGCAGAGCCTTTAAAAGATGACTATGCCAAATGTGGTTGTACAGCTTGCTTAAACTCTACACTCTACTTGAACACTTATTGCACTTTTATTTATAGTTAACTGTGAACCAGTTTGTCCTTTACTGTTGTGTTTTTTTACCTTTTTGGTCTATGGAGCAAACTTGATGTGATCTATTTCTTGTTTTGCTTAGGGAAGCCCAATGAGTCTTCCCCATAAATTAAGGAGGTAGGGGGAGAAGGTGGATATAAGAAAGTAAGGGTAATGGGCTGAAGAGTCTGAAAGCTTGGTACCCTTTGCTAAATGGAAGAAAACTTTAGTTACATGTATGTATTCTTCTGTTTCTGTTGGTCAGCCATATAGCCTTAAAAGGTCCATTGTGTCCTGTGCGTGCAAACGTTGGCTTCCATTAGGGTTAAATGGGAGTTCTTCGTATTGGAGGAGAGAAGATGCTCTAGTGAACTAGGCGTCTTTGGACTGAATATAGCTTGTAAAAGCAATAAGTATAAGGAAATGGTGGTGCCAGCACCTAGTGGTGTCTCCTAAATCAGAGAATGGATAACTCAGATGAAGGCTGAAAACATGGTGAGTGTTTTGAAGCTTGACTTCTGATTCTGAAAGGTGCACACTACTTAAAAGAAAAATTCTCCATAAACACCATTATCACCGTCAAGGAAAGTGACGCTGATTTTTTGCTTTGGATAGAAGTGTGGATATTCATTCTTGTTTTGCATGAAATAGCAGGAGAGAAGGATCTAAATTCAGACAGCATTGTAGAATGTGATGTCTGTAGCTACTCCTGGTGTAAATGCCCAAGGTTTCTTTGGAGGAGTCCGAATTACCAGGAAAGAACTGTTTTCAAATGCTGCATTAACTGTCTCTTCAAGGAGGCTGCCTACTTCTCCTTCCTTCGTTCACTTTTTCAAATGAATTATATATTAGATGAAGCTGTATGTGTGGATTGCAGAGGTACTGGTCAAGCACACACCTGCACTTCTGAAGCTGTTAAGCTGCTAAGCTTTCCTTCCTCTCTTTTTATATGAAATAGAAATTATCCCTTAAAGAACTTAACCCCACCACCACCATCTCCCGGGGGAAGTGGCTGTGGTTTTATTTCTAAGATCACAAATGCCTTGACTCTAGTTAAGGGTCCAGTGCCATATTTCAGATCAGGTTCAAAAACAACTTGGAAGCTGAGGTGTCATACTGGATTCATCTGTTTAACTCCTCTTATAGCTGACCTCTCAAATAAAAAATTGCACTAACCATTTCAAAAAACAAATCTAACTTTTTTTTCTGTCAAGCCATAAAAGACTTTGTGACAAAAAGTTATTTCTGAATTGAGTTGTCTCTATGGTTGTTCATGTTAATAGAATCTATTACTATGTCACTAATGTTTACAAGTTATTTACATTTGATACTCCTGTTTTGGTACTCTGTCATGATGATTTGTTGAAAATAGCTTCTAATTGGCAAAAGTTCCTTGCTTAGTCTGAAATACTGAAATCTCTTTTTAATGCAAGCAGGAATGATGACAAACTTCTGAAGGGAGGTTTAGAGACCTATGTGCTCAGACACCTGAGGGATTTTTGTCTCAGGTCTGGTGAAGTGCTGTCCTGCTACCTGCTTCCAGGTGGAACCAGTGAAACTTGTCTTGGACACAAGAGGGTGGCATGCCTCGTGAGATCACCCACGGGTACTGTTACGGAAGAGCAGTGCTTGCTAATCAGTGAACCAGAAAGCACCCAATGACTTCTGGGGAGATGGCGAAAAGAGGTGATGTGTAACTCAGGGACTTTAAATTGCTTACTTATTTAAATAAGTCACGTGTAGTCTAGATGCATGGACAACCTCTTATACACTGTTGCATTCAGACATTTTATATGCTTGTGAGAAGGAAGCCAAGAGGACTTCTAAACCTGTGACATGTTCCAGAGGTAAATGAGATGTATGATGTCTGGTGTGAGAGCTGAGTTTTCTGGTAGTAGCTGTAAAGGTAGCAGCAAGTGAACAGTGTGAGTGATGGCATAGTGGGGACTTTATACTCATCGGCATATGTCCACTGTGGATCTCAAGTCCTGGTGGTCTTGGCTTCTCTACAGCATAAAGGAGGTTAAAATAGGGGGGAAACCTTGTGTTAAGTGTGTGCTGAGGTGCCTGATGTTTGTAGCTCTATGCATTTGAGCTTTTACTAAGCTAATAAACAGAGTATTTGTTCACAAATTCCAAATAAAAAGTAAGATGATTACTGCTGATAAGTGGCATAAGATTAAAGGCTTGCTGTCGAATGGATGATTGATTTTGCAGTTGGGAGGAAAAAAGCAAGAGGCCTGGTCGTCATGTTCTCAAGGTTAGTAGCATTCCTGCCTCCCTGTTTCTTATGTGAAACTATTCCAGTTTATTAATAAATTTTTACTTCTTTGCAGGGGAAATCTGTGCCCTGAAAAGTCACATGGACTTAACGTAAATAATCATAGTAATTTTTCAAGATGATCTGATCTTCCAGTGAACCTAAGACAAAGTTGTTTCCCTCAGAGATATCAGTGTGAAGATAGTGAGTTCTCAGCTTGCGTCTGGGAGCCTGCCTTGCATCTGTTTGGATCATACTGCCTTGGTGTAATGGAGACAGATACATGCATTTCTCTAAACAAGCAGCTGTCATGAATTACTCTGCTGCTGTGAGGCGGTTTGTGGGTGCCCAGTAGTTAGGTCACTGGGGAGTCTCTTTGGAGATGTCTTCCCAAGATACAAGGTATGGCTGCAGTTAGGGGAGTCTCATTCTAGATAATACAGATTGCCAAAGGGGGGAAAAAAAATTTGGAAGGTGAATGCCCAGACACAAACTGCACCTTGCTGAAGCACAGTTGGGTAGTCCTACACTTGAGCCACAAGGTGCCCAGCTTTCATCCCCCCACAACAGGTCATCTCCTATTGCCAGCCCTAACAAAAGGACTGATGGTGGACTGCAATGGTGTGGCCGGGCAGTTTTGCTTTGTGTCTGCTGCAGTCCTCCATGTGTTCCTTCTCCATCCTCAGTGTCAATCTTTCACCTTGATCCTGAAAGTGGGGAAAAAAAAAAAAAAACAGTCCTATACTGTAAAATACTTTCGTCTTGGATACGTGGTAGAGTCATGCACTCCATGACTGCAGGTGCTACGAAACATCTGCACCAGTGCAAGCTGCAGAGAGACCCTTGGCAGTGCTGCAGGGGTGTCAGCTGTGACAGCACGTGCATTTCTGCGGGCCAGGAACATGTAGCAGACAAACTTTGTTCCCTGTAGCCCATTGGGGGTTTACGTTTTCCGTAGGCGTTAATGCTTGCATTTAGCTAGTGATACGGCTGTGCTCTGGTCACCCTCTGCACCTTGTGCCCATGCCCACAGAACAAAAGCTCTTCCTGTTCAATAAGGCAATTTTCAGCAGCAGTTCACTAAGTGCTTTGTGAGGACTAGGAATTGGTAGAAGCAGTGGGGTTTGATGAGAAGTTTCCTGGCCTGCTTCATGGCTGATGTGCTCACCTGCCAGGTTGCTCCCCTGCTTCTCTCAGATGTCTGTAGGTTTGCCCTTTCACACATGCATCCTCCCTTCCCTTCCATAACCCCTGAGCTAAGCTGTTGCCTGCACTGCTGAGTGAGGTCTCTGGCAGTGCTTCTGAGGGAGATCCAGGGAGGTGCTTTGCTTTCTTCCTGCAGCTCTTGCCTGGGGCTAGTTTTTGAGCTGGAGTTGGTCGACTTGGGGATTTTCCCCTTAGTATGGCACGCTTCACTGAGGAGATTGTAGGCCCATGACTCCCTGACCTGGCTCTGTTAATGTCTGCAGCAGAGCAAAGGATAGATGTGCCTGGGCCAGATGCTCCCCCTGCAGCCATATGATGCTGCAGGCTGAGCCTGGCCCTTGCTGCAGGGGAACATGGGGAGCAACCCCAAAGGTGGACTTTCCAGTGGTCCCAGTCCCTGCATGCTGCAGAGGGAGTGATGGGCACAGCAGTGCAGTCTGAGGCTGATCTGGGGCTGTGCATGGGTGCTGGAGGTGCCAGGCTCTGCAAGGTCCCTGCTGGGGCTGCTGCCTTCACTTGGTCATTTGCAGGGGCTGGTGGCCCCTAGCAGAGCAGGAGCTTGGAGGGTTTCTGCTTGCCTCAGTGGCTTGGGTGGTACTTCAGCTGCTGCTGGTGATGCTTGGCATCCCCAGTGCCTGCTCTGTTTTGCGTGAGGCGAGATGGTTGCTTAGGACCACAGAAACACCGGGACCTTATGGGGCTGTGTCCCCAGCTGATTTAACAGCCCTTTTGCTGGTGTGCTTTTGTTTGCTTCTGCACGATTAGGGAGATCAGAGCTGGCTGAAGGAGGGAGCCACTCTCGACAACATGGCTTCAATTTAAACAACAACAGAAGAAAGCTGTTGTGTGGCTACTGGAAGACACATACCAAACCAGGGGCAATTGGCTGAAAACAGATCGACAGTTTCAGCAAAGCTTTTCAGGAATTCATTCAGAAATGAACTTTCTGACTTCAGCCTTATTAGTGCTACTAATTCCTGTATTTCTGATTCCACAGAATTGAAATTGTTATGGCGTTTTATAAGGATAATGCTGTTTATTCTGTGATGGACGTTTGTGTGTGTGTATAACATAAACATGCACAGCATCTTAGAACTGGGATGGAAAAAATTAATCCTAAATAAGCTGTTGACTAAACTACAAAACTACAGAGGATGGATTTCAAAGTATTTATAAAAAAAAGTTTGGAAGTGACTAAAGGGAACGCTTAAGGACTTCATTTAGCTTTTTAATTTCTTTAAATCACTGATGGTTTTTTGTTGGGAAGAAAGCAATGGAGTTACAAAGGCTTCATCTAAAAATGCCCTCCTGCTCCCCCCAGCAGATAAAGACCATCTGGATTTGTACTTTTCCTAGGGAACAAGATTAGGGAAGAAGTAAAACATCAGGATTTAGCTCAGAAAAGAAAATTCTTGTGGTGTAAATGTACCTTCTGAGCTAAATGCTTCTTTACCATACACGTTTCAATGGGATGGTATCTGTAGTAGCTACAGAAATAAATAGCTGCTAAATGTTAGATAAATTGTCAAATAAAAGACAAAATTACAAAATTAGTTTATTATGTAATTAACTAAGACTCCGTAGGAGTATAGTTGTATACTGTAAGGGATCAGGAGAGCCTTCTACTAAGTTTGCTTCAAGTTCATGGCCAGAGGGTGAAATGGTCTTGCAAAGTACTGAATAATTATTTGGGAAATTTTGAACCACACTTGCGCAGCTCTGCCGTTTGCCCCATGAGGATGGTCTGGAGATCCCACTGACTCCAAGCATTATTTGGATGAGACATTTTGGACTCTTATGTTCCTAAGCTTGGATTCTGTATAGTTATGCATTTGGATTTGCTCTTTTTTTTCCAGAGGTGCCAAGTGCTGTAATTCTGTGCCCAAAACTGCAAGCAATCTGCCAGTCGTGGGAGAGCTTGTGGGTGTGACCAGGAGCGGCTGCTGCTGTGAGGAGTGCGTTTGTGCTGTGGTTGCACAGCTCTGGCTTTCATGGTGCCAGGTACCAGTGTAGGGGCCATGAGCCCCCCAGCAGGTTGGGCAAGGTCATCCTTCCACCCCAGCACCAATTACTGGTGCCTCTCAGGGCATGGGTGGAAGCTGTGTCTTGGACCTGGCAGTGCCTGTGGCCTGCTGAGCACAGTGGTCCAGTGATGTTGGAACTGCTTGTGCAGGACCTGCTGGTGAAACTTGCTTTTTTTAATTATTTTTAAATTTTTTGTGAAGGAAAAAACACATGTCCTGGTGGGTGGAAGTGCGGCCATTAGCAACTGATCTGTTATTGCTGGTGCTTCTGATCTGATCAGGTCCTGTCGTGCGTCTCCACCAGGGCAGGTGTGAGGGGATATGGATACCCCAAATCACGATAGCTGGAGGATGGCAGTTCCGTAGCAGAAGGGCTGGTGGGGCCCTGGAGGGCTCTGGTACCCGTATCATGGGTCAATTTTTAAAACTTTCGGACAAATACCTGTCAGGAGTGGCTTGGGGAGGGGAAGTTGATTCGGGTGTGGGACAAGCATGAAGATGCATTAAATGATCTCCTGTAGCTGTTTCCACCATTATTGTCTATGATTTATGCATTAGCTTAATTTTTGTAATTTCCCCCTTCCTAGGTTGATTAATACTAAATTTAATTTTCCGTAATCAACTTGAGCATGTAACTTGGAGAGATGAGGTCTAGGCTGATTGCGGTAAAAATCTACCTATCCTGTCTAGCTTGAATAAAGCAAAACTATTTTTAGCTCTAAATTATGCAATATTTTCATGGAAGTCTGCAGCCTACTTATATTTAACCTTTGAGTGGAGTGCTCTATTTTTCAGATCACCTAATGCAAACTTTGTAAATGGGTTTTTTTTAATTATGAGAAACCCACCTGCATGCCATCAACCAAATTATTAGCGAGGCAGAGAAGGATAACCAATAGTGCTGTCAGACTTCAGCTGAATATGAAAAATGTTTAAATGCCAAGAACAGAAGTTGCCAAGAAATAACTTTAAACACCAGGTGCTGGAGGAACAAATTAGTATGACTTATTTTATTTTTAGAAATAGTGAGTCGAGGCCTGAGGCAGATAGACATTTCTCTGTGCAGCAGCAGCAGTGCTTGGCTTTACAATAGGACTGACAAAATCAACACACCCTTCTCTTAAAAGAAAAAAAAATCTAACTTAGTTTAAAAAAACGTTAGGTAGGGGGGTAGTAAGAGAACTTGATCTACACTCTACTTTTTGTAGGACTCTGGTGAGCTGTTCTTGTGCTGTTGCTTATCAGAGCTGTCTGTGATGTGGTTTGGGATGACCTTGCAGCATGAAACTCCTGTGCAAAAGCCACTCTTGAAAGCCTTCCGCCGAGACGTGCCATCTAGTTTCATTTTGGTTATGCTTCGCTGCTGGCAGGGCCCATTGCTAGGGACAGTGAGTCTAAGTGTTCTTGCTGAGCTTATTTTCCCCAGCAGTGCAGGGAATCAGAGCTAATGTTTAGAAGAAGTGGGACCCAAAACATTAGCAAGTCAGTATCACGAAGCCAGTAAGAAGGATATGTCAGCTTGGGAAAACTGCTGCAATAAGCTTCCCATAGCTCTTTTAGCAGAAGCCTTCTGTGCAACTTCATCAGTGTTGTAGCTGAAGGCATCAGTTACAAACATCTGGATCTTTCTAGTAGGTGCAAATGACTGGAAGCCACAATGGAAAAAAGTGCATTGACAATGGTGACTCTGTTGGATGTCTGGTCACCATCAGACAAAACATGGTAGTAGATCTGTAGTTGCTTTGTGGCTTAATGGATGTGCTTCAGAAGCCTATTCTCCCTCGGATAATTCTGAATTTTTTTGGGTGCTATGAGCAAATAGATCCTTCTATGGCTATTCTGATGTCCAAAGCTGGTGAGCTGCAGCTGTTATCACTGGCTACTTCTTCAGTCCAAGCATAAGGGTGGCCACTTAGGAATGAACCTAGGGGTGATGTGTGCAGTGATTTGGGTGCTGTGCATAGCCTGTGATCAGAAGTAGCACCTTGTCAGAGGGCCCTGGCTGTCAGCTGGGTGCTCTGTCAGTGGTCCATGGGAGGAGGTCTCCCAGGGACTGTACGTTTAGGTACTGCAGGTGTTTCCTTTTCCTCCAAAAATGTTTGGATCACACCAGCCCACGATGTGTGGGTTTGGGGTTGGGTTTGTTTCTTGATTCAGTAAACTTGAAAGCTCTCTGCTTGTGCCGCTCTTGTGTTTCCTCTGACTGTCCTGGCTTTTACCTGTTCTCAGAAAGACTTTGCTGGCAGCCACGGAAGGGGCTCACCTGCAGTCCTGCCAAGCCTTCCTCTGCCTGTTGCTCACCTTGCCATTTGATTACTTGCACTGCTGCCAATGCTCAACTTCTTTAATATAATCCTGTTTTGTCCCTAACGTTATTACTCATCGGGTGTTTGACAGGCCTGTCTTATTATTTCTGCTCGTTCCGGCTCATTTCTGTATTACCAAAGTAATTTGCAGGCCTGCCCAATTAGAGCTCCTGTTTCCCTCCCCAGGTAGGTTTGACATTGCCTGCCCTCCAGGATAACAGCCATCCTCCTGCAATCCCATTGATCGAATCCTTCGAGGCTGGAGAAAGCATTTCATGCATCATCGTAACAAGTTGTTCACAACTCCCTGTGCGCTGGGCTTCAAATTCAGCCTTTCAAAAGACTTTGATAAAGAAGAAAGGATCATTTTTTTCCTGACTGCTGCAAATGAAAAAGCTTTTCACTTGGGAGTCGTGGGTCATATTTATGGAAATGGGGAGAGCACTTGCAATATTTATAGCGGTTACAGAAGCGATTGAATCTATCTTTTATTGATATGTATTTACATGCCCACAAAAATCTTATTGCACAGTAGTTGAGAGAACTTTATTTAGATTTAGTATTTTGAAGTAATTTTTTAGTGCTTCTTTATTATCCATGGAGTGCAAGATTCAATATTTCAAGTAGGACTGTCACCAAACAGCCGGAGGTTTTTAAAAGATTTTTATTTTACATAAAGATAAATGTTGAAGCCACATTTTTCAGAGGCACCATCTGTTCCATGTTGACCTTAATTTTCTGGATGAGTGCTTTTCTTCAAACGTTTTAAGTCTTGTCTACATTTCATTTGGTTGGGAGTGTTTAGGTTATTTGTTGAACAGGAAATCAGATATTCAGAATGCAAACACACCATTACATTGCAAATTATTCCCTTTGTATAATTTAGCAAACTGCTTTGTAAATACTCTGCAGACTTGCTGGGGTAGCTCTGCATCTCTGACATCTGGTGGGTCAGCTCTGTGTGGAACGGGATGTCTTTTGAATGTCACCGTCATGCCTTGCACGAGGAGATGGGGTGCAGGACACTGAGTGAGAACTGTGGAGTACCATTTTTTGGGGACAAGGGTAGGATGAGGGTTTCTGGCCTCAGAGGGATTTGCTGTTCAGGCTGTCTAAACAACAATAGCTGATCCTACTCAAAGGGGGTCACTAAAATAGCTGTATTACAGAATGACATGGGGTTGGAAGGGACCTCTGGAGACCATTTAGTCCAACATATGGACACCTATGTCTACATATGCATCATTCCCATGGGGCAATACTTCAATTTCTTCCTTCAAATTCTTCTTGCTCTTGTTTCTTAGCTGAAATAAGCTTATGGATGATTTTTGCCCTATTTTGCCTCCAGCCTTTCTTCGTGGCTTGTCTGAGCTCCTGCAGCTTTTTGTTACCCTGCCACCTTCAAGGGCTTTCAGGCTCTCAAGTCTGCAGGGACCTTCTGTCCTGTATCAGCTTTGTGGGCTCAGCACCTTCCCCCATCCTAAACTCGTTTGCCCCCTTGTTGGCCTCATAGGAGCTTCTCAGCACCATCTAACACCCCCTTCCAGCCGTGGCTAAGACCTATATAGGTATATGTTATATATTCTCTATTGATAATATGGTCATTCTGGGCTAACACTGACCTGCAGCAGCAAACATTTTAGTCACAAAATGTACTGTATTTGTGGCTGTGGATTGCAAGTGGAATTGTGATCTTGCCATTACGTTTCTTTTCATAATGTAGTAGAACCTTTTGCCCCTCCTGTGCTACAATGTTTGTAGCCTGCTGCAGAAGGGATATTAAGACTTTTTTTCCCCTCAGAACATGAGTTTTGGAAATAAAAATAATGATGGTAGGAAAAAAATGCTGCACAAATTTTTTTTTTGAGTGCTTCAAGAAAATCCCAGTGTGGAATATTGTAAGGACTGCATTCTCTTGAATTAACCATCTGGTTTCTTTACAGCTCTACTATTTAAGTGCCTAGTAAAGCCCATTTCAATGAGATGCCAAGATGTGGAGGAAAAGAGCTGAACAAATGACAAAATACTTGCCTAAACCAAGACTGTGATGTTTCCAAATACGAAAGCTCAGAGTCTGTCTCACCAGGGTCTGGGTTTGGAAATACCTCTTGCTACACCAAGTTTTGAGGGAAATGATGGAGGGGAAGGCAGAGGGGAGGAGCGGCTGCTGGGCTTGTGGCTCACACTAGTGGCTGTTTGCCATCCAGAAAGCCCTGTAGTGCTCTGCTGATGGATAGTTAGAGAGTTCTTGGATATTTGCAAGGTACATACTGCAGCTGAGGCCCTGCAGAGTGAAGGCAGCATGTGGCTGGGGCAGAGAGTCACCCGCTGTCCTTCCGCCCCACTGTGCCCAGGGAACCAGGACTCTGCTGGGAAGTGGGGAGGTCAGTCTCTTATTTTTTAACTCCAGGCTAGCTCAAGGTATATTTTAAAGGCATCTTTTTCTAATCTGTACTACAAAATAATGGAATTAAATACACAGTGGATGAGTTTTGTCTCCTGGTTATCTCCAGCACCTAGATTGCCATCTCTGAATGTGAGGACAGGAGTGATTAGTACTGGAGAAAATAATCCCTCTACCACGGAAACAAATGTTGTCGGGTTTTTTTATTTTTGAAAAAGCACTGAGTCTTGCAAATAGAAAATGAGAGTGTTTTAGGTTGTTTTGGTTTTGGTTTCAGGCAGTGATTTATAAAATAAGTCAAACTGCACATCTGCAAATGGGTGAAAAGTAACTCAGGAAGAACTACAGCATCAAAACTATCCCTTGTGCCTGCAGGATGGGGTCTTTCAGAAGGCAAGATGTCTGGCTTAACTGTCATAAGGTCAGCTTTTAATCACAACTGTAATTAAACTCAGTTTTATCTTTTTTTTTTTTAGTTTCCTCAGCAGTGTCAGAAGGAACTGTTGAAGAAACCCATTAGAAGCAGAACTTTTCAGCAGAGCAGGGCTTTCCCAGGGGTGGGCAGTTGGGCAAGGATTGAGAAATAGTGCATTGGGCTGACAGCATCATTTAGGACTTCAAATACTACTCTAGGACAGGTTGAAATCTTTGAACTATGGAAAAGCTGGACTGTGTATTTGATGCGGAACTCTTGGACAAGAGAGTGCCATCCCAGCGTGTTAACCACCCTGGTGACATGAAGTTCCCCTTCAAGGGTCCCAAATAGAATCTGAACATTCCACGACTGAGCCTAAATTTGCATTGAGAGGCTCTTGGAGACTACGGCAGCAGCAGGGTAAGTGAATGAAGAAGAGCTGTGTTCTTTTCAAAACACATCTACATTAAAAACAGTATGTCTTTCTCTTCAGCAGAAAAAAATGTTTACTTTTACAAGATAAAAATATCTTGGTTTCCATTCATCTGCCTTTCTTCAATTGCTTAACAAAACACCTAACTTTGGCAGCATCATTGTAGAGTAAGTGTTTTAAAATCTCTTGATGTATGTTCATCCTGTTTCTGTGGATAGTTCCACAGTCAGGGTTTGAACAAAAAGTTCTTTTGAGACAAAACAACTAACTTTTATGTGATTTAAAGAAGACATTCTGCAAATACTGCCTTTGCTTTGATATGGTCATATCTGCACTGTGTGGGTAAATGTATTAAAGGTCACCGAAGGTATTCTGACCCGCTGGGCTGCAAGTTAAATATGAAGTCACTGTAAAACTGTTTGGAAGGCTACAATTTTGTTTCTTAAGATGAAAAGAGAGGGTTGAAAGCTAAATGCTTGTGCATGGGAATTCTTGGATCACCACCACTTGATTTTAGATGTCAAAAAATGAGTGTTGCAAATCTGTGGGGCTAAGGGGGCATCTGCTTCCCACTGGCACATACGATAGGTAACCACTTAAAATAACAAAAGCAACTGCCTCCACAATAAACCTTCAAACCTGGCATCTCCCTTCCCACAATCTGTGCTCACTTTCACTGCAAGTACTTTTATGTTCATATTGTGGTGAAATCCAGAGTCCTGCTGCCTGTTTAATTTTTGAGAGATTCCACTGTGCAGTCTCTCTCACATGGTGAGACTCTGATGTTGAAAAATCTAACAGAAAACTGGCAGGTCAAATGGGGAAGTGCTACAGATGTTGCTTTAGTTTGTCAGGGTGAAACACGGTGGTAAATAATGGGAGTTTTTGTATATTAGTTGAACTTTGTATATAGGACCAGGCATAACCACACAGTGCAGATCAGGAAGAAGAACTGATGGGCAAGTGGGAAGCTGAAGATGATCAGTTGAGGGGTTCACAGGGAGGTTATTAAGGACTGTAGAGAAGGGGAACGCAAACTAATTGTTTTGATTCTCCTGGTCTGCAGCAAGATTGCTGATCCAGTCATGGCCCTGCCACCTTGCCTGCAGTCTTCCTGATAAAAAAAAATGAACCCCCTGACCATACATACTGTGCCATACAATTCTGTCTGCCTGGGGACCTCACCTATGTGCTGTTAAAGCACTGCCTCAGCAGGTGTTCAGGTCTCTCGTGAGCTGGGGCTCCTGGGGCTTCCATCACTCAGTGAAAATCCAAGCTTCAGAATAACTACCCAATGTTTGGAAGAGGGTGGCCAAAGAAACAGTAAGGTTGGTTTTCTGGGCTTCTGAGAACTGTTTTCCTATTCGCTTCTCACAGTACCATACTAAAGTTGCTATTTTGCTTGTATTTTTTGTAAAGCATGCTCCCCTCTAAGGAAATTACCACAAACCCAAATGTTCAAAAGCTCAGCATAATTTTTCCTTATTAAAGCATGCTATTATCCCATGTAATCTCTGGATTATAACTAATTAATGTAGCTACACCTAATTATTAAGTTAGCTACAGGTGAGAAGGAGCTTACTTTTAATGAGATTTTTGTTTGATGGAAATGAATGGATTCTTCAAATAGTACGTCTTTTCATTCAAAATTATTTACCAAGAACTGGATATCATAGTGGCATACATTGTGCTCTGTTATGTTGGGGGTTTTTTTCCAAACAGAATGCAAAATGTAATGTGATGTAACTTTGTTGACTGCTCAGGAGCAGAGTGCTATTTGAGAAGAGGCTTTAACTGATGACTTGCATTTTCCTAGGATTCCCAAATGTAAGAAACTGGGAGTGCAGAGATATTTATGCTTTGGTAGCAGCGATGTGACCAAGCGTAGCAATAAAGTCACTGCTTGGTATGGGCACCTGGAAGAGATCCAGTGCATTAAAAAAGCCTCTGGATTAGCGTACAGGTGCAGCTTGTGAACAGCTAAGTGATGTTAATTCAGTGAACAGATGATTCTGATCTAGAGCAGGCTGGTACTGCTGTGCCATGAATTGTTTTTTCCCTTGCCTGGCTGAAAATAATACTTGGGGTATTTTAACCAAAATAGAAAGAGAAAAAGGTGTTCCTTTGCTGGTCTCAGTGAGATCAATGAGTGATATGCTCTCACTATACCATTCCTAAATATTATTTATTGGTTCATTCACATGTAGACAAATTGTTTTTCCACTTCTTATGAAAATAACATTGTTTAATTGCTATCTGGCTATTATACATTATTTCCTTTTTCTCCCTTCCCCCCCAAGATAAAATGAAGATCTTTTGATTAGCAGCTACAGTAAAATATGACTGATTTATTTGTGAGAATTGCTGTTTGCCAAGTACATTGCTGTAGCAAAAGTACTGTTTGTTATGACATTGTACTGAGTCACTTGTTGATGCTATTTGAGGGAGAGAATTTAAAGAAACTGTAACAGGATGTTCATTTTATTTCAGTGCTTGTAATCCTGAGTGCCTGACAGCTGATGAAATACAGCAACTCACATTTTGGGCAGGGTTTCTCTTAACATAATTTGGTGATCCTGTAATGTGATAGAAGGTGGAAAAATACAGAGCTGATTTTATGCAGAGAGGTTAATTTTAGTTGTTGCTCTCTGTTGAAGCACTCTTAAGCTTTGCACATCTGTGGCACTTTCCTGTGTCTTTCAATATTTTGTAGTTAGGGTGAGGTAAGAGCCGATGTGTAGATAGCATGTGGCTTTGCAGGTATTGGATCTGTCTCAAGTATGTGGGTTCTGGCTGTGGATATCAGCTAGGCTGATTCTTGGCTGATCATGGTGGCTGCCTCACAGTTTGCTTCCACAAAACCAGGAAACACTGAGGTGTTTGATTGGGTGCATGTGAAGTAAGGATCATAGAATCATCTGGGCCAGAAGGGACCTTCAAAGGTCATCTACTCTGACCGCCCCGCAGTCAGCAGGGACACCCCCAACTGGACCAGACTGCCCAGGGCATCATTGAGCCTCCCCTTGAATATCTCCAGGAAAGGAGCCTCAACCACCTCCCTGGGCAGCCTGTTCCAGTGTTCCACTACCCTCNATGGACCGAGCGGCCTGGGGTTGGTCGCCGTGCCGTTCCTGAACCAGGTCACCACGCCTTCTGCAGGCAACACTAGTGCACACTGTCTGCTCATGTCCAGCTTCTCATCCACCAGCATCCCTAAGTCCCTTTCCTCAGGGCTGCTTTCTAACACCTCGTCGCTTAGTCTGTATTGATACTGAGGATTTTTCCAGCCCAGGTGCATAATCTTGCACTTGCTCCCGTTGAACCTCATGTTGTTTACTTGAGCCCACCTCTCCAGCCTGTCCAGGTATCTCTGGATGACATCCCATCCCTCGGGTGTATCGACAACACTACACAGCTTGGTGTCATCTGCAAACTTGCTGATGTTCTCTTAATCCCTCTGTCCACGTCATTGATAAAAACATTAAACAGTACTGGTCCCAGCATGGACCCCTGAGGGAAGCAAAGGTAAAGTTATTTCTTGTGTAAGAGATTAAATTCAAACATCTAATGAAAGTTTGGATATAATTTTATGCAAGCCTGGTCATCTGTGGGAGTGTGATTATTCAGATGACTATCAGAATAGTATGAACTGTCAAATGTGTATTATTATAATTTCCTATATGAATGTATTAATGATAGTAAGATCCTGAAGTTGAGCAGATTTCCTCTTAGGAGCACAGAGAGACCTTTCAAAGCAATTTGCGTGTATTGCTTCAGCTTCACTTCAAGGTAGCAGGCAGCAAATCTTTAAAAGCACAGAATGCTTATGGGCAGAAAATAAAGAATATTGACTCTATTTGTGTGGGAAGAATTCATATTGGAAGAATGCAATTATTAGATTTGCAATGTGACCAGGATGCATGATACTGCTTTAACTGAGGGAAAATACTATAGGGTGAACACTGATCAGAGATTATAAGGATGTCACTTCACTTCTAATTTGGATACATGCATGTTCAGTAGGCCAGTTAATGATCTTGGTACCAAGGTGACAAGTTGGATGGAAAAGTAGAACGACGCCCCTCATCTCATACAGTTGTTGCTTTTTTCTTGGGATCCTGCAGATTCAGCATAGCCAAGTTTGGTCTGGCACTGCTATGACAGTTTGCTTGTCCAAAGCCACCTCCTTTCACCCCTGGACATTCCCAGGAAATGTGTGTGACCAGGCAGCAGAGCAGCTAGGAAGGCTCCTTCATCCTTTTGTAGGGAAGTACAATGAACACTGGGAATGGAGGTAAAGCTGTACATTTAAATTATCTGCAGACAAGTAGTGAAATATATTCATCCCTTCTGGCACTGTTCCTAATTTATATTTAAAGCAATATGAATTTCATGAGCATTTTAAAAAATCATATTTTAAATTCAATTTGCTGTCAACTCATTTGATGTTTTGTGTAAAGTCATTTCCCGTAAACAGGTTACTGAATATCAAAAGACTTGTCTCATACATAATTTTTGGAAATAAATAATATTATAATACAGATGAGAATCTGGCCCTCATGTGAGTCAGCAAGCACTTTCTGGATCGCTGCAGTTCTTTGGTGCTTGCTTTATCAGAGTCAAGGGAGTGTCCCGGGCAGGGAACATTCGAGAAACAGTCATCAATAATAATATTGTTTTCTAGGCTACAGTAGGTTATTCTGCAATTAACTACTGATATCTAATATATGAAGAAAAACATCAGTTTATTTTTTTTCCAAATCTAAAAAAGAGAGTTGGAAGAAAATGGATTAAAATACCTCAAATCTGACAGACCTTTCATGTTGTAAAGCTCATGCAGATTAATGGACTGGGTAATATTAATAGATATGTTGAAAAGCTAAGGCCTGTTTGTTAAAAACTGCTGAAGAAATAACTGCTGTATTTCCTTGCGTGGGATTCTTACCTGTGCTTGGAGATTGCTGTCATTTGGCAAATGCTGTACTCTGTAAAACTGGGCGTCAAAGCTAGTATGAAGCTGAATCCTTTGCAAAAAGAAATAAATTGGCCTCTGGATGCCACCAATTTCTCTTCCAAGTGCTGAATAACGTACCCTGGGTGTAAGCATACAACATACAAGTAAGCTGCTTGGGCTTTCTGAAAGAACTGATGGATTTTTATCAGAGTTGATCAGGCCAGTAAGGTTGAAATAGCTTTTTATTTATTAATTTCTTTATCCATATATTTGAACAAGCTCTGTTGTGAAAGCGAGCTTCTCCCTCTGTCTTTGAAAACTCCCAGAAAAAAGTAGTTTCTAAATTTTGAATCTGTTGCATTGTAGTTGCATGTGGTGCATCAATATAACATAAACACTGAAAGAGTCTCTGCTATATCAAAGCTCATTAGGGGCAACTGGACTTTGCACTGGGTAGAACTGAACTCCACTTTTGGCTTTCTCCAGCAATCTGCCTCTGAATTAGTACAGGTTTGAAGAGTTTTACACCTTGATAAAATTCAAAGCTAAACTTTGAAATCCTAAGCTCCCAAATTTTCCCAAAATGAAGATTTTTTTTTCCCAGCTGCTCATTGCCCTGGAAGGATTTTTGTGTTAATTCAATTAGGGAAAGAAGGTCCACCTGGTTGATGAGCATCAAAATTCTCTAAAAAGTAGAATTTCTGAGCTTAAGGTAACTCAACTGAAGCATTTCTGAAACTGCACCGTCATGTTCCACCTCTGAACATGCCCTAGGGCTTGTCTCACAGGTTTGCTGTATGCGCCTTGTGGCGCTCAGAGATGTGAAGACTCTATTATACGGCTCAGACAAAACCGTTGTCCAGCCTTTCCCCTTCCCCATCGCTTCTGGGCTGGCTCCAGATGTGGTACCCATCACTCTCTTTCTGAGCCAGAGGTTCTGAGCTGGGTCCTGCCTGCTGCAAGCCTGTGGGCTGAGCTGACAGAAGCGTTGCCCACATGTATATTTAGCCTCCGTCAGCTACGTGCGTTTCAGTATATTGTTAATGAGGTTAGAAAAGACTTGGGAGCCAAAAGGTTTGTAGGCAAAGAGATCAAAGCAGACACGTGCTGATGGGGTGGGAAAAAAAGATGAGTACTGGAGACTGAGAGGGCTGAAGGAAAACCCTGTTACTGCAGAAGGTGGACAGCGGTGGTCACCACCAAAGGGAGAAAACAGCAGCTTGTCTTATCACTCTGCACCACGTGTTTTATAGTTGTTGGGCAAATTCTCATTTGGTGGGTACTGGCTCTATTTTTTTATCTTCAGTAGAACTGATCTGACTTAAAACTTGATAGAAATGTGACCTAATGTGCATTTGAGAACAGATTCATTATGAGAAACAGGGAGGTGCTGTAGAAATCCTGGGTGTTCATGTGGAAGTGCTTTTCCCTTGTGTCCCATTTATGAAGAAAATGAAATGAATCCCTGAGGATCATAGACACCTGTACCTAGTCTGAAAATGCTGACACTATTGCCTTGATTTGATTCCTGGAAAAAATTCAGAGCGGGCAGAAAGTGGAGCATGGCCCAGGCAGAATGGGGAAAGTGGGAATAAAACCAGCATTCCCCAGCGAACACACGGCTTTGAAGAAGTGTAATGTGTGGTAGTAATGCTGAAGCCTGCAAGTTAAAATTGTTATAATATGAAGCAAATTCACAATACACACAGCAGGAAACTCAGCACATTATAGTGGAATTAATATGCTATTTCTGTGGTCAAAACCTGGGGCGTGCTGAATAGCAGCTAAATCGCCAGGGAAGAGCCTAGCGAGAAACCCCATATTTCTTTTGAGCTCTTGTTCTGAGAGCATTTGATATCTCCTTTCCCACCCTGGGGAAAAGCAAAAGAAAAGTCTCCCAGTGCCTATATGCTGGGCAGGGCTAATACCCATCTCAGTCACGTAGGCTGTGTACTTTGAGAGGCCATCCTGGCCTTGGGGTCACTGAGATGCCTCCTCCACAGACACCATGGCCTGAGGGCAATGAGTAGTGGTCAAAGGTGAGGAAGAAATAGCATCCTTTGGTTTGTTGGCAGGCATTGTGCTGAGTCTTCATCATGTACTGGACTCATAGCTGCAACTGGTATTCAAAGAAGTCAACACAGATGTCACCACCTGGGACAACTTCCCAAAGTATCCATAGCTTTCTGCTGCACAGAGCTCAGATGCTGGGGGAAGTTTTTATATAACATAGTATTTCTGATGATTCTGATGTCTGAATGCCTGCTGTGAAGTGTGTAGAAAAGGCTCAGCAGTGTGGAGGTGTCAGGGGACAACTGTGACCTGTGTGAGTTATGGGTGTCCCTTTGCTGCTGGGCCAGTGTGGTAGGGGTAAGCTGGGTATTGGAGTGTGCTATGTGATGAGAATAAATTGGGGAAGAGGCTGTCTTTCCGTTCTTGAAATACATGGGAAGGAAAAAGGAAGTTAACTTCAAGTGAAGACAGCTCTTTGTGGCCAGGGCTCTTTGACAAGGAATCCAGAAATGCTTTGAGTCAGATGTGAGGAGGCACAGGACCTCCTCTGGAAAGCACATTTGCTGATGGAGAAGCAGCAGCACGCCCCAGCCACTCCAGGCCCTCCAGTCTCATCCACCATGCCGTGATGGGTGGGCATGCAGGAGGGTAGAAAATACAGTCAGGTCAGGTGCAGCCTGGTGTTAGCCACACAGCTGGTAGGACTGAGTGCTGCTTTTTTGAGGCATATTATAGTGTAAGATGCTGGAAGTGCAATTAGGAGTTTCTGTACTAAGGAGTACTGCTGAATTGCTGTGCCAGGTTTCTGGCCCGAAACCACTGGCTCTGTCATGTCGATAGGTGGTGCAAGTTTGCTACAGTTTCTGGAAAGCTGGAGCATTTTTTTCAACGATTGCAATACGCATGTTAGGCTAATAGTGGGACTGGAGAAGGAAAAGCTAAACACTGTGCCAGTTGTAAGTAAAGCTAAATCTTAAATATAACCACTCTCCGTAGTCTGAACAATACCAAAACAACAGAGGCAGTGTTATGGCATGTGTGTTACTCCCATAGGTGCTCAGAGTTGTGCCAGTAGACAGCCTTTAGACAGGTCTTGCAGCAGAGGGACAAGGATGAATTCCCATGGGTGAAGATAAGATCAATGGGAGCCCCGGGTCTGCTGCTGGGGCTCCTCCAGCCTCTCGGCTCAGCCCAGCTGCTGCATCTGAGAAGGGCAAGCTGTGCTTGCTCAAAATGAGCTCTTGGAGGAAAAAAAAGGCTGCAGCAGGAGGACAGTGAAGCAATTGGACAGTCTCCATTCTCTGTGTAGCACCAAGTGCTTAGGACAGAAAGTGAAAACCTTGCTGATGCTGAGCAGAAGTGACAAAGCCCCTGGTGTCACCTAAAGCAGCTACGACTGCTGAATAAAAAATAAAAAAGAGGATCTAAACCAAAGCTGGGTGTTTAACAAGTCCTTTCACACTGAATGTGCAATTGTATAGTTTGCTGATCAGACTGTAAATGTGTCCCGTAAAGTTTGTAGATAGGCTGTGTTGCAGGTCTGGAAAATCTGGTATAAATCAGAGAGGCAGAGTTAGCGCTTTGCAGGAGCATGAGCCGATCAGGACTTCCACTGCCAAAAGAGCTCTGTGTTAGTGTTTCCAGTGGTTAACAGTGGGGTTGTGGAGTCTAAATTTATTATGTGGATCAGCTTTTTCTTCGAAACAGATCCCTATGGATAGATGCTTGCAGGTCCTCCCAACAGCAGAAGAAATTAATGCTCAGGCCCTATAGTGTTTAATGTAAGGAGACTGTGAAGTGGAGGAGAGAGAAACGTAAGTAGTGCAGCCTGCCTGCAGGAATATTTTCTAAAAGGATTTGTTTCCATGCCCTGTAGCTGGCAGTCATCCTGCTCACAGCTGTCCAGGGAACGAGGATTTCTCTTTGCTGCAGCTTTCAAGGTTTTTAACTGTGTCTGTTTCATATAGAAACAAGAAAAATATTTTGGACTGTTTTCATCGAAACAGAAACACCTGGTTTGGGTACAAAAATAGTGGGTGTGTTCTCAAGGCAGTGCACATTTTGGTGCTTCTTGTCCTGGTGTGCAAAGGCAGTAGGTGCCACTATCAGAAATTTGGGTTGCCCCTGTCACTATGGCACCGACCTGCAAAACCCATGGTGTGTGCACGTGCCTGCCTGCGCCCTGTCCAGCCTCCCTGCCTGCTTTCCCAAGCAGCTTTAATTGAAAGCAGTATATCTCCACACTAAACCGTGTTCTGGAAAAGCAGTACGCTTCAGAAGAATGTTGCTTGGTTAAAAATGCCTCAAACAGCAACAGTCCTGGAGATAGGAGTATTGGAGATAACAGGGTTTAGACAGCTTTTCTACTGTGTTGCCGCTTCGCTACATTTGTGGATTAATCAAGACCTTTGCCAGATAGGATGGAAGAGCAAAGTTAAGGCAGATGAGTCTCTGGTATCTCTGTCATTTGTTTTCCTTCCTCTTCCCTGCTTGCTTTTCCCAGCTCTCCCTCCCCTTGCACGGCACAGTTTTGGATGGGGTGGCAGCTTTCTCCAGCTGCTGTTGAAGTCAAGCTGCAGGAAAAACCTGCAGCGATCGCTGGCCACTGCAGCCAAGGAGCCGACCTTGCCATCGTCCCCAGCTTCCCTGCTGGGTGGGCAGGTCCTGCTCCAGACCAACACATGACCCACCCTGCCAAGTGGGATGGGTCACCTCTCTTAATAGCGTGCAGTTCTCTGGTAGATGAATCTGGGGAGGATGGCCCTCCCCAGTGAAATGTGGAGAATATCTGAGGTGGATGGGTGAAAATGCTACATTAAGATCTCTTGCTAATAATCTTTGAATGAAGATGTTATTCTGTTCTTGTTAAAGGCTGTTGCTGGACAGGATTAAGGTAGAAAGACCTATGAGAAGCAGGATTGTTTGTGAGTTATCTCCCTGTATCTTTTAATCTCTCGTGTGGTACCGCCTGATGTTTTCAAGTCTTCCTTTTGAAATGGCAGATAGAAACATATTGCTGCTGTCTGGAACCTTTAATCTTCAAATGGAAATAAGCTTTTCTTGCAGAAGTAGGCTGCTTTTTCAGAAGCTTTCAGAAATGCTGATGTTGTGCCTTCCTTGATCTGGCTAATTAAAAATGAGCTCCTGCCAATCAAATTCATTACTTTAATAGTAGTGGCAAAAATGCAAAGTGCAGCTCTAGTAAATCCGTATTAGGGAGAAATCCTCTATCTGATTCACTCAGGAAGAGTTTTGTTTTTTATTATGAGTTTTGATATTCACAGACCTTTCTGTTATGAATTTTACTTTTTAATTTCTGTTGGCTGGCCAGGTGACCAATGAGAGTTTATTCATAGTATTTCATTACTTGCTCAAAGTTTGCAAATCGTATTGTGAGGTCTCTCCTCTAGATTTCAGCTGTGCTGCGTCCAGCTGGGTTTGAGACACCTCTGCCTCCTCCACGTTGCATAGTCTTCATCCCAGCCCCTTGGGAACATCTGGTTTTAGCAGATACTACATTTTACCCCTTGTGAAAATGGGCAGAACTGAACATGTAGCCCCAGGTTTTCTATCATGCTGTCAGTCCCCTGAGCTGTGCCATTTGCCAGGATTTGTTTGCTGCCCTAAATGTTCAGACAGCTGACCCTGATGATGCTGAATCCTTCTCTGGAGAAGCCCATTTCACTGGCTATGAGAGGCTGAGAAGGCACCTAATGTATGCTCCCTGGTTATATGCACATACAGAAAGGAAGTATTTTTACACCCTCCCTTACACCCTCTCAGCATATGTGGCTTTTAAAAACCTTATTTCTGCACCAAATATATGGGTTGTTGCAGTGAGTATGGAGCTTTACTTAGCAGTGCACACAAGAAATACTTACAAAGATACCTGCTGGTAAAAAAAAAAATATAAAAATACTTCTTTAAATAATGCTAAGGCACGTGGAAAATAAGTGGAAAATAAGGAGTTGACAGGTGACAGCTAAGATGGTTTCACTAGGGACAAATTGTGCCTCACAAATTTAGTGGCCTTCTATGACAGCATTACAGCATTGGTGGATAAGGGAAGAGCAACTGATGTCACCTACCTGGACTTCTACAAAGCATTTGACACTGTCCCACATGACATTCTGGTCTCTCAGTTGGAGAGATACAGATTTGATGGATGGACCACTGGGTGGATAAGGAACTGGCCGGATGGCCACACTCAAAGTTGTGGTCAACAGCTTGATGTCCAAGTGGTGAGCAGTGACGAATGGCACTCCTCAGGGGTCACTACTGTGACTAGTGCTGTTTAACATCTCTGTCAGTGACACGGACAGTGGGACTGAGTGCACCCTCAGCAAGTTTGCCAATGACACCAAGCTGTGTGGTGCAAAGCCAGGCTGGATGGGGCTTTGAGCAACTTAATCTAGTGGAAGGTGTCCCTGCCCAGGGCAGAGGGGTTGGAACTAGATGATCTTCAAGGTCCCCTCTAATTCTAACCATTCTATGATTCTATGTTCAAAGTTTGAAGGTTATAAGCGTACAGTCTTAGGGTTGTGTTAGCTCTGTCCCTGGCTAGCAAACCTGTTTTCAACAAAGATATAAACCAAACCAAACCTGCTTTTATGTATGGAATTTCTCAAATGTTGGTACAAAGACCCCAGGTGCCTTAATGATTAATTAGACTCAAAATGGCAAATATAACTGCCTAGCAGCAAAAACTTATTATATGCAAATAGCGAATTAACCAAAGTTAACTCAAAAGGCCTCACAGCAGCTTGAGGATTAAAAAAAAATATTTATCTTCCTCCCCACCCCTCCAAAACACAAGAAACAAACCCTGACTTTCCTCAGAACAGCCTTGTATAGAGACACTTTGACTTCCCTCTCTTTTCCTGTTCTTGCTAATCCCCAGTGTCACTTAAGCTTTTCAATGACAGCATCCCCCTGCTTCTGTCTGCCCTGAGCTCCTTCCGCTGCTGACTCCTGGTATCTCGGGCTCTGCTGCTTCTGTCCCTCCCTTCTTTTTGAAATAATACTCTTTTGTTCTGCCCTTGTGCTCATTCTTGCATCTCACAGTCCAGTAGCACTTTCCTGGTTCTTCAGTTGCTGCCTTTTCCCTTCTCTTCATTCTTGCCTTAAGCACTCTGATGCATCCTGTTTCTCTGCCTGTCTACAGCCCCACTGCTACCGTGAGCTAAAAATCCTCACCCGGGAAGATGCAACTGGGGCAACTTAATGGCAGAGCTGAATGCATCAGGGCAGGCTACCACAGGCTCAATTCCTTTTCCCAAGTGCTGTAAAAGTCAGTCTTCCCTATTACTTTATCTGTTCTTCAGATTTAATTTGACACAAGCATGGTGGCACCAACTTCCTTCATGAGGTCCCACTTCAGCCTGTTCTCCTTGTAGGAGGCCTGGAAGTTAGCAGGGATCTGTGACGAAGAAGAGCTGACATAGATCCTGCACCCATTTATAGCAGAGCCCCTTGCCTTCCCAAGGTGGAGACCTCAAAGAAAGTTTCTGCTAGGGCATTCTAGTGCTCTTACACCCCTAATTACATTCCCATGACTTAATCATAAGCTGCCTTTTGCTCAGGTCTGCTTGTAACATCTTCCTCTTTTCTGCTTCTGACGCGTGGGCTTTCCCTTTAATGTAGCAGCTGTTCAGTTCCTGCCTGAGTGATGGGTTTGAAATACCCGCAGACAAGCGGAGGATCTTTTAAATTCCTTTTGAAATACACCTGGAAATTGCAAATTCAGTTCTCAGATGGAAAGCTCAACTGCCTGCCACCCGAGGGAAGAAACCAGGCATGAGCTTCCTGCACAAACAGGCAAATGGCACAGATATGAAACACAGCCTCTATGTTTAAAGACCTCAGCACTTCACAATTCACTCCTGTTCTTTTGCTAGAGAGTCTCATGATAGTCAGTATTTTCCTTAGGGCTCAAGCTTCCAGTCTTGTGATCAGACTGCTTTAATTAAATAAAATTGGCCTGAAAGCATGAGGATGCTCAACAGGGTGATGCAACCGGTTTAAAAACCACGGGACAAATATGCATAGCACCCCATTTTAAAGCATTTTGGCTTTAGAGGTTGTGATTTCATTGGAGGAAACCCATGAGATAATTTCGGTGTGCTGTTGGCAACTATTCACAACTGGGTTTTATTTTTAAGGTGGCCCCTCAAAGAATGTTTTCCTCCGGTTTTGATTCTTTGGGATATATCTAATGGTAGAAAGGATTGTTTTGAAAAGTCTTTTTGTTTTGTATGACTTTTACATTTGAAATGGTGTTTTTAATTAGATTGGAAGATGTGGATTCTTAGACAAGCTCTTTTGAACATGGCTGTTGACCTGTACTTTGAGGAGAGCACACCTTGGTTAAAGATCCCTCACTACCAGTGAAGGTGGAGGCAGCCTTTTGGTTTTTTCTGCTCATGTCTTCAATATGTATGGAGCATTGAAGTAATTTTCTGTTTGGATGATGTGAATATACAATGCACGAGTTAAAATCTTGAGCATCCTTCATGCTCTGTTGGGTCCCCCCCCAACTTGACTTATTGCTAGTGAGAAAAGAGAATATGTCCAAGTGGGGAAGAAAACAAACCAATCCTGTACATAACAGCTCTAAGTTAGGATGAAAAACCTATAAAATAAGCACCTTTTATTTCCCACAGACCCTGCAGCAAAGCTGGCAAAGATCTGCCTTACCTTTCTAGGTAAGGAAAAACAGGCTTTCGTTTTTAAAAATTTTTCTTGAGTGTTTAAGTTAAAAAACATTTGAATTGAGTTACAAAAAAATCATATGCAAGTTGCTTTTATCATCTGTTTAATGTAAACTAAAGCAAATCTGTGGAGAAAGTAAAAGACTAAGATCTAGCAGAAACTCAGCAATAAGTTTGGGAACTCAAAAACCTTGAGAACTGCGCGTTTGGATCATGCTGTCATCCAGTGCTGAAAAGTCTCCAGAGTCACTTTCTCGACCTTTTGCTGCGTGTGATACATTTGTCATTCTACTGCACATTGTGAATTCACCTGGCTCAGATTTCTGCACGTATAAACATTATAATGAGGAGGAATTACTGCTGCTACCAGTGGATGTGTCTGGCCGGCTGCCAGGGAGTTCACTGATTGCTGGGGAGACGCCGGCGTTCATGAAAAACGCACATTCTTTCAAATCACAAAATTGTTTGTGATTGAGGGGGAATTATGAATAGCTGCAGTGTCTGCAACGGCCAAATGAGTGTACTCGGAAATCAGTGCTTGGTGCTCCGACTGGCAAACCGCTCGACTGCTCTTGAGGATTTTGGGCCTGATTTTCTGGTTCACAGAGTTCTGCTGGTTGGGACTTGGCTTGTGCAAAGTGGGTCTGGCCCTGGGAAGACCCTTTGCCAGTGCCTGTGTAGCCAACAGTCCCGCTGGACTGCTCTTCTCTGTGCCCTCTGCTGTTCCTTCCTGAGCTGGCTCCTGCTGCTAATGAGTAGTGGAAAAAAACTTTGGTCTGGAAGATGTCTAGAAATATTCTGGATTTCCTTTATTTGATCCTGACACCTTCTCCCTTTGAGCACGTGTGATTCTGCCTTGGTTTGGCTGCATTACTTTGGTTTCTTTAGTTTGGCTAGGCTCGCTTTGCCCTCATGTGGCTGACAGAGGATGTTCAAGAGGTCTGTACCGTGGCTGCCCTGGACTGATTGATCCCTGCCATCAGTGGCCTCCAGGGCTGGAGTTGCGCTAAGGCTCAACTCTTCCGCTTAAAACAATTCCTTGATGGTTGCACTCAGTATTTTGTACTTGCTTTTAAGGGTAAACACAAATGCCTTTTCTTATAATTTAATGAAGAGTTGTAAAGTCATGATTAGTATTGTCCATATTGTTTTTAACACCACTAACTGGAATAGCTATATAATTGCTTCAGGATTTATTTCCTCACCTTGAAATACAACTGAATTCTTCTGATGAGAAACCCACTGCCAATTCTTCTTCTTCTTCTGAACCCAAGCAATTATGACTTCAGACAAAAGAATTCTCAGTAACAAAAACTTCCTTGATAAGAAATGAAGCATTCAAATTCACTTCTTGAAATATATGTAGTTCCACCCCAAAATAATGTTAATATTTTTAGCCTCCTGCAGAACTGTTGCATCCTCAGCTCTTCAGATCTGTGGCTACTTCAGATGCTTGTTGATGATGATTCAGTTGCTGATTTGTTTTCAGAAGGTAAGAAAATACACTGAGAGGGATAAGACCAGGGAATTGCTCGCTGGCTCTGCGGGTTGTTGCCTTCTCAGATACTGCAGAGGCGAGCTGTCAGCAGTGTGCAGGATGGCTTGAGCAGATGCATGGAAACGTACCACCTTGCATGGCCCCCGTGACGGTGGCGCGTGGCTGTCTCCATCTGTCTCATGCAGGCGTGGGGATGCCATCTCCTAGTCGCTCTGATTAAGCAGCTGGGACTGCAGGGTGATGGTAGATTGACTTTCTCCTGAGAAACTGGGGGTGTCGCATGTGGGAGTGGGAAACAGCTTCCAAATTTAAAACTGCTGCACGTCAGGGTAACTCACTGTAAAAGGAAGGATTTTTTTTTCCCATTGGCAGGTAGGATTTTTAATGTTTTAACAGAAAACATTATTAACAAATAGAAAATTAGTGAAATAGGGACGTTGATGATCTTTGCATTTGACCCAACTGGGCTCAGCAGGTACTCATTGGCTATGTTTCCAGTTTCAGTATGGTTCAAGGATGTCATTGGGATATTTTGATTTCACAGAATCACAGAATATCAGGGATTGGAAGGGACCTTGAAAGATCACCTAGTCCAATCCCCCTGCCAGAGCAGGAACACCTAGATCAGGTCACACAGGAACGCGTCCAGATGGGTTTTGAATGTCTCCAGAGAAGGAGACTCCACAACCTCTCTGGGCAGCCCCTTCCAGTGTCCCGTCACCCCCACTGTGAAGAAGTTTTTCCTTATATTTAAGTGGAACCTCTTATGTTCCAGCTTGCACCCATTTCAAGGTGTTTGAAGTGAGAGAACAGCATGAACACACATAAAATAAAGCTTTATTAAGAGATATGTCTTTAGAATACTGTAAATGGATTAGTAATTAACTGGTACTTCACTTTAAGATATCTGAAATCTAAGCAGCTTAGGTCAGGTAAGGGTTCTTATTCTCTGCTATGTGTGTGGTTTCCTATAAATCTCTTAAATGTTTGTAAGGACTGTGAAGAGGAAAAAAGGGAAGGGTAAGGGAGAGCAAAGTCTGAGATATATGAACTGCATCATAATAAAATACATACAAGCACCCACTTAAAATAAATGTGATAGACTAAAGAAAGCCAACTGATAATGCAAGGAAAAGTGGTTATTAAAGCAAGTAAGAGCTTTCCCTGCTGTGCAAAGGCTGCTACCCTGGGTAAGCTGATTTCATTTTTTACCCCATGCTGGTTTCTCCGGCTCCAGTGCCAGCCAAGAGTGGCTGTCCCATGTGGAAGTCTGCCTTGTAGGTATCTGAAGGTAGGTGAGAGTATTCTCACCACATATGTCATAAGGCCCATCGTAATAGGGTAAGATTTTCCATAGATCCTTTTCTTCCATTTCTGAGCTTTAATTACTGTTGCAAGCATCTGCTATTGGCTGTGCATCCTCCTGGCAAAATTCCTGAAACATGTTCTTACAGTTTTTTGAGGATGAATTCTGGAAAAAGTTGGGAATTTCTATGCAAAACTTACCCCAAATCATGCGTATCATGTATTTTGCATAAAATATTCAGAGTTTTGGGATTTTTTTTCCTGCTCTACTCTAATTGTAGGTAAGCACAACTTCTTGCCCCTCCGACAGATACAGAATACTTGTTCTATTGCTAAACTCCAAAAAAACCCCCCAGCATTATAACTTCTTGAGTGTGACAATAACAAAATCTCTCCATTTAATGCTGGAGACATACTCTTTTTTTTTTGTATCTATTTAATAAAGAGGGTGTTGAAGATTCTGCACTGTATGGCTTTTGCAGCCAAAGTCCAGATGTGGTAACTGGTCCATTCAAACGGTGAAGAACCAGTCTCTTGGCTGCAGCAGTAATGATTGCACATGGCTTAACCGAAGATGGGTACTGTGCATTGGAAGATACGTCCCTGCCTGCAGCCATGAAATTTCCAAAGCAGGACTGGGACCTGAATGTGATTATAATGCAAGTCAGAATGTAATTATGAATGCAGGAGGGGATGTGGGAGTGCAAACTGTGTTTGAAATGGTAAAATCTTCGGTGTGCTGTAGTTCTCAGCCTGAAGTTCTGCGCTCATTGAAGATTTCCAAAGTTGGAGCTTTGGAGTTGCTTTAATGTGAAATATTTATTTATACATTACAAAGAAAATAATGGCCTAAGAAAAAAAGAACAACATAGGGAAAGTGTTCACAAAACACCAGGATTAGGACTGTGAAAAATTGCATAGAAAATTGCTTTCAGGTCCCCATTTTAGACCCAAAGTGGCATGAGTTCTCAGATGTGACAAGCAATTGCTGGCTCCTCTTAGACTCTACAGGAGCTGCTGAGTGCTCAGTGTGTGTTTGAAAATGAGGCCACTGATTTAGGTTTCTGTGTAGGGACTTAATGGTCTGATCTGAGGCATGCACTTCAGAAAGTTTTGGCTGGTTTTCACATAAACCCTTCAAGTCAGAGTATATAATTTCGTATTTTCTGTGGCCAGTTAGAGACTTAACTCCAGTTTTGCATTTCATATGCAGAGATTGCTTATTGCCGTGGGAGGGAGGGAGGGAGGCATTTTAAGCAGTGTTGTTCTGAGGACTGGACAACCTTTTAAAACTCACTGGGTATTTCTGCTCCTGCGGGCTGAGGGTAGCAAAATGCTGAGTGGATGCTTGATGACAGCTTGTGGACGAGCTGACCTGGCAGTGTCTTGGCTCCTACACTTGCCAGTGAACAGAACTGGAGGCTCCATGTTGCAAAGGGTATTCAGAGGGTCTGGTCCCATCAGCTCATCCAGCTACAGGTATGTCATTCGTGGCAGGGATCTGTTCCAACCTGCTCTTACCAACATCTGATGACAGAGACTCCTTAGCCACCCTGAGCACTCTCGCTAGTGCTTCACGGTGGGTACTGTTAAAAAGCCTGCCCTCACCCCTTCTGGTGTTCACTCGTCATAAATCATTACTTTTCTCCCTTCCTTTATGGACATAATAACTAGATGATCCTTTCTAGTTCTGCAAAAGTCATTCTCATAACTGACCACTAGTAAGTCTTCCTCTGATCTTCCTGCAGGAAGGTCAAAAGAGTTATGACAAACGTATCCTGTATTTTCTGCTCCTTTGGCACTCTTGACACTCTCCAGTTGGCCCATAGTCTTTCTAAATGCAGTATTTTGACTGAGGTCTAAGGACTGCGGGGTTTGCTGTTGTTACTCCCTGGGGATTTGTTATAGAGACTACATTTTATGATGTAAATCTTTTTGCCAGCAGCATCACTTTGACTTATATGCATTTTATGAATCCTTACAACCATCCCTGCACCATTGCCCTGCCTTTCCCAATTTCATACAAGAACTTGTCCTAAGTGCAGGCCATTGCATTTTCTCTTCACTAGATTACAAGCTGGGTTACATTTTTAAGACTGTCCTTCTGGTTTGCCAAGATCATGTTCATTCTAGCTTTGTCTTTGAACTTCCTTAAAGCTTTTGTCATCTGCAGAAATAGTAAGCATGTTCTTTGCCATCATCCAAATTATTTATGGAAGTGTTCAAATCGCCCAAGTCAAATCATTATAGAAAATATCCTTTCAATTTGACAGTGAACCACTGACAATGCTCTCTGAGGACAGAGTATCTTCTGCACTCTAGGTCATGTTTTAATCTTTTTTTTTTTTTATGATTATATCTTCAAACATATATTTGCCTTGGTAGAGGCAAAATATGCATCATCACTCCTTTTTGAATGAGAAGGGATGATCATGGATAATCATGGATGGTCATACAAGTTCTGTCTTGTCCTACTATCTGATCCCATTAAGGCAGGGAAAAAATTGATGGGCAGGGCATGATAGAAGGGATGGGCACTGGGGATTTTCCTTTCCACATTTCTTTTCCTCTGGGTCCTATGGGATTTAGATGATCAAGGGCAAGACAGAGAAATATATTCTCACTTTAGCCAGAGTGCAGGTGAGTCCATTTCTCCTGGTTCCTTAGGTGTAACCCTGTATCACATCCTGACTGGACTGCCTTTATACAAACCCAAGGCACTCTGGTGTTGACTGGACACGCTCTTATGCTACCCTAACAGCTTTGACCTACTAAAGGCGGCCTGGGACCTTGGGAGCTGAGCACCATGCTAGCGCTTTTAATTGCTTTCAACCAGGACTTGAAACACAGCCGGAAAACGCACCGCCTCTGAAAGCTGCTGTCTCAGCAAGGCTTTATAAAAAGGAGATTTAATGAGGGGAACGTGGATGGAAAGCTGCAGGACAACTGCTGCCAGAGCAGCGGTCAGTTTTAGCCCCTTCTAGTTGCCAGTGCCCCACACAGCAAGATGGACGGTCCCTTGCCCCAACGGCCAGCAGTCTGTGGAGACACAAAGAGGCCTCAGGAAGGCGACCTGGAGCACAAGGGAGCCAGGTCATCTGCCCTGTCCACTCTGTGGCGTCGCTCCAGCCTGACAGACCTTCGCCGGAGAGTGCTTGGGCGCTGGGAATGAGCAGTGCGGCGGCGCGGAGGGGCCACGTTTGGGCTGCCGGTTCCCGCGCAGGGACGGAGGGAGCACCCTGGGGCCGGAGGAGGCTGGAGGAAACGCCTTGGCGCTTGCAGGAGAGGCGTCGCGGCACTCTCACGTACACAGAGAGCCCGACAGGCGGAGCCGCAAGCTGGACACCGCCCGCTGGGAGTCGAGCATAACGGACGACGCCCTGAGGACGGGGNCAGGGCCAGCAGCCAGCTGGAGGCCCGCCGGGGCCTCTCAGTCACCGGGCCGCGGGTGGGGTGGTGCGGAGGGTGGAGGCTTCAGATCCCTTTTCGTGGAAAAGGAGCTCCGGGAGCGCCCCGTAGGCCGTGGAAAGCCTTGATACTACAGCACCGGGAGTTTGTGTGGGAGGGAAGCTGCGGGTCTCTAGGAGCATATGCGCTGAGGAGGAGGAGAGACTACGGCTCTGGGTGTCCTGGAGGTGGGCGAGGAGTGAGCTTCTGGGTCTCAGGCCAGGTTTTCCATCTGCAGGAGCTGGGTGCTGTTTGCCTCCGATGTGGCTGCGTCAGGACTTTGGGCACAATGAAGTCCTGTCCTTAGAAAAGGCACTTGTAGTGGGCATGCTGTAATTTTAAGCATAAGACCTGTGGAAGGAAAGCGTAGCCTTTATGTGAATGTGAACTGACTCATGCTAAATTCTGCAGGTTCAAAAAATGGCTGGCTGGAGACACTGGGAGCCTGGGCTGTCCTGAGAACATAGCACCGACCCACCCCTAAACTGGGGTGAAACTGGGGTTTTCGCAAAGTGTTTCCAAGCTGTGGTCCCTGTCTGATAAGTGACCTTGAAGATCTCTAACGTTAGAGGAAGGGGAAATCCTGTGAACTGAGCCCCACCTATAAGCAGAAAAATGCAGAGGGTGAACTTCAATGTGTCCTTGGATTTTGCATCCCATATAAATTAGTGATGAATCATAACATAGCAACAATTTCCAGTCCCCATGACTGCCCCTCTTTCCTTGCTTATCTGCTGGCTGCTTCTTGCTAAGCAGGTCACTGGACCATAACAGTTCAGTGGTTCTTGCACAGACAACAAGAAAGTTTGGGCTGGGGAAGGAAAAAAAGAATAGTGTTATTAATTATTAAAACCGTGGGATAACTACTGTTGTAAAAAGAAGAAACTTCATACCATGAACATTAGTTGCTGCTAATGGAAAGCATCACGTATAAATAACATTTCCATCTGGTTAAATATTTTCCACTGAAAGGTAGTTCCTGACTACAGGATTTTTCATGAGGCAGACACTGACTCCTGCTTTGGCCTGATGCTTTGCTGCGGAGGCATGCAGTCCATAGATAGCACGTAGTAAGGCACGTTAAGCATTTTACACTATGTTCTTATCTTAATTTATATTCATAACCCTCCAACTCTTTCATAGGGAGCAGAGAAGGCAGAGCTATGAATTAAAAGCATCTGTGTATGTCAGGAATACAAAGAATGTTGATTTCTAATAGTTGCACCTTACAAAGTATAATATAAGCTAAGCTGGAGAATAATGCCAGTTGTTTCATCTCCTGAGGCACTTGACTCACCTTTGTGCTATCAGAGGGCAGATTTGCAGTTGAATTGAAGTGCAGTAGTGGAACTAGCAATAATAATAATTCCTACTTTTGTATTGTTTCAGTAAGTGGTGCTAAGGACCTGTTTCTTGGTTCCCTCTTCTGTACTTTCAGGGTGAGTTAGATGGATCTGACATTCACAGATTGTTAATCACCAGAACCCTAGGTAAAAATAACTGGATACTTTAAGTGCTATAAAATTTTCTACTGACACTTAATAACACCCTGGGTGTTTTTCTTAGCTCTTGTACGGTGTGTGCATTGTAGTAGTTTCATCATTGCAGTATAAACGCGTCTTCAGCCACGTTGAGATGGCGCAGGAAATGGGGTGGATCTTTGAGGCTGCAACAATGGCTCTGAAAGTTTTTGTTACATCTGGTAATTTCATTCCAACCCATTTTATTCAGTTTATTGTGAGTGGGGAAAAAATACAGTCCTTGAAAGTGCAGTATTTCAAGACATACAAAAAGGAGCTGTGCTGAAAGGAGTGTTAACTGGCTTCAGTGTATCATGCCACTCTTTTGCAGGGAAGGACAAAAGACATGCAAATTTTCTTTGTTTACTCTTAGATTCTGTTCCTGTGTTGACATCAGGGACACAGTTGCATTGACTTGATATTTTCGCTTTTGAGTTGCTGTTCTCATAAGAAGAAGAAGGATGGTTTTGGAAACAGTGTATTTCAGATGGTAGGATTGTTTTAGACTGAAGGACTACAATGGTGAAGAAAAGGAAGATGGTCTTCAAGTTTTATTTTGTTTTTATTTAATTTACATATCCATTTTGATCAGAAATTGGCAATCAGAAATTGCCTAGTCTGATTTCTACCATGTGTATTCAGGGTGCTCTTGCCTCTAACTAGAACAAAGCTAAGATAAAATAGGTAGGCTCCGTGACCTGCCTGGTGGGGAGCAGCTAAGAAATCTCAATCTTCAATAGGACTTGGTGTTACAGGGCATTGGTTGCTAGATAATAATGTTATAGATGTGATAAGCCTCTGCCAGAATTTCGCTGGCAAGCAGCTGCATGGACGCAGCTCAAATTGAGAGGGATTGCTAGTTAAATACTGCTTGAGTTCTCACCTGGAAATTTGGGAAAATTAAACCAAACTACCCGGTGCCCGACATGTTAATTTTCCTCACTTGAAAACACAAATCAATTGCTTTAACAAGCAATACTTTATTAAGGGGAATTAAGTTCCCCTAGCTGGTACTGCTTTTATCTACCCACGTGATCCCAGAAAGCAGATGCTCGGCTTTCGTTTTTCCATAGATGTAGTGTTTTTGCATGCCTGAAGGCCACAGAGTACCCATGGTCAGATGGTCATCCAGCGGGAGCTCCTGCCACTTCAGGTGTTCACCAGTGTGGGCAAAGGCTCCCTGTGTTCTCCGAGTTAGGGAAATTCATGATTTCACGACCTTTTTTGAGTGTCTGCTAGGGACCTCTTTCATACTGTGTAGCTTCATTGTCCTTGGGGGGAGCATCTGCCGTTTGCTTCAGTGCTCAGTCTGGCCCAGACCACGGCATTGTAACTGTAAAGCACTGGGAAAAGCTGCAGACCTTGTTCCCTGCATTGGTCATTGCATTCCCTGCATTGACGCTGCGTGACATAAATGCGTTCCTGGGTATGCAAACTGCTGTAGTTGTGCTTGTTTTAGTTCTAGGCTCTGCATATATCGGAGGGAAAGATTTACATGTCAGGCATGTCTTTGAATTACAGAGCATTCCTGTATTAGTGAGAAATTTGTACTATATTTGAGAGTCCTTCTAATGGAATTTCTTAAAACCCTGCAAGCCCTTGTAACTTAAATGCTGCTAAATTGCTACCCGACTTTATAACAGACTACTGTTTTTTTCTTCAAACTAAACGTATGAAAGTACCATCTAATACATTGCTGCAGTAGACCAGTGAGATGCTAAACAAATTGTACACTTGCATTTCTCTTCTCAACAGATAAAAAATGGAGTTTTTAAGATCTTAAGACTTTGATACTTTGTCTGTTATTGACATAGTGCTGAGAGTTGTATTACTAAATGAAGAATATCAAAATCCTGACAAAGCTTTTTGTCAGGAAGCTGAAACCTGTCTATTTAAATGTTTTAATCTCTGTAGGGCTACTAAAGAACGACAAGAGGTGAGGAATGCAACCA
>VXBJ01005374.1:1151591-1176263 GCA_013400055.1 Nycticryphes semicollaris | reverse complement strand
GTTTTTTTTTTTGTTTGGTTTTTTTTGTTTTGTTTTGTTTTGTTTTTTTCCATGTGGTTGGACTCGATGATCTCAAAGGTCCCTTCCAACCACTAAGATTCTGTGATTCTGTGATTAATAGTTCTACATTTTAAAATTGCTGTGACAGCTTGCTGAAAAACGGATGTATGTATCGCCACAAACACCAATACATTAAAATTTCCCTCTGAGCTCAGAAAAGAGGCCAATTTATTTTTGCTCTAGGTTAATGCCTTTCAGCATCGTGAGCAGCAGCACTAGCCACAACTGATGTCACAGAGTCCACGGCTAACAAGCAGCCAAGAAAATCAGTGTTTTCACAGCCTTGTAATGCCCTCTTTATTTATGTAATAGACTGAATGCCGTGTACAGTTTGAAACTGCACTTAGCTTTTCTCAGCTCCCTTGATGTGCCTTGCAGCTGTGGTGTATGGTTCTCTCAGCTGCTGTTGCTGCCTCTCTAATCTGCGCTTTGATTTTGTAGGCATTTCTTATCTACTGGTTGTGGTCTGTTTGACACGTCCAGCTATGAAAGGAAAAACAGACTGCTGACAACTCGTGTGATAATGTTTCTGCCCCAGTATAAAGGAACTTTATATCCCTTGGAAACTCGCCATTTGCGTGCAAAACTGTGTGTCTCAAAGAATTCTTCTAAGCACTGAGTTATTAAATGCCAGTGTTACCTTAATGTAGTTTGCACTCGATTTTCAGTGGGTATGAGCTGATGTATCTCTGTTGGTATTCATGGAGCTGTGTGTTGTCGGAGAAAACCTCAGAGCTGTGTAGTTCCTGGAGCTTTGCAATGACCTGGTTTTACTAAACCTGCTCACGGTGATTAATATTTTTGCCTGTTTGTCTGTGTGGTGTGAGGGCTGAGCCCAGGTTCCCTAAGGCTCAGGCTGACCCTGGAGACAAAACCATGGAGTCAGAAGCTGCACTGAACGCTGTGGGATCCAGATGCCTGAGCACAAGCCAGTGACTTACCACGCTGCCCAGGTTACTGCTGCCTGCCTGCAAGGGGTATGCAGGCTGCCCCTCCAGCTGAACTGAGGTGGGTTGCAGGGTGTGCTGTGCCATGGGCAGGCTAAAGTTTGCAGAACCATAGCCCTTGGTGCTGTTCATCCCGAGCAACAGTGCTGGCCTCGTGAAGTGGCCCTGGCGCTGGAGCCATGTGTAACTGCATGGGAAGCTTGTCTGTCATGAGGCACAGTCTCTCCTTCTCCACAGCTCTCTGTCTTCAGCACAGACGCTGTTTTATCTAGGCTCCTGCAGCTTTTTAGTATATAAGTTTTTGTGGGTTTTTTTTAATGCAACTTATAGTTCCTTTGATGTTCATAGGCAAGGCTTAAAATTTGGCTTCCTTGGTTTGCTTCTAGCTCTGTTCAGGAAGCCAACTACCAAAGCCTACTCTGACCACCATTTTGTCTTCTGACCACCATTTTGTCTTCTGACCTGAAAAAGCTAGTGCAAAAGAAAACGGGCTGCTTCTGCTTTGCCTCTTGCTTTCCTGTAGTCTCAATGACAGAAACCTGCTCCTTCGGTGGCATAAGGCTACGGGTAAGTGTTTTGCTGGAGCTGTGATATACATAACCAGCTGTTCATCTTCGCTAAGTAGGGAAGAAAATCACCCAGAGGAACAATGGCTCTCCCTGAGGCAGTAGCTGATGTGGATTTATGAGGCTGTAGGAGACATAATCAACCTATTTAGTTTTCCCAAAGCAGGAAGCGAAGCTCTCCTGTGGGAACAGGCCTTCTTTACCCTTAAGCAAAATAAATCATGCTTCCTGGGTGATTCCTCGAGATGGGAGCCAAAAATTGGGTGTTGTGGTGCTTTGGCTGCGGGAAGCTTATTTACCTACTTGTGGAACAAGATCTGCTGAGGATGCTCAGGGCTTTATTTCAGCTGGCTGGTATCGCAGTCTATCCTAAAACTTTGGAAATAGGTTTCTAATGCATACTTGCCTGAGGTAAAGACGGTACTCATTCTTTCTTTCTCACTACCTTAGGTTCTAAGCTAGCACTAGTTTTTCCAAAATAGAGTGCTGCTTTTCGCCAAGAGGTGACCCTCATCAGCAATGACTCGTTTCAGCAATGCTCCTTGGGTCGATGGTAGTGTTCAGGTACAACCAAAGCTGTTGGACCTGGGGGCTTGTTAGAGAGCACACTAAATCTATGGCAAATGGTGCACAAGTGAGCTGTGCCTTTCCCGATTCTGGCGTTTTCTTGTTTGAATTGTATGGAGAGAGCAGTGCAGACTGAGCAACAAAGGCTGAGGGCGAGCCAGGGTGGAGGAAAATGTGTGCGTGCATGTATAGCTGTGGCCCTTGAGAGGGAAATCTTCACCTCTCATGAAACTTAGGAACACGGAAACTATTCTAAGAGTAATGCTGTCTGTGCCTGTGATTGTTTGGATGCTCACTTCTCGCTGTGAAGCAAGTGCCTGGATGCAATCCTCTGGAGGGGAAACCTGTTGTTGTTTCCACTATTTACTCTCTATTGTAGTGGTATCTGAGAGCCACAGTCGTGGTTCAGAGCCCCCTTATGCAGGGAATTGATTATGAGCAGGACTGGGATGAAAGGGGATGATTCCTCAGGGACAGACTGAGGTTTAGTATTTTTCTCAAGTTTTATGGATAAAAGCATGACTTAGTAAATGAGTGACAAATCTATTGGTATTTATGGCCAAGGTGAGCGATGTGGCTCCTTTTAGCATTTTAGTTCAGGATGTGAGCAGTGGAAGGCTGAGTCTTGGGAAGAGGAGCTTCTAAGATGGGCTCCAAAAAGGTTACTGCATTCAGGTGGCACATTTCAGTGGCAAATACTGACATTTTTAGCCTGTGCTTATGGTTCAAAAAATGTTGAGATAAAACACAGGTTTGAGGAGATGTGTAAGTCATCTTCAAGAGGCAAAATATTTGCTATCTGTTTGAAGATCTAGTAAGAGTGTGTTTAAACATTTGCATGGTGCAGGGTAAGGAAGTTGGTAAAATGCCTGTGGAAACTTTTATTGTTTTCTGTTAAGTGTGACCTTTTCTTACCCCTCTATTCTATTTTGTTGGCTGATTTTGTGGTTGTTGGCCTTCGGTTGGTTTTGTTTTGTTTTGTTTTGTTTTGGTTTTTTTTGAAATCAGAAGCATCTCCTTGGGAGTTACTGTAGATCTACTTCAAAATCTCTTTGTAAAGCACTAGGATTTTTTGCTTGTCTAATTCATGCTGAGAAGCTGCATAGTCTGCGGGAAGCACCATTAATTTCAAGGAACTATTCAGCTTTGGTAAGGCTGATTAGTTGAGAGTATTAGGTGAGAGGTTTTGCAGTACTGAAACTCTGAAGCTATTACCAAATTTTACATTGATTTTTACCAATTGTCAGATTTTTTGACAAGTGTTTTAATTGTTGACTGGAAAAGGAAATGAGTATTCATGTTCTTTCTTTTGCTGCCTCTCTGTTTGAGAGAGAGGAGTAATTCATTATCTCACGGATGGAAAACAATTAAAGTGTTGTTTCTTTCATCACTGTGTGATAATGGAGTAAAAAAAATGGTGTCTCCGACCTGCAGTTCTTAGCAGAGTTCTTGGGAGGGAGGGGAGTACTGCGTGCAGCTGAGCTGGCATAAAGAAATGCCTCATTTGTCATATGCTAGGGGGTGATTGAAATCTCCCTGTAAGCTACTCTATTAGATATACTTATACATTACTGCAAAAAATGCAGGCTGTAGAAAATACCACTGCAAGCAAAGCCTGAGTATAGTAATACTTGTAGGCAGTGCTCCACTTATCTGGCTGAGAGCCACCTTTTTTATGATACAGGCGTCAGTGTTTGTTTAATGTGTCCCTTAGCAAATCCAAAAGCTAATATTTGAGTTAGTCCTCCATGATGATAAACAGGAACTGTTTGAGTGAGAATTAAGATATTGTGTATGATACTCCTCAGAAAAGTATCTGGGTGCTTTACTTTGAATCCAGAGAAATGTCTTGCAGATGTGTATTCAACCAGTGTTGAGAGAAAGTTATTTTAAAAGCTAGTTTACGTAGTGAAAGAATTTGGGGAAGCTATAACAAAGAGGGGGATCTTGGTTTTAATGAAATGCAAAGCACTCTGAAGTTGGTTTGAATCCATCGGTTAATTCTCAAGTCAGACTTCTAGTCCTGAAGGTAGTAAAGAGACTGCCTTTTGAAGTAGCTCAAATAGGGCTTCAGTATTCCTACAAACAAGAATTCTGCAACCCTAACCTAGCTGTGCAAGGGAGCCCAGTCTATGATCATCTTTTCTGCTACACAGCACAGTTGGAGTTTATGCAGTTCCATTGGCTACAGTGCATTCACTCCAAAAACTGCATCCCTGTATAAAAGTGGAATTAAGCACCCCATACTTCTCTCTCTCTCAGCACCTTGGTTTAACCCCAGCTGGCATGTAGGACCACACAGCCTCTCAGGCACTTCTCCCCCTTTCCCACCAGAAGGGTAGGGAGAAGAGGGAGAAAAAGAAGGGAAAGAAAAGGGAACAAAACCTTGTGGGTTCAATTAAAGACAGTTTAATAGAACAATAACAGAAAAGGAAAATAACAATAATTACAATAATGGAAAAAGGATATGCAAGATATAAAGTAATACAGCACAAGTCACTCTTACCACCTGGTGAATTGGTTGCTCATCCCATCCCAAGCAATGGTAATGGATTCCTGCCCCCCACCCCTACCCCCATTTCTATACCAAGTATGATGTCTATGGTACGGAATATTCTGTTGGCTGTACCATTTTTCTGTCTATGCTCCTTCTCAGCTTCTATGGGAAGGTGTGTAGCATAAACATCACTTAACATCAACTGAAACAATATGCGTTACTGACATTCCTTTCGTACCAAATCTGAAACGTATCAGCCACAAGAAAATAGGTAAAGTCTGAGAATGAAATTAACTCCTGAAACCAGGACACTCAGTTTTAACCACTGATGGTTTTGTTTCTGAAGATGTCACTTTTGAGTACCTTATGTACAAGCTCAGCCAGTTTTGAACGCAAGCAGCAACTTAATGAGTCTTACTGTATGGTCAGGATAAATGTAAGTGAATGGATGGTGCAAACAAATGATTCCAAGATGCCACTGCTAACCCTACAGTTAGTTATAGTTTAACATGGGTTAGTAGAAGCCTGGTGACAACAAACTGATAATGCAAATAAGGGTGTTAATGGTAGTGAAATATGAATGGAAAACAAGCAAGAAATTTAGAAGGCTGCAGCCACAGCAACGCATCTTCTGTACTAAATCCAGTTAAGGATGAAACTGTAAAATATATTAAGTGTATCAGGCTTTTTCTCAGCTGGCAGTAGTCATGTAGCATTAAAAGCTGTACATGAAAATCTGAAAATATCACAGAAAGAGGATTATTGTGAAAATATACTTCTAGTAGCCAGGAAAAAGGAATCATTTCTTTCTAAGGGCAAGCTTCAACTATTGATATGAGAACAGCAACTGTTAATGCTGATAATCACGAACATTTGATGTGTTCAGATTCTTACCAGGCTCAGCACAGGCTTTGTCAAGGTAAATGCTGGGAGGAAGCAATGTAGCTGGAACTTGCTGGAATGCATTAGGTGGAGAAGAGGAAACCCTGTTTCCTGACAAATATGTTTTTCAGCTAATGCTTTCTTGCAGTATTTGGCCAGCTGCATTGTTGAGTGAAAATTATATCTGGAGGAAAATGGCACAGCTCACTGAATAATATATAATCTTAAAGAATAAAATGTTTCTATCACAGTGGGACTATGCAAAGAGGTTAAAACCTCATCCTTACCTATGCAAAGTAATTATTCTGTGTAAGCTTCTTGGATTTTGTGGATTTCAGGAATGTCAGAAAAACATTTTGTCACTACTCCCACCTCAAGTCCCGGTGGTCATCTGGACAGCAGAGCCGTGGCAGGAGAACTGCTGCTGGCAACAAATCTGAGCTTTGCCCAGGTCCCCAGTGGATGGGGCCCTGTATCATGGAGAGGCCGGCACATGCCTTGCTGCTGAGTCCACAGGCAGTATTTCATGCCACTTTCCCTGGAGGATTTAGACCAGAATAAAACCACTGCAGAGTTTGGCTCATCCCTTCTTTACTCTCATATTGAAGTCTTGTACTTAGAAAAGGAGAGCTGACATCAAGCATTGTATTGTAGTGTGATGATTAAGATTTATAGAGCCAAAATACTCCTTCAGATTGCTCCAGTAGGATGGCATTGAAGAGGATTTTTTGCCACACTTTCTGCTATAAGGAGCAAATCAGATGAGTTCTGAGTAGACTGTTTTTTCTCCAACTTCAGTACTTCCTGCAGGTAAAAATTTACCAGATGTATTATTTTTGTTATTTAAATTCCAATCTGAAGATGTACTCTATTTTATTTCTAGGGATAGGTTAGGCACTAACAGAGCAACAGTGGAGTAATACCCCCTGCAACTACATTGTTCATGCAGGCAAAACTCTGTGTTGCCTAACAGTGTTGTACAGGCAGAGATGATCTCACCCTGTCTGTGTTTTGAGCTGACCAGGCATCATACGGATGCAGTTAGTGCAGTGCCCCATTTGAGCTAGTAAGAGACATGGCATATTAGCTTGGGGCAATGTCTGACATTTAACTTGTCTTCCAGTTGGCTTGATGCGAGCTTGCGTCTGTCTCAGTGTGAACATTGCCTCTGCCTGAAAAATATTGTGCAAAACTCCGTGTGAAAGACTTGCAAAGTGATTTTGTGAAATCCTTATAAAGGGAAACACTCTCTGTGTAACATGAAATTATTCCTATTAGGGCTGCAGCTTGAGTAACTCTCTTATACAATCAAGACCCACCAATCCAGGTTCTCTTGTCCCTAATTTTCTCTAAACACCTTTAGATTTTGTTCGTCTCCCACTGCTGGCACAGATTTTGGCTACTGTCGCATCATGCGAAAGGGAACTACCTGAATTTGTTTAGTTTTTCAGGATGGATGCTGAATATCATGATAGTGTTGGCACTAGAAGACATGTCAGGAGGAAAACTTTTTGAAAACTTTGTCTTTCGTAGTTTACAGAATGAGTTATAGGTGTGGAGATGCCTCCAAAATTAATGGGACTTGGATGCCAAATATTTTTTTAAGGGTTTAGCCCTTAATCCTTCTACTAAATAGTAAGGATGGATATACAAGCGTGCATGTAGAGATACATATGTCTCACATGTACGTATATATGTGCATGCATACATATGTTCAAATATATGAGACAGATACATGTCACTGTAGAGTTGTGTGGGAAAGCAGTGATACAACTGAGTTTCCACTGTTATTTTCATCTCTCGGGGCATCTCCCCCTCCCTGTTTTCTGTAGAAGCACTAAAATTTGACAGCAGCAGACAAGTAGGCGAGGAGACATTTCCCTTTTGGAGAGTTCTAATCCATGTTTTCCTTCCGTTGGCTCCAAAGCTCTTCAGCATTTTGTCCCTGTTTCCCTCTTCTGTGTGAAAACCGATCCAAGTATGGTAGATATGGAAAGCCCTGTATCCCTTAACCTGCATCCCATGAGACATTAGCAGGAATTAATAGTAGAGTCTTTAATTTTATAAGAGTAACATAGCGAACTGGAGAGCTTCTGGAAAAGTACAAGAAAACTCCAGGAAACAGCTTAGGAGATGTTTGGAGTGGAGTAGGAGAAAGCTGCTCCTGATCTGCGGGGTGTGTGGTAAGAATGGGACTTGGGTAGGTTTGTGGCAACGTCAGAGCAGAACCTGGCCTCTGCTGTGCGAAGTGGCAGAAAGGCACCACTAAAAAAAGAAACTGAGGAAAGCCAGAAAGAACAAGCTGTTTCTCAGCAGATAATGTGAGAATGGAGCAACTCCCACGGGAGGCCAAGCATGAAGGAGAAGTGGCCCAGCCAGCATGGCTGCCTCGTATCTTAATATAGCAGACTTCTTGGCAAAGCACAGGGGTGAGGCCCGGTGGAGGAGGAGAGCCGCATTTCTTTCCCAAAAATGTGTTTGCAATAGCAAAGAAATCCCGCTGGCTGTGTTCCAGCAAACCGTTAGGATTCAGTGATCTGGCAGTGAAATCCAGCTGTTGGAGGTGCAGCCCTCGGTGCTTCCTGTAGATCTTGCCTGCCCCTTGGCCACAGGTGGTCCCTAGTCAGTGGTGGGTTAGCTAAATGCCTGGACAAGAGGAGACCCCATCCTGCTGTTAGCAATGTCTGGCCTCTTCCCCCGTAACCCTCCTCCTCCCAAGTCTTTTTGGAAGCAAGTAGGCATGGCAAATGTGTGCTGTTGCGTGAGCATACACCAATGAGCAGGAGTCAGCCCAGTAAGCGCTGCAGTCCTGAGAAGGGGCTGTTTCCAGCGTGGGCTCCAGCAGGCTCAGGCTGCTCTGTTTTGATGTGTGTGAATATGATGTTGCTTTTGTCTATTCCTGACTAACTTCTCTGACTCAAAACAAACAGAAATTCCAAGTAAAACATAATATTTCAAGCAAAACAAAAAGCATTGACAACAATAAAAATAATTTCTAGACCTAAATTCTGGGTGCTGCCTCTGCAATACAGGTTGGCAGGAAAGGAGATGATGAAATAAATGCTGTGCTCTTTCCTCACTGCTGCTCTCTCTTTAATTGCAGCTATCTCACAGTCATTTCTGACTCCCTGCTCTCATTTCCTTTATTTTGAAACATAGACCATATTGGCTTTTGGTTTTCTTTGTTTTCCCTCTTCTGTTGGTGCCTCTTGGTTCTGTCCCATCCTTTTCTTTGAGGTCTTTTTCTCCATTCTGGGCACCCTGCTGGTGTCTTTCTCAGTTTCCTTTCAGCTCCTTCCTCCCCATTCCCCACCGTTTTACACCAGCTCCTTTCCTCACACACTCCCTCTCTTGTGCACATTCCACCAAATCATTTCTTACCCACATTTTCCTATTTGTTTTCTCTTCCCACACACTTCTCTGTCTCGATTCCTCCCTCCACTCCCAGCTGAATGTCAGCTATTGTATCATCAAGAAGCAATAGGAACTGATAAAAAAAACACAATCTGATGGACTGGCTTTTAGGATTGGATTTATAGGATCCCGTCAATCTATTTCATTTTTAGTGAAAGAATGTAAAACAATTCCAAAATCCATAACAGCTTTTCCAGGTTCTCAACTTATTTGAAACTGGATGTCAGAAATATTCCGTATTTATGTTATACGTAGTGTTTGAAGCTACTGCATAACATGAGCTTGTTTTAATTGAGATCTCCATGATGTTAAACCTAAACCAGAAGTGCATACTTCCATGTACTGCAGGCTTGTCTTTTATTTGAAGAGGTGTGCACTGATATGCAGACGATGCAGTCATTCTTCTAGAGGGCTTGTGCCTGGACATGCAAACAGAAGCCCCCTCCTTTTCAAATATATGTAGGTCCTATTTACACAGGTCTTACATGACATATCACTTCTTAATGTTTTCAGTCATAACCTGCTCACTGACTTTTCAATTTCCAGCAATTGTCAACAGTAAAATGGTAAACCTTGGAGGAAAATGAAGGCTATTTAAAAGAAGTCACAGTGCATATAGCTTTCACTGTGATGGTGTAGAAGTGACAATTGCCTCTGCAAATGCAGACAACTTCTGTGTGTTCGTAATTTGTTTACTGCTAGTCAGATGTTCTCACTGTCCTTTTCTTTCCACGACTCTCACAGCACAGTGTTGAGCTGTAATGATTCAGGGACCAGGCGGCTGGGTAAAGCAGCTCATGTTGTCACCCTCACGGGGCTCATTTGCCTACAGGCATGTCAGAAGGAACAAGTAATATAAGGACATATGTAACTGTAGTTGGCAGTGTACTGAAAAGATGCTGAAGCTCTCTTTAAATGAATCGTGTAGGACATCAGGAGCTAAGTGGCTGAGAAATAAGATAAATTTGCTTGAATGGAGTGTTGTTTTTCTGTAGTTAGGCTGTGTTTGGTACTTGATCTGAATGAGGTATGTGTACATGGGGTATAGTGCAGACACCCCCTGTGTGCTATTTGTACCTAACACTGGCTTACACATTTTCAGTATCCAGCACAGTTCACATCACCCACACTTCTACACAACGTAAATGTGATGGGAGGGAGGAAAGAAGACAGAGCCAGACTTTCCTCACTGGAGTTAATGGCACAGGGTGTTACAATGACTTTCTGTTCCTTGTGTTCAGGAATTTGAGGTTTGATTTTTTTTTCCCCCAAACCTTTAAGGATGAGTACACAAGTCTGCAGAGTGATTACATTTGTTGGTGTTCTGGTCTTTAACTGTGTGCCTGCACACGCCTGAACCTGTGTCTGCTGCTTCATACCGGGCAAGAGCAAACTACGTATCCTTTGTGTTAGTGCCATCTGGGTTTGGTTTAGCAGCTGGGGATCACACTGCAGGGTAGTGAGGAGGGCACGCTTTGCTCTGTCTCTCCCTGTTGGAGTATCACTTCTTGACTGAATGTGCATGTCCTTGGGTTTGCTAATTTTCCTTCCAAATTCCTCTCCCACAACAGACACTGTAGGCTTACTGAGCGCTTTGCCCCAGCGTGCAGCTTGTTGTGTTATGAGGGAAACGTAGGAGGTGGCCACACATATGCAAAACACAGAGTCTCACCATCTCTTGTGATGATCCCGTGTGATCATCTGTTGAGATATGCCAAGGAGCTGTATGCGTAAGTTGTTCCCAAGACCAGGTTTTCACTGAAGGGAGTGAAGAGAATCCCGATTGTTACTGAATTTGTGCTGTGTATTGCAGCGGTGTGCTCTGGGAGAGGAAATGCTGAAGGGTTCAAAGCTATTGACTGGCAGAGGAGCGATGGAAGTTTCCAACCTTGCCACCACCCAGTATAATACGGTTTCTAGTTTGGATGAGTTCCAGCTGTCGGACCCCGATTTACTACCCATGATGAGAAAGACACAAGTTCTCTTTTGGGAAGGTCAGTAGCGTCTAAGATTATTGAAAGCAAAGAAACCTGTCCCACCTTTATTAGGAAGACATTGCTGTGGAGTTTTTAGGAGCACACGGTTATGAGGAATAACGCATGTGTAGTTCTCTGTGTAGTGTTTAGCTCAGTCTGAGAAAGAGAAAACAATGGAAGTCTCTTCTTTCTGCCTGTGTGTTCAAACCAAGGAAAATCAAAGCTGTTATACCGGAGCTATATATCAGCTAATATATTTTAGGAACTGTGGAATGATCATAATTACAAAAAAGTCCTCCAGAGAGAAATTATGACTCATAGTTTATGTTCTCTTTAGTGTTGCTATGGAAAAAGAGGTTAGTGCCAATGGTCATACAGCAATATTAATCTCTGATCTGAAAGAAAAATAAATAACAATCTCTAGCTTAACCCAAAGCAGATTTATTCTCAGTTACTGCAGCACACTCCATTAAAGGGGATAACCATGTAAGAAAAATTAAAGATGACATTGATTATCAGTTCTCAACATGCAGTTAGAGAGAGTTCTTTATTTGAATTAGTGTGCACTTTAGACTCCCGCATTCAACCCGGCAGAGTGAGAGGAAGGGGAAAAAAGGCATTTTGATCAAAAGGAGGGCAGGAAAGATCAGCCTCCACCGACAGCTGCAAGCGTGCTGATTAAAATTTCTTTATGCATGCAGTTAGACTCAGCCTGGGGTTGACGCTGGTTCAAATGCAGATCCTGAAACAAAACCCTAGCAACGGGCAGTTTAAAGTGGTGGAAAGTGGCTGTCAGCCTTTTTCCATTTCCTTGGGAAAGCGAGGGCCGTAAGTCAGAGAGTGGGGGATACTTTACCTACTGAGTCAGCACCCTCCGGGCGGCTCTGGCAGTTGTTTCCTCCCAGTTGTTTAGTTGCCTGGGCAAAACCCTAACCAGGGCTGGGGCCAAACAGCTGCGTGCTCGCTTTGCTCAGGTGGTGAATCTCTTCCCTTGCATGCAGGAAGACTGTATGACGCCTTCCTCTTGGTGCTCAGAATGAGTGTAGTGTGTCTTAGTGGGTCGCAGTGAAACTTCTCTGCCTGAATACTTAACTTTCTTTTCCAGAGCTGGAGCTATACTTGCTCTGTTGTGTGCAGTTACCGACAGCAAAGATCTTGCAATCAGAACTTAGCTTAAAATTTTGCTCACTGTGTACCCTGCAAAGCAGGCTGCAGCCTTCCTTTTTGCCACACTGTTGTATCTGCCACACTGGTGGCAGTGAAACTTTTTGTTCTGTTGATGAGCTAAGCAGATTGGACTGGGGAGATACACAGATTTCATGTCCTATATCTACGTACACAGCTCTTGCTGATGGCCACAGGAGTTGTACATTTGGACCAAAACCATTGTTTGGTTCAGGGTCCTTTGAGCCAGCTGAAGGCTTTTCACTGACTTTCAGGGTTGGATAGTTTGCTCTCTAACAAATTGCTGTTGCTCCACTAATTCTTCTGAGTTTACATCTTTTTTAAGTGTGTGACTATCAGTCACGTAACAGTTTGTCATTACCACCTGTAACAACAAATGGTTTTCATTGTGTGAGTGTAAAGGGCATACAGGTGTATTTTACCTTCTGATCCTTTGTTTCTTCTGTCTCTTTAATCATCAAACATGCTTCAGTCAGGTCTGTATGAGGGCTTTCGCTGCACTCTTAATTTGACAGTGAAATGGTCCAGAAAGCCCATATCTGTGCCTTTTCACAGAGGAGCCAGCTTGTGAATTAGCACGTGGGAGTCAACAGGATGCTCTTTGCCCTTTCCCCTAAAAGGGGACAGAAATGTCAGCTGGTTTTCTGGCATTGAAAATGGAAGTATCAGCAGCCGTTGAGTGCTGCTAGTTTAAATATTTATGCCGTAAGGACTTTATCACACCCTCTTTCTTTGTGCAGAGCTCCCGCTGATTTTAGTGGAGGTCAAACCCTGAATCTGTGCAGCAGCTAACAAGTTGGGTCTTCCAAGGAATGAGTGGAGCTCACAGGCAGGTTCTGTACCCGAGTTATTGTGTCAAGAAGGGTAAACAAGCAGTTTTTAAAAAAAAGTAATTATGTAGACAAACCTGTCAGCACAAGCATGGAGTACCCGTGCGTATGCTTGACATCTGCCAGCTTGACAAGATCCAGGCACATACTTCAGATACTTGAAAGAGCACAGTGCTGCTGGTGCCGCAGTCTGTCTCCTCCCTGAAACACTAAGTTTTGCAGACTAATGTTTTTAGTCAGGATTCGAGAATGGAAGGAGAGGGGAAGAAACAGCTTGGGGGAGATCTTGGGATCCTAGGCTTGCCTCTTCCTCTGGTTTATAAGGTAGCACAAAAGCAGACAGTCATGAGTTGAGTAAAAATTCTTCTCTCTTGCAAAACACCCTTTCTTAGTTTTGTACAGGTTACAGGCACACTCATTCTTTTAAATGTGTGATTTTGATGGAGAAAACGTTTAATTCTAGCCCTGCAACTGATGGCTGTGTGTATAAGTGTAACCTGAAGTGGGCATTTGAATTAATTCTCACAGATGCTCAGCATCTGCATTTCCGATGGTTTTACTGAGTAGCATTGTAACGCTCTTAAAACACTGCACATGGGATTTGTTTAGCGCCTCTCAAACTGGATAAAGCGTGGCCAGGGGTATTGTTTGAATTAAAGCTTAGTACGACAAACAAACCGGGCATATCTGAATGTAAACATGATGCTAGGGTTCCTGGTTAGCGCTTTGTGGCTTTGGGAAGTTGACAGCTGTTACATAAAGGTTAAACGTGCATTCTTTGGTCTGTCAGTAAAATTAAGCCTGCTAAAGACTATGTGGCACTCCAGAAGACAAGAGTTTAACTGTGTGCATAAACAGAGTACACACTTCACTATAAATACGCTTTCAGGACTATTTAAAGTATTGGAAGTGTGCTGCAGTCCAATAAAAAAATGCAGATAGAGCTACCAGATTTTGGAAAGTGCCTGACTACGTTCAGACGGGCTAGAGATCTGACAAGTGTCTGGAGAGCACAGCACTGGTGTCTGCATTGCTAAATAACAGCAGAGGGTGAGAAAGAAAATGGTATAGGTACAAGGGGGACATGAACTGAAGTAATAAATGCTTGACCTTTAAATTTCATCTTTGCCAACTTCTCAGACTGCTTCTCCCGAAGACTGACATGGCTGTGGTTTATTTTATGCTTTTATTTGTCATATTTGTAGTTAGTTACAAGTAAAAATGATTGAAATCTATTGTAGTTAATACAAAATAAAAATATAGCTGCACGACTTAAGCCACGATTTTTCTTACAAACAGTATCTTCTGCATGATACCATACACTTAAGAGCTTAACTCTTAATAGTACTCACCTACACTAAGCTCTTATTGACTAACTTCCAGTGTGATTTACTGGTTACAGATATTACCCCCATGGAGTAATATTTCTTAATCATTTTATAATGGTATTTTTGCTCTATTTCCTCTGTAATTTGTGATTCTAAATACAAGTTGACGGAAGCAACCTTTTAGTGCAATGTTAAGTATCACTAGAATTTTATATATATATAAAATAAAAATAACCCACTGCATAAACGAACAAGGATGTAAGGTAACTCTTGTGGGTATTGTGCTTCCCTTTCCTTCCTTCCCCCTTACCTTTGTTAAGTGATAGGAATGAACATTCGTAGTGAACACACTGCCCCATAACCTCTCATTTTTAATTAATTTTGAAAAATTACAGACTTGTAATTTGGAGAGCAGGTAGGCAGCTTTGATGAAAGTTATCAGCAGAGAATCAAATCCTGTGGTTTTGCAGACTCAGCCTTACGTGAACTCATCCCTGCCATAAAGTTCAATCCATAACACATTGTTCCCTTTAAAAATGCCTAAAATAGTATTTCACCTTTTTGAAAAAAATTGTCCTTACATCCCTGTAATTATCTAACTCTTCTGTGTAGATATAGCTCTATATATGAAATAATTTGTAAAAAGATAAATTATACTATTTTCAAAATACTCTGAGATACAAAGTTGTGCAGGTGCAAAGTTTGATAGTACGTTGCTATAAAGACTAAGACTTAATTAATTAGTGTTATGTGAGTATATATTCTTTAAGCTGGGAGTATAGATTGAATAATGGAGGGGTTTGCTTTTTATGTATTTCATAGCATTTCATACTTTCTTCAGCCTATCTCCATGTTTATATCAAATTCCTTCTGTTTTTTTTTTTTTCCTTTTCAATTTCTGATCCCTTTAAGGTGCAGTAACTGATCATACATTCATGCTTGTCACTAATGTACTTCCATACCCCTGGTAGATTGAAAAACATTGGTTTTGTTTCCACCTAAACACCGTAATTTCTTCTATGTGAAGAGCGAGATACTGCTGGCAAAAATCTTTCCCCCACTGAAATGGATGGGAGAAACTCTCCACCTTCACCTTTTAAGTATTCTGCTCTTTTAGTCTTACAGTGTTGTGGAGCAAAGCCCCAAACTATACGTGTATACACAGTTACTAAGGCTGTTAGTATTCACAGAACATAGCAAGGAGACCGAAATCAAATGTTCTCATTGTACATTTACATACAAAACTACTCACAGTGCTGTGGGGTGCTGAGGGAGAAGAAAACAGAACAGAAATGGTTGGGTTTTGACTACTCTCCACGCATTCCCCTGACCTAACTATAAGAAAGCCAGCTGAGTAGCTTGTTTCTACTAGACATACTCTTTTCCTGCTAGTTTCTTACGCCAGCTGACAGCATCTCTAAATTAATAACCACCAGTGACTTGGCCTAAAATGGAGCATGTTCCAGCCTCTGCCTTGGACCTTGTTCACTCTGCATTCCAACACGAGGCAATAAATACCACTGCAGAGAAAAGGATGGAAGAAACTGAATTGTTACTACCACTTGTGTAGCAGAAACCAGTTACTCGTGAAAGTAAAACCATGCATATCTGGAGGATGAAGGAAGGCTCGTATTGATTACGCTGTCTGGTCTATCTGTAGGACTGCTGCTTGGGTTGTTTCTTCATCAGATTGTTCCATTTCCCCGCTGATTGGGTTGTTTCTTTCATCATACAGTTTCTGGCTAGGTACTTCTAGAGGCATCCCATATTCTTCATCATCTTCAACAATGGACAGCTCAATGTTGTTTGTCATGCTGTTCCCTTCCATTCTGGCTTCCTTCTCGAGAGAATCAGCTACTGCTTTGCCTTCCTCGGTCATTGAGGTGGTAGGTGTCATATCTGAGTGCATGTCAGCAAATGACATTTCATCCTCATTCTCAGCTTGGTCATTGCTTGTAGGTTCTGCTGGTCTGTCCTCAGCTTCAGCAGGGCTTTCTCCTTCACGGACTTTCTTCACATTGAACGTGAGGGGAGAGACTTTGAAAGCTGAACCCTTTGAAGAAGAGGATTTCTGATGATGTACAGTAAGTGATTTCTTGATCTTTTCTCTCCGTTCAGGTGACACAATCTTTGTGCTGATCTTGTTCATCTTCTTCTCAATGTTTTGGCGGGAAAATGCTTTCTTGAGGCTGTCTACCTTCTTGAGGCTGGATCTTTTAATTTTCTCAGCTCTTGATTCTTCTGTTTTCTCCTCTGCGCTGTCATCCACGTCATCTTCCTCATGAAACATTTCATCATCTGAACCCAATTCCACTGTGTGCAAGGTTTCTTCCAGTGTTTTGTTCTCATCCACAGGCTCCTCTTTTCCTTCTGTAATGCTGGGAATAGGCTCTTTTGCAAAAACACTGGCAGGGATCTCATTTTCCTCCTGAAAGAATTGGCAATATTTGAGTTTCATAGTTCACAGGACACAAATTTAATAAACAAAGCACAACCCATAACGATTGCTTCCTCCCCCCCCCCTGATGAGATGAAGGATGCTGAACATTTCTTGTTGTTTCAGTATATTTAACCAGTAACAAGCCACTCAAAGCCTGCTGAACCATTAGCTGATACAGTTTAAGACTAATGAGCTGTCAGCTGTAAAATTTCTCTTTCAGAGTGACAGAGTATACAGAATGGAAATCCCATTCTTTGTCATTTCAATTAGATACTCTTTAATAAGAGTTTAGCTGTAAAGTTGTACACCTATCCCTGGGGAGAAGGGATGGTGTAGTGACTAAGGAGGTCATACTACAGACCCGTGTGTAGACCTACAGAAGTCACGTAACCCACAGAGCTTTGAGTTTCTCTTGCCAACGACTGGGAATGTCCCTGCAGAGATGCTGGTTGCATCTGAGAAGATGGCATTAGATGGCAAGTGCAGTGAGCACTTTCACTGTATTTCAGAAAAACGTATGTTATTGATAAAAAGGAATTATTGATACAGAGAAGCAATGCAGTCCATGATATTTAAAGGATGTGCTATTTTGCAGCTATTTACAGAAAAAAAACCACAGTAGATTTGGTTGGTAAATAATAAAGATATGGACCGGACAGCTCCTTGAAAAATAAAATTAAAAATTGTTTATGGCATACAAAAATAAACAGGCGTTATGCAACAGAGAAAACACTAGCAGTCACTTCTAGCCACGGGAAAAATGATTGCTTTTTAGAAACAAACCCAAGAAAGGGCGTGGAAAGAAAGAAGGCATCTAAAACCAAACCAGGCTGAACAAGGGCAGAAGCTGCAAAGTGGTAACGAAGGACCTCTGTGAGTACCGATCCCAGCAGCTCTGCAGCCCCAAGCGGTTCAGAGGCAGCACAATGAACACTCTGTTCTGCGGTAGGTTTTACAGGCAAACGAGGCTCCTTGCACACTCCCTTTTCTGTTCAAAATCATTATGCCTTAGATCTGCATGTGCTCTATTTACTACCTTTTTAGCACCTTCAGACAGAGCCCATGCAATATCACCTAGTGTTGTGGTGTTATGGATTGGAAGGGGGTTTTTTTTTTGCTCCCCTCCCCCACCAATTTATCTTTAGATATGAGAAGCAGTAAGTGCTGAGTGGAATGGTTGTAATAGTCTCAGATCTGTCCCTAGTGGGCCTGAGTGTACAGTTAAGGGGAAGAAAGGCCACATACACTTCAAAGTTCACACTCATTATTTCAGGACTGAGCATACAGTTGTGATCACTGGGGAGAACAGTGTCTCGAGTTAAATTTGCTGTCAGGACTGTATAAGGATGGCTTTAGGAATATACCACAGTACTTTGTACATGGTTGTTTTAAAAAACAAAATACTCCTGACTACCTTGTATCACTTCTGGAACTCAAAAACGCATGGGGACAGGCAGAATCATTTTATGTCATATATACATGGTATATAATCATATATACTGTGATTCTATGATGATTCAAGTATGTTGATGAATATCCCTTGTGGATACGAAAATGAAGTGTACTAAAAAAAATTGATGGCTCTTTGACAGTTTGTATGTGCTTTGCTTCTATGTTTTCCACACACCTTCCTGGACCAGCAGCCTCAGTCAGATTCTCTGGCACAGACAAAGCTTTCTGTGCCGTATGCCTGCAGTGGAACATCTAATAAAGCCAGCGTCCTTCTCCTCACACCTATAATGTTGTTGCAACTATCGGCAACAGTGACCAAGATAACAAAACAGAAAACCTGCACCAGCATTAAGTGAAAACATCTGTAACTGCAGTACAAATATTTGTATTTTCTCTCCATTGCAGTTAATGAAAAATATGAATTACATGAGTGGGTGCAATGTTAAATTATTCCCCAGAGTATGAGAACTCAGTATTGAGCAGAATTTACCTGTCGTGTGCATTCTTTCCAAACCTAGGTAATCACATACAGTTTTAAGCATCTCAGCATTCAGGTGTAAGTGCCTGAATGGCATAGAAAACTCTGATTTTAATGAGTAAAGATGGGTTGTAACTTTAAAAGTATTAAATCTAGGAAAGTGGTGTTGTAAGAGATTGATCACAGTGCGGTCTGAGCCGGAGACGGGCCTGGGTGGGTGACCTCAAGGTCAGTTTAGTTCTGTGTCTACAGTATTTGCATTAAGCTGAAGTACTGCATGCAGTCTCTAGAAGAATATGGACATGGATTTTGTTTCAATTTTAATCAATTTTGTGACTGAGTAGAAGGGAGACTGTCAAACTACCCATATTTATAAAGAAAAAAAAAAAAGAAAACCCAATGTACTACACAATAGTGAGCTAATGATTCAAATAAAAGTAGATCCTCGATGGTACTTGGCTATCAGATGGTACTAGCATTCAAGAAATTACCTCTGTCCAAATTTCCTGCGTGGCCCTGGAAAACATCAGCCCCTGGACATCTATTACTCTACTTGTAAAATGGGAATGACACGCTTTCCTATCTTACGTTTCTAAAAGACCTTAGGATCACAGGAACTATTAAAATGCAAATGAAAATAAATTAAGTAAAATGCTTTGGAAATACTAAGGTGGTGTAGTAGGAGTGCTCTGTGGTGGAACAGACATTTCTTGTTCAAATACAGTTACTGATAACATGTTCTAAGTGGGCTACTGGTAACTTTTTGGTCTAACAAGTTTATATGACACCTATATTTTGTTTTGATAAATTTTTCAAGCAGTCTGGTATTTCATTTAGGAAGACTAGAACAATACATTGAAAGATGCCAACTGATACAAACTGCGTAACTATTTTCCATGCCAAAAAAAAAAGTAGAACTTTGATCTTTTCGTCTTGATCTAATCTAAAATTCTGAGAAAGCAACCCATCTTTTTATTTTCCACATCTGGGTTCAAAACAGCACTTGTGTTTTCTCAGATGAGCTTGACTGTAGGTAGCTAGCTCCTCTGAATTTTATTTTTCCATGTAGGAGCCAAATAGACTTGTGCAAGTTCTCCGTGTAAAACAACTCTTCCTAATACTAGTAATACTTACAAAGTTAATATCAGTGCTTTCCCTGGGACTTCAATCAGCCATTCTTTGGAACTTTCTACAGGTCATAATCTCAACCCTATGTTTTACAAGAAAGGAAGATAAGGTCCGTAATGGCGTACTACAAAACTGGACAGCCTGCGTGAACAGGTAGTTAATTTACTCAGGAGTGATGAATCTCTGATGCAGCATAAGGGAAATCAGTGTGCTTTGGTCTGTATTTTTGTTAGATGTGTGGTAAGAGACCATGGTCTACAAGAAGGCGAAATGGCATTTCCCCATCCTTGCAGCAGTCCGGGCTCCTCTGTACTTTGTAGATGCTGTTTTTATGTTTAAAACTTGTTTTGCTGCACAAAATAGGTCAGAAGATGACAAATCCTTCTAAAAACAGCTATTGCTCCACCTACTTTCCTTGGACAAATCCATGCTCTGCAGACCTGGCTATCACCATGGGGAAGGAGGAGGGCAGGGAGACTGTGGGCAAGGAGGAGGAAGTTGCCGGTTGCCCATTTGTAGGTCCCGTGCAGGCTGGAGCGTTGTAGGAATGCGTTGTGAGTTTGGCTGCACCACCCCCCTGACCCTCCCCAGCACAGCTGGATCAAGTCCTAACAGCTGTGTGAGCTATTTTTGTCATTAATATAAGAGTATTCTCCCTGCAAGGCTCCAGTGGGAAATTTAGTAGTCGGATAATAGCATTATCAGTTTGTAATTCTTTTGTTTCCCTCACTTGGTCATTTTTGAGTTCGAAGTTGCTTTTTCAGAAGGTTATTACAGTGACCCAAACAACAAGATACAACCTGTTGGATTTATGAAGGACTCCCAGGTGATAAGGCCCAGCCAGCACAGGTTCATGAGTGGCAGGTCCTGCTTGACAAACCTGGTCTCCTTCTACGATAAAGTGGCCCACTTGGTGCATGAGGGAAAGGCTGTGGATGTTGTTTACCTGGACTTTAGTAAGGCCTTTGATACAGTCTCCCATGGTATCCTCCTGGAGAAACTGGTTGCCCATGGCTTAGATGGGCACACTTTCCACTGCGTTAACGACTGGCAGTAGGGCCAAGCACAGAAAGTGGCAATGAATAGAGTTAAATCCAGTTGGTGGCCAGTCATGAGTGGTGTCCCACAGGGCTCAGTACTGGGGCCAGTTCTTTTTAACATCTTTATCAATGATCTGGACGAAACAATCGGGTGCACCCTCAGTAAGTTTGTAGACGACACCAAGTTGGGTGGGAGTGTCGACCTGCTGGAGGGTAGAAAGGCTTTGCAGGGGGATCTGGACAGGCTGGATCAATGGGCTGAGACCAACAGGATGAGGTTCAATAAGCCCAAGTGCCAGGTCCTGCACTTGGGTCACAACAACCCCATGCAGCGTTACAGGCTTGGGGAAGAGTGGCTGGAGGTCTGCCTGGCAGGAAAGGACTTGGGGGTGTTGGTCGACAACCAGTTGAACATGAGCCAGCAGCAGTGTGCCCAGGTGGCCAAGAAGGCCAACAGCATCTTGGCCTGTATCAGAAACAGTATGGTGAGTACAGCCTGAGAGGTGATCATCCCCCTCTGTACTCGGCATTGGTGAGGCTGCACCCGGAATACTGTGTCCAGTTTTGGGCCCCTTACCACAAAAAAAGACGTTGAGGTGCTGGAGCATATCCAGAGAAGGGCAACAAAGCTGGTGAGGGGTCTGGAGAATGTCAGAGTTAGGTTGACAGTTGGACTAGATGATCTTAAAGGTCCCTTCCAACCTACAGGATTCTATGATTCTAACCAAATGGCTAATTTCCTGTGCCTTCCTCTTGCTTCATTTCAGGATGAAACACTAAGAGCAGCATCTGAAAGGGGCTTGAATATCAGTGTTCTTGACCCCAAGCTGCAATTCTGACTTATTTTACCTGTCCTATTCACTAGCAAACATGAAATGTAATTGAAAAATTAAACATGAGCCTTTTTTTTTTTTTAATTTTGCTTTTGCAGCTAAAACAACAAAGCCCCCACCAAACCAGAACCAAAAAGCTGGTCATGTGGCGAGAACAAAATAGAAGGGAACAATGCCAAAGCTTAACAAGGATTTTTAAAACAGTCACTTCAGTGTTTTGCTAAATTGCTGTGTCACTTGTGGCATTTGTAATAACTTTTGCATCCTCAAATGCTTGGAATAGAGCTCCATTAAAATATGTCACCAATTAAAGAAATATATGCAAACTAGGAACAATGCAGACAGTCTAGGGAGAGAAAACTAAGAGCATTTTAATGGAAAATATGTAAATAGCTGAACTTTCCTAAACGCAGTTCATTCTCAGCATGTACGCTGAGGGAAAGCTGATGCTGGCAAGTGGCAGCACTGTTTCATAAAATGCAGAACTGGAGCTCAGTCATGTGTTCTGGCTGTGCTCAGCGCCCCCCCCAAGCATCAGGGAGTTTGAGGTATACGGTGAATGCAGAACAGAATCACAAATATGTATTTTTATTTTCATACCGAGCTGTCTTCCTAAGCTGTAAAAGCAGGTCCTAACGAGAAACATGCTGTGTGAAGTTTGGAAATGGTATTTTTTTTCAGTGCAAAAGAAGAATCCCTGCAGCTGTAGAGAAGTCTCATACGTCCACATTTCCCTCCTGTTTTTGCAGGAATCTGGCGTCAATATGACTTCATTGCTGCGACTTCTCCTTCCTGCAATTGTTTTTTGCATGGATTCCTGTTTGGGGCAGGGCAGAAGCCCAGCCAGCCTTCTGCTTTTCCCGCTGGTACCATTGTCGTAGCAAGGCGGTGGCCCCACTGACTGCCAGGTCATCCCACCTCCAGCTTGTAAGGGAGGATTCAAGGAGGTGGGCACACAGGCAGGGTGCCTGCCCAGGCTGGCATCAGCCATATGGGCTCAGCCTGGCGAGCACCCACCATCTCTCTGGGGTGCAGCCATTTCCCCAGTGGAAATTCCCAGCTCCTCCCAGGCTCTGCTGGAGAAAGCTCCAGGTGCTGCCCACCCCAGCTGTCCTCCTACACCCCAGGAAGCTCTGCTGGCTGCCCTGGTTTTTCAGACAGCCACGCTGCCTCTTAGCAGTAGGCCAGTGCCAGGAGCAATTCCCAGCTGACTTTTTTTTTTTTTTAATACTGAATTTAACTGCAATGTTTCTTTTCTAGCATCAGCTTGGGATCAGCTAAGTTCACCTCCCCTGGCTGTGGCAACATATTTTCCAGTGAGAGATGGGAACAGTCAACTAAATCCTTGTAAAAGCAAGGAAGAACAGACCTGCTGTCCAAAGGTACCAGCCTGGTGATTGTGCAGTGGAGAAGCACTGGATTTTCTTTAGCTGTTGTTCTGTGATGTTGGGATTGTGCACTTTAGGACGCAGTATTGAGGAAAGGTTCAGAGGTTTAAATAGGCCTTAGCTTTACAATACTATTTAGTGGTGTGAAACTACACAGTCCCCTGTCAGGACACTGCTTTACCCTTCAAACCATTCCTGGTGAGTTTTACCATTACTTTTCACCCAGTGCCTGCAAATCACTGCCACTGGGCTGCAGCAGCAGTGGGGATCCCTAGCTGAGGTAACGTTAACTGCCTTGCACACACAGAGCTCTGTTTTTGTCTTTCCACACAAAGTCATCTTAAAAAGCTAGAATTTGAGTTCTGTGGAAGAAGGCAGTGTAGTTCTAACACCGAGGCCTTCATTCTCACACGTGGGAGTAGCAAAAATGCCAGAAGATTACTTTCCCTCAGGCCACCCTGGCACACCCTGCCCATGGGAAGCATTCATGGTCTAGGTCTGAACCTGGAGGTAGGAGCCAGTCATTAGCTACCAGGGCCTGCAAGATGGCAGTACTTTGACTTACAGTAACAGATCTTAAAGCAGAGTAGCAGAGGCCATGTCTCTTTTAATTTACCCAGTCACTGGAATAATTTCCACATTCCTTCTGGGGTGGAAACTACCACGCTCAGTACACACTGCAGCTCCTCCTCTTCTGGCTTGACAAGCCTGGACTGTAATTTGGGAGAACAATAAGCAGAGAGGTGGGGGCTTCCGAGCCTCTGCACTAACTAGGCCTGCCAGCTTTTAAAAATCAAGTACTGCTCTGTTGTTTAGGGTTTATTTCATTAGGAAAAAAGAAAAAAAAAAAGCCTCAACAACCCAAGGAGCAGAGTTAGCAACTGTAACACCCAACCAACAAGTTTTGGGTGAAGAGCTGGTGATGGACCCAAGCTGTGGCTACTCCAGCCCCCACCTTCACTCTCCTTCCATTCCCCTATGGAGGTTTGTTATTTTTTTTTTTTCTTTTTAAAGATGTGAAAGTCACATCCTGTGTTTAGTTAAAGCTCATGCCGTGTTCTGTGCAGACCATTGCTTAAAAAGGGGAAAATATGCAAACTGCTGCTATCACTGGATGGGCTCCCAGGGAGCTGAGTTTTTAACGGAACTGTGAGACTCATCCCTGAATGGGCCAGAACAGCCTGAGAAGCTGAACTCAGCTTGAGGCTGAGTGTGCCAGGGATCTGCAGCGCTGCCCCTCTCCCGCTTCTGAGGACAGATGCGATGGCAGTTTTTAGGAGCAGCACTACGAAGTAGCAAAATGGGCAGTATTCTCAAGTTTGTGGGAAAAGAAAAAAAAACAACACCAAAAACAAACGTTGGGGGGAGGAGAGGGGGCTTTTTTCAAGTTTACTTTAAACCCCCAAGAACAACAAACCAACTCTTTCCCCAGATACGCTAAGTGTTAGTAAAAGATGGCTCTTTTTTTCAAGTTTGCTAAGAGTTAGTAAAACAAGGTCTTTTTCCTCATGTGTGCTAAGTTAAAGACAGCTCTTTCTCCAAGCTCACCAAGAGTTAGAAGAGGGGTCTTTCTCAGTTTGCTAAAACTTAGCAAGAAAAAAAAAAGGAGGTGTTGGGGTGGTGTCTTTCCCCACGTTTGCTGAGAGCAAAAGAAAAAAAAA
>VXBJ01005374.1:992963-1150273 GCA_013400055.1 Nycticryphes semicollaris | reverse complement strand
ACTGTGGCCGAGCCCGCGGTGCCTCCCCTTATCCCAGGTCACCTCCCTTTTATAACAAAAAAAGGAGGGGGATTCTCGCCCCACTTTCGCTTAGCGAAATAGAGCAGTCGGCTCCTCGCAGGCATCAGTAGATGGCAGGAGATACCGCGGAATGCGGCCGGGGATGGGAGGAAAAAGAGCGGCTGCCGGAGCAAGGGGTGGGAAACGGGAAGAGAGTGTCGGTGGGTGGTGATGGTCCGGGAGAGTTTGTGAGTGTAGATTGGAGTTAAAGCCTGTAGTTTTATCGGAAGGAGTTAAAACTATAAATTGTGTTTATATTAAACATGGCAATTATAATAATATAGTAATATATACCATACCAATATATAATAATTACGCATAACAATATTATTAGTTGCTAGAGTTATTATTTTAAAGTATTAATATATTGATAACTATGTGTAATAATTGTCATAATAATTTATGTACTTAAATTCACAGAGGGTGAACAAAATTTCCCAGCACAACAAGCAAAGACACATTGNTTCACCTGCCCCCCGACCGCCTCCGACGGCGGGAGCAGGGGGACCGCGCTACCTCCCGCCGCCTCCCCCATCGCGGCGCCGGGATGGGACGCTGGATGCCGGCGCCCCTTCTTAAGGGCTGAGCCTTCCCCCTCCCCTTTTTTTAGCAATAGTTTAAATCCTCCTCTTCTTTTTTCTTATTATGTTTTCCAATAATAATGTAGATAGTGATTATTCCATTCCATTCCATTCTTGTTATTATTTAAACCACTACCCCCTGGCTGGTGTTGCATGGGGTGCTTGCTTGGTGGAAGGAGCGCCGGGAGATCTGATCCACTGCCCATGATGTGAGATTAGCTGGGCCCTCTGGTTGCCCTGGCTGGATTCTCCAGTGTTTCTTTGGTAAAAAATAATGGGGTTAGAATGGCTGTTTTGGGGGAATAACGATAAACTGGGTGCAGTGGCAGAGGGTCAGGTTTCAGTATCAAAAGGAGCTCCTTGACGTGAAGAAATACCAGGCTGTTCATTTAGGATAGTACTTCACTGTTCCCAAGTCTGATCCAAAGCTGTTATCGCCAGGAAAAGTATTACAAAGTTGCATGGACTTGGGTTGCTCATCCCTATGCTGGCGTTCTCAAGCACACTCAATTTCTTTTTATATTATGTTCTTAACATTTGCCTGGTAACAGGACTTCTTGCTGCAACGCAGATGTCTCTAATACTTGGGTATATAGAATTCTAGTGCTTGGGGTGCTGAAATATAATATTTTCTATTACTCCAGTATAGATAATTCCTCCATGATTTTCCTGCATCCTCTAGATTAAACCCATCTATTTGGAGTCCAAATGGCTGTGATCCTCACCCTTTTTTTTTTTTTTTTTTTTTTTTTGGTACACAGGAAACAAAATAGTTTAATCACTTTACTACAAAAAGGAATAAAAATTAGTTACTTAAGAATAATGCAAGTAAGCTAGCCGTTTCAGTCACTGCATGTTCCTGAATGTTCTGCGATGTTACCGTTAGTATCTGATTTTTTTGTCCTTGCTTTTTTTTTTTTCAGGCTGCAACTTCTATTCCTCAAGTTGTGGGAGCTTGAAAAATGCGGTTGGTGAGTTCGTTTAGGAAAAAAATCGCCGAGTCTGCCAGAGCTGTCAACAAGGAAAGTATGCTGAGACTGTAAAATATGCAGGCTCAGAGGGGAGTGGACATATCTTAAAGGCAGCAACCTAAAATCCCTTCTGTTCCAGCTGGCTCTCCCTGGCAGCACTACCTGCTACACCCTTCCTAAGACATTCCTGTTTCCAAAGGGCTGCTGGTGTCTGCCCCTCTTGGTACAGGATCCTGCCCAGCTTCCTTTTTTAATCTCTCCCATTTTTTTTTGGCTGGGATCTTGGAGCCTGGGCAGGGAGGAGGCATTTTTGCACAGAGCAGTGGATGATGTTGCTCTGGTGGGATCTAATGAGCTGTTGGTGGGTGGGTGGGAGAAGGGCAAGAATTCAGACCAGTTGCAGTTTATAGCAGCCCTGCCTGCAGCAGAGGCAAGAGCGGAGGGGAGGGATGGAGAGAGGCTGCTGTCTCCAGCAGTACCACTCGTGGCTTTTGCTCTCCTAGCAGCTTTCTCCTTTGCAAATCCAGAAGAGCAGCAAGCCCAGCTCTGGTCCTTCTCCCTGTCCCTTTTCTCCTATGGAAGAATCAACCCAACTCTGGCCATACCGACCTACATATCTTTCCTGTGGCAAAATCATATTTTTTTCTCTATATTAATTTTTTCTTCAGTTTTGATGAATTTTGATGGCAAAGCCCTGCCTTGGCTGTGATTCTGGCTGCTGGACATACTGGTTTTCCAGCCTGTCTCTTGTTTGCACTTTGGAGTCTGTCTCTGAGCCTTTCTGCATCAACATTCTACTCTACGTGGCACATTTGCATGCTGGAGAAGATAGGCACGCTGTCTTTGCAATCTAGATAAAATTCTCTCCAGAGTCCTGTTATGAGCTGTCTGCAAAGGTTCTTCTGCAAGTTTTTTGAGTGTTTAAATCTCCCATCCCTGTGTGCACCCTAGGGAAAAGCTGCAATGCCCTGTGATAGCTGGCACAAAATCCAAAGTGTAGTTTCCAAGTTAGTTGTCTGCCCTGGTAAAGCAAAGCCAGGGACAGCAGCCTTGATGTAGCTGCAAGGCCCATCAGCACCCACCGCTGGGGATTCCTCGGGGTCCCCATGGCTCAGAAGGTGCCATGTTGCCCCTGTGTTCCCTGTCCAGACTTGCCTCCGGGATCACCAGCCCTGAGGTGATGCTGTGGGGGAAGGAGGAGTGACAAGACCAGGAATAAGATGGCCTCAAACTGGTACCTCTTCCAACCAGCTGCTAAATTCCAGCTGTGGGGTTTGACACCAACTGTCAGCTCTGATTACCCGTCGCGTTTGTAACAATGCTGACAGGCTGGCTGAGCTGCCAGCACTTGGAGGAATCAGAGACTTTTTATGCAGGTTTGGGGTTTTTTTTTTTAGTTTTATTGATTAATTCCGCAGGATAGCAGAGGGGTTTTATTGCCAAGTTACAATGCAGGTTTTACCACGGAGAAACTTTCTAGAGGAAAACATTTTGCGTTTATTTAGAAAGAAGAAGCATTAAAGAGATTAATTTTATCAGGGTCATCCGATGTAAGTCAAGAGTTCTTTTCATGTAAAATCAATGTGTGCGAATTACACGGACAGAAATTGGAGGTTAACTCACTCATTAGTCACATGACGTTTGATGCTGGAGCATTACTGATAATTTATTAGGCATGGAGTAATAGGCAAACCAATATGACAGGAAAGAGTGGAGAAAGGAATTAATAGGGGAAGGAAGAACAGCAGGGACCATACAGGTCATCCTCAGCTTATTGAATGTCATGTCCAAGCTTCTACTGACTTTAAAGGTATGGCGTGAGGCCATCTAACTGTGCAGACACAGGTATGTGAAGAGCTGGTTAATGAAAAGGCAAGTGGAAAGCATGGGAGGAGAGCCCAGAAAAAGAGGGTAGATGCCTTGAAGGGAATGATATATGCTTCCAGGGGAGAGAAAAGAGAATACAAATGGGATGAGGAGAAGGGATGCTGTACATACTGGTGCAAGGACCAGCAGAGTCTGCAGCCAGTGAGCAGCTGAAGACATGAAACTTGGTTGCCTCTTGCTGAGGGGTTTCTCTGAGGGCTGGTCCTGGGTCACAGTAACATTTCCCTCGCATGGGTCTGATCCTTCTGTTGCAGTGATGTTTGTCATACCATTGGAGCCTCTGCCTTTCAGCCAGAGTTGATTGAAACTGGCCAATTAAATATGCATGTTGATGGAGGAAACCTTGTATTATTAGGCAGCGAGGCTAAAAATGCAGATGGGATTTGTCCCAGCAAAAGGCATTTCTTCCCCTCAGCCCCTGGCTGCTTCTTCCTGTGGCACAGAGCAGAGAAATTAGTCCATTAATCCTTAACGTTTCCTTTTGATATTTTTAAAAATAAAACTGTGTGTCTGTTACGAGCCTGTTTCACTGGCAGCACCCAGTTTGTGTTGTGCTGTACAAGTATTAGAGAAGAAATGGAAGAGGTTACAGAAATGGTGGCTGCTTTACCGCATTGCCTTTGGTACTGAACAACCACTTTGGACCAGTACAGCTAACCCAACCCTGCTGATAGATGCCAGTAAATGCAGTGGATTATGGACAGCCTCTCCTTTAGCACTTAGATTTTGAGAAGGTATCAGTATCTCAGAAGTGATGTAGTGTTTTGTATATAGGAGCAAGTACTGGGTCAGGGAGAAGTTGCTTACCACTTACCACAGCTCCTGGAGCGAGGGAGACAACCCGTGAGACTGCATACACCATGCAGAATATTTAGTACGAGGCAAGCAAGTGGAAACCCACCGCCTGTGTCCAAGGTGGAAGGGGATCTGGGCAGCTTGGGTGGTCTGGTACTTCTGCTGGGAGCAGGGGAGTTGGTGAGAAGGGAGGAGGATGCAGGATCATCTTCCTTGGAGCACAGGCAGCATGCGCCTTTGAGAAGCGGAGAGAGGCAGTGGATGAGACACTGGCTGGAAGAAGCTCCAGGCAGAAACCACCCTGTCCTGTTGCCCTGTCCCTGGATTCCTCTCAGAACAGGCCCATCAACCCTCCCTGCAGGGGATCAGCTTGTCCTGATGGCCATCCAGGTCACTCCCTGAAGGAGGGAACTCCCCAGGGCCTGGCTTCTAGCTGACAACTCTGTAAACATGAGTAACAGTCTTTGGAGAGCCAATATGTGAGAATGGGAAATTTGGAGAGTCACTGCTGGGAGAAATTTTAATATTTGGGGAGAGAGAGAGAGATGAGGCTGGCTGACAGGAAATGTATCATCATAAAAGAACATGAAACTGCAATTTTGCTCTCTTGTGCAAATGGTATCCAGCAGAACTTAATATGCAATGAAGAAATCCACTTCCACTTTATCGGCGAGACTAAATCATGTTATGCACAGGAGACTTCCTTTTGCTGTGTGCCAAATAGTAATAATTCTGTGCAGACTTGTAGACAAGGAAAAAAAATAAGTCACATAAAAATACCATATGTGCCAGGCATTTTCTCTGTATTTCCTCAGACATTTGAGGAGCACTATAATAAACTACTTTTTTCTTTCAAAATAAAATTAAGTTTATGTGAAAGGAGAAATAATAGTTTCCTTACCTTCAAATAAAGGAGGATATTTCAGCTGCTCAGTTGGACTTTCTAGCAGCTCGGACAAAAGTGAGGTCAGGACACCAGCAGATACAAATTGGACAGCATATGGACAGTCAGACTGGACTTGCCAATTTATTATATTCATCTAGCGAATATGTGGGGCACAGAGCAGTATAAGCAAGTCCATTAATATCAGAATAAAAAAAGATACAGAGGTGATATTAAAGGGACATGAAAAATGGCAGGATCTGCAGGATGGGCCGTGACTACCCACAGGGAACTAGCTCTGCTTTTGGAGCAGAGAGTTCCCTTCATCTTCAAAAACTACTCCCGTGGCCAGGCCTTTGTGGTGGGTGTGAGGATCTGCAAGGTCATGGGGACCAGGGGGCTGGAGCTTGAGGGAGGAGCTATTTTGTTCATTTTGGTGAAAGCCTTTTCCGACTGGAAGATGGGCTTTTTGGAAGTGTGATTAAGATGTTTACTCATGTTTTGAATTTCCTCCATAGGTGCCAGGTTCTTTGGAAGAAGATGCTGGTTTTTTTTTCCCAATTTCAGATCAGAAACTATATATGGTGTTCCCCAGGGCTCAGTACTGGGGCCACTTCTGCTTAGTATCTTCATCAATGATCTGGATGAGGGGTTTGAGTGCACCCTCAGTAAGTTTGCAGACGACACCAAGTTGGGTGGGAGTGTTGACCTGCTGGAGGGTAGAAAGGCTTTGCAGAGGGATCTGGACAGGCTGGATCGATGGGCTGAGACCAACAGGATGAGGTTCAATAAGGCCAAGTGCCAGGTCCTGCACTTGGGTCACAACAACCCCATGCAGCGTTACAGGCTTGGGGAAGAGTGGCTGAATTGCTGCCTGGCAGAAAAGGACCTGGGGGTGTTGGTTGACATGAGCCAGCAGTGTGCCCAGGTGGCCAGGAAGGCCAACAGCACCCTGGCTTCTATCAGAAATAGTATGGCCAGCAGGAATAGGGCAGTGATCATTCCCCTGCACTGGTGAGGCTGCATCTTGACTACTGTGTCCAGTTTTGGGCCCCTCACTACAAGAAAGACATTGAGGTGCTGGAGTGGGTCCAGAGAAGGGCAACGAAGCTGGTGAGGGGTCTGGAGAACAAGTCTTATGAGGAGAGGCTGAGAGAGCTGGGGTTGTTCAGCCTGGAGAAAGGGAGGCTGAGGGGAGACATTATTGCTCTCTACAACTACCTGAAAGGAGGTTGTAGAAGGTGAGTGTTGATCTCTTCTCTCAAGTAACAGGTGACAAGACAAGAGGAAACAGTCTGAAGTTGCACCAGGGGAGGCTTAGATAGATATAAGGAAAAATTTCTTCATTGAAAGGATTGTCAATCTGGGAACAGGCTGCCCAGGGAAGTGGTGCAATCACCATCCCTGGAGCTATTTAAAAGATGTGTAGATGTGATGCTTAGAGACATGGTTTAGTGGTGGACTTGGAAGTGCTAGGCTAACAGTAGGACTCGATGATCTTAAAGGTCTTTTCCGACCTAAGTGATTCCATGGAAACAGAGATACTTTTCCCTTTCCATTTTGTATATTTCTGGAAAAAACAGAGGTGTTTTTCAGAGAAAGGCAGAGACAAGCTGTCTGATTTATCTTTCCTCCTCTGCTAAAAAAAGAACACTTTAAGGAATTGGAAGTTGAATACACCTGGATGCTTTTTCTTCTAGGATACCTTTTGTTACAATACATTCTCAATGAATGTTTTGAAATTAGAATGTCTTTTGGAATTTCCCATGGAACATTTATGAGAGCAACCTTCCTGGAAAGGAGGAGGATGGTCTGCTCCTGTGAAGACTGGCAGGGTGTTCACCTGTTGCTCTATGGAGGTTGCTCGAGGTGATGCCTCTTCTTAACGGAGAGGACATTTTCTAGCAGTAAATCAGGGATTATCATCAATATTGTGATAAAAAGGAGTTTTTCTCTATCTGGCACATCCCTCAGGATTGTCATTATGGGTAAAAAGCTGAAAGAGCAGCCTTTCCTATATTTTAATCAAGTTGTTTTGAAGCAAATCGAACATTAATTATGTGAAAAGCAGGTGAATTGAGGAGACCTGTTTTCTGCAGGTAACTGGGGAGACTCAAGACACATTTGGTTTGCAGACACACCACCCTTCGTATCTGTTGAATCTTTTATTTGAGATGAGCCATAATGGACCTAGAATCCAGAAAGTGTCTTTCCCTCATTGCTGAGGCATCTGTCATGTTGTGCCATGCAACTTCATGTTGTCCAAATGACATCGCAGGAGATAACAGTGCAATGCAAAGCCAAGCATGATAAATATGACATGGCATGTCTAAAACAATACTTGCTTTTAGTAGATCGGTTATCCTTTAAAAGCTAGTAGTTAGGTTTGTCCTTAGATAATTCAATAGCTCCCGTCTCTGGTAGGGATGATGTCAACCTGAGTTACTGTTTCTGATGAACGGCTGTGATGGGACAAGGTGGCATGAAGGAACAGCAGGCTCCGGGTGTGCTTCCCGGGGCTCTTTTCCAAGTACCTAGTCAAGGTGAGGTTCGTGGGGCTGAGCATGGTAACGACGGGCAGGGTGGTCAAATGGGATCTGTCACAAGCCAGCTGGCCTTCCTAGTAGCATTTGCCCGCTGCAGCACTCTTGATTTTTCTCTTTAGGTCATCACTAGCATGGCTGTGTTAAGGTAGTAGGACAAAAAAGGAAAAAAAAACTCAACAACCAAACACATGATAAGTTGCGTGAATTGGATGAATGAGGAACTGTTGAAATCCAATGTTTAAAAAACAATCTGGGCTCTGAACTGGCCACTTTGTCATTAAAACTGGATCTGGTGTGACTTAGCAGAGCTCCAGGGAGAAGCCAGCCTCTACAACCCTCAGGCTGGCCTCCAAAAGGTGGGAGTGGGTCACAGGCCTCTGGAGCCACTTTCTGTTTCCAGAGAAATATTTTGGAAACTGATTATTCTTACACCTGAAACCCAAAAATCTAGGCTGGAAAGATCTTGGGTATTCAATAACTTGTCAGTTTCAGTGGCTGACAGTATCTTTTTTCCTTCTCTCTCTCTCTCTCTCTTTCTCTTTCCTGCACTCTCTGCACGCTATCTTATATGTGCCCTATGCATGCTGCTGTCTGTTCTTGATAGTAATTATTTTCAGGGACTGAAAACACGTATTATCTCAGTTATTTAAAAAGTTGCATGTTTTTCAGAGCCCCTGTTGAGGTTAGAAGAAAAAAAGAAGGTTAAATCAGGTGAATAGTATTATTACCTTATTTATTATTGCACAGCCCGTAAGTGTTTTTATTCAGAAGTATTGAATAAGCAGAAAGTCATCTACATAGGACGCGGCTAAAATGTCAGGCTGCAAATTAATTTGTTTACAGAGTGAGCACCAAAGATTTTAGACCCACTCTCCTGTGTGCTGTCCTGCTCTAGGTTACGGGCAGTGAACCCACATTCAAATCACGGCCACGAGCGAGGTGAACTTGTGTTTTTTAACGCGAGCACAGTTCACCGGGAGTTATTTACCTGCATTGGCTGCAGAACTGAACCCGTGGGGCTGTTCACTGTTTCAGATGACCACTTGCTTGCACCCTGCAGCAGCCTGTCACTCATCCTGGTGCTGCATCTCTCCTCTGGCTGTCATCTGAGAGAGTTTCCCATTGCCTGCTCCAGGTGCACTGAGGGGCTGCTGCAGCTGTGAAGCTGGGAGTATGTCTTTCTTTGCAAATTTTATTTTTATTTTAGGTTGTGGATCTTTAACTACTAAGGCCTGACTCTCTACACAGGCTCCAGGCTGTGTTGCCAGGCTTTCTGGACATCTCTGGGACAGTGTCTACAACTTAGGGTTGCAGCCATGTAAAGGTTACTCCTACTGTGAGACTGCCACTCATGATCTTTTGACGAAGTCCATTTTATTTTGCCATGTTGAATGTGTTTGAGCAAGAGCTTGGAATAACTTTCTGTTCTCTGGGTGGCTGCAGAAGGGTTGTGGCAGGGAAGCTGTGGGGTAGCCTTCCTCCATGCTGGCCTCTTGCCATGCATCAAATCTGGATGCCTTTCCCAAGCAGATCAGCCCTGAGATCTCTGCTCACGCTGCCAACGCAAAGATCAATTAGTCCCTGTCATGCGGGGTACTCTGAGGAGAAGACCAGTGCACTACAAACTGGTCTGGACCTGCAGAGCCATTTCGTGTCTGTCACCAAGGAACTGTCAAAGAGTAATGACCTTGTCACTAGTATGCAACTGAGATGGATGTGAAGCGATGACCCAGATGTGTAAGACTCCATCCCATAATTAGTCCTCCAAACCAACCAGCTGCTATGCTGTTGCTTTTCAACTGGCTCTTGCCCCGACTGTGTACTGACATGGTGCCACTCGAATAATTTCACAAAAATTTCTCATAAATGGAATATAAATCAGTGGCAACTGTATCTATCCCCATCTGCACAATGGCAGCTGTAGGTAGGTCTCCAAGTCCCATGGCTTCCCCTGTGAACGGAGATTCATCTCTTCTGCTCCTCATTGCTTAGAAGGGGAGGACAGGGAGAGTTCAGGGATTTAAGGCACAGGAGGAATATGTGGGCATCTCCTCTAGTTTAGAGTTTTCCTCAGCTGTGGGTGTATTGTGGGTGTATAAAGGGACATCACCCTCCAAAAATAGCAAAACCAAAATATTTTCCCCTCTAAATCTTCTGACAGTATTGCAGATTGCTGAAAGAAGGGCTGAGAAAATTAATCTTCATCTGGGGAGGACTTTTTCTTCTAGCTTGCTTTCTCTACAGGAGCTTGTTTTCCAGCTTCTTCATTGCTTGCCAGGAGCAGTAGCCCCAAATCCAATAGTGAATGGGAGTAGGTACGACCATGGAAGGAGAAAGCTGGGACTGAAGAAATGGAGCACCACAATTTTGTAGTCCTTTTTCTTTATCTCCAGATAAACACCCTTTTATAAAACGTACAGGGCCAGATAGAAGAAAAAAAAAAATAATTAATTTTGCATTGTGCTTTAGTAAAGTACTTACTTAAAAAGTAGTACATGTAAAAGAAAAAAATAAAAATAGCCTGATTCCTGACTGTGTAACATGTTTGCCCAACCTCAGAGCTTTGCTAAAAACTCAGCTATGCTTCTTAGCACTAGGCATCATAGCAACTATTTTGCAGTGCATCTGTTTACAGTGTTAGGGTGGGATTGTTTGTTTGTTTGTTTCTGAGTGTTTCTCTAGGCATCTGAGGATACCTCAGTGGGTTAAGACAAGCAAGACGCTCTAGTGCTATCGTGCTATTCTCGATGCTACTTAGCTTTTAACCCTCATGCACAGAAAGCAAAAAAGCTGGCTGTTGTAAATTAGCTACATGTAGCTCCAAGAACTAATATGAATGGAAATACCGGCTTCCTTAACTAACTCGTGATGAAAAATATCATTCAAGGAACTCAGAAAAATATCTTCTCCTCTTGGACAACATCCAGCTGAATGGGAAGTGTAAGAGAAAAGCAGCTAAATTCTGCATTAGCGCATAGCACTCTTTTCATCCTCTCTCTCACTCTTTTTTTTTTTTTTCTTTAAATGCTGATAAACATTTTCCCCCTGTTTATCGTCACATCGGTCCACAGTTTTATGTAGTGCAGCAGCATGTAATTCAAGGTATCACAATCTAAAGAAGTAGCGTGCTTTAAAGCTGTATATTTTCCCAGGTTCAACATTATTGAGCCGAACAGCAGGTCTGTACCTTCTGCAGCTTTCATGAGGTTCAAGAGGACCAGGCAGACAGAGCAGTGTTGTTCTCCACCTGAATCCTCTCTACATCATTTGCCACGTCTGCATTTGTGAGAATCCTGCATCCATGAGAGCTCTCCATCTTGAGATATAAGCGTGTGGGTGTTAATAAAAATGAAGTGGTTTCTTTTTTTTAAAAAAAAAAAAAAAGAAAAGGAAAAGAAAAAAAAGGCTTCTGGCCAAGTTGCACTCCAGGTATTTGCTATAGGGATGATGCAGGAGGTTTGCGGTGAGTTGTTGGGTGATTTGAGGAGTTAAAGTCCAGACTAAAAAGATAATAATCAAATTTTCTCTACCAAATACCTTCAGGAAATATTTCCACATCTTCTCCAGTCACTAAATATGGTAATACTTAAAGAATTGAGAGCTGAATGTAGGAGCATATGAAATGTCAGGTTGTAGGAGGTTAAAGAAGTCTTTTGAAGTCCAACTTCCCGAATAATTTTCCTCTTGTGAAAATTTGATTGCCTTTCGAATAACCCTGTTTAGGATGCATTTACTGATCGTTATCTTGCAGGCTTACATCCTGTAATGAAATCTTCCCTGCTGTCTTTCCGACCTCGGTCCTTCCGGAGCTGACGGGCTTGGCCGTGGCTGTGGCTGGTGTGCTGGGGTGATATCGCAGCTCCATCTCACCCTCCTTTCCTGACACCTGCCACTTACCTTCCTCTCCTGCTTTTAAAGGACAGCCAAAGTGTCTCAAGTGCTGAAATCCCTGTCTCACTAAAATTGCTCTCGACTGGCTGATTTCCTTCACCTTACAACTCATAATTAATTAGGAAAAGGTTAATTCTCCACCTTCCAGTACCTTCTCTCCGATACTATTCAGACCATGGTTATCTTTCCCTGTGTCCCTCTTTCCTCTGTCTCTCCTGTAAAAATGGCTTTTCAGGATTAGTTGGTTTCTAATGTTGTTATTTTTGTCTGTTGCTTTGGACGTCTCTATTTAAAAGCATATTACCAGTCTCACTTCCTGTGAAATCCATGTAATTATTTTGTAAATTTGAAAGGTTCTTGGTTTTAAAGGGCAAGCAACATCTTTCATCAGTCTTTCCAGGTGCAATAAATTGCGTGGGAATCTCCAAATGCAGCAGGAGGAGAGGTTTCCCCATCAACAGTGCGGAGCATGTGGAAGAGCTAGCTGGTGTCCCTTGACACTTTCTTTGAGGAGGGTGATGGTCATCTGCAGAGGCTTTTCAGAGCCTAATTTTAAGAGCATTTTAAAGAAATCTCTCCTTTGCTCACTAAGAGAGACTACCCAGCTAAGGATGGATGTCTTAAATCTATTGTGTATACCCTTCTAGGAAGATTAAAGAAAAGAAAATAAAGTTTTAGAACATGCTAAAACCTTGTCCAAAGTATCTTTTTGTTCTGGATTCAGGGTTTTGTTTTCTCTTTAAAAGTATTAATCAAATTCAGCATGGCTTTACCAGACAACCAGGTCAGCTTTAATTACCATCAAAGGTTATTCAGTGTCCCCAGATTCTGCTGGGTACGTCCAGCAAAACTGGGGGCCGTGATGTGGTCTTCTTTCACGGCTCTTTGCCCTACACTACTTTAGTAATCTGTGTGCCAGGAGCACTGGGGAGCAGTGTGGCACACCCAGTAAGTGATGCTCAGTTAAGGACAAGCCACCAAAGCCTGACTGATGGCCAGCACATCATTGCAGCTTGCTCTCAGGAAAGATCTTCTGGCATGGGATATTTGCTCTTTGTGACTGTTGCTTAGTGAGGTGGTGCCTTTCTGCAGTTCCCTTCAGGGAATGACTACAAACAGGGATAATCCCTGTTTGAGACTCTTGTAATGGAACCGGAGATTTAGTGCAGGATGGGATTTCTTAGTTTGGTGAAGGACAGTGTTGTGCACTGCTGTTGGTATTGCCACTCTGCCATGCTATGATTAACATGTTTTGTCAATATGCACCTGAAAAAAAAAAAAGAAATCACATCCAGAAACGCTCACTGAATACGTACATAGAGCAGCCAAAGATACAGAGATGTCCTGCCATCAAGGGGATCATAACTAGCACTTGTGGGGGCTTTACAGGTTCTAGTACCTCAGAGGGAAGCAATACTGTTTTCACTGATGTGGATGAATATTTGTGAAACTCTGGTAAGGTAACGTTGGGCGTCTGCAACACAGGATGTACAAATACATCCTGTGTTCACTGAACCAGCCTTTAACGTTCTCACAATCTGGTGTGTAAAGCACACACAGCTCCACCAACCTTCTAGTCCCTGGAGTTCTCACAAGGGTGAGATAAGAACATGGTTGAGAGGTTCCTTCACTGTCTTTTTGTTTTTGATAGGAGAGGGTTGGAAGTACTTCAGCTGTGCTGCTGAACTCCTAGTTTTGAGACCTCTTAGTATTTCTTAGTATTCTAGTTTTGCTTACTTTAGTCAAGTATTAATTATGTCAACATTAATATAGACCAATTTTAATACCAAACAACCATGCATCAATGTTTGTGAAGACATACTGCCAAGTGACTTTACAGCCTTCCTTGATGGAGGACAGGGTGGAGGTGTACAAGGAGAAGAACTGGGAGGACTGGGAAGGGCTTTAGGCAAACCCTCGTGTCTGAAATTTGAACTAATTCGAGAAAAGCAAAGGAACTATTGGCAGGAGCAGAAGGGAGGAGTTTCCACTCTAATGAATCCCTTGCTACAGGTGAGCAGAAGTCAGGAGGAGATGGGGAGAGAGCAGGGGCAGACAAGGTCCCTGCACTTGTTGTTACTGCTCAAAGCAGCAGTGGGTCATTCACCGCAGCATCTGTCCTCCCTGAAGTCCCTGAGCTGCCTTTCCCCAGTGTTAACCCAGTAGCGTTGATGGAAGAGGGCCTGCAAGTGACTGCTAAAAGTCAGCAGCTTTGCATGCTCATCAGGGGAGCCCTGGAGAGGGACCCAACACTCTTACCTTTTGCTATTGACCAAACCCAGAGGCCAGGCACTCTGCTGGCTGGACCTTTGGCATGCCCTGGTAAGGGGGTCCTATGTTCTCCGTGTAGCCTCTGGCACAGCAGCTGCGACTGCCTCAGCAGGTGACGTGAGTCGGGATGAAGCAGTTTGGTTCCTTGGGGGAGAAATGACAATGTTTGATTTGTAGCCAGGATTTTAAGCACCATTTGGTAGAACAAATGCATTTAGAAAATAATACACAGATCCCTATGTGTTGTATACTTGTCCTCTGAGGATTGCCATTCTCCCAGCTTTGAGGAGAGCAGGACCAGCTCATAAGGCTGTCCTGCAGTCATAACCCCAGCCCCACGTACCTCTCTAAGCAGCATGTCCTAAAAGTCACTCACCCTCTTCTAAAATGACTTCTTCATTTGTGGGCATAGGGTTGGGGTTTGAACTTTAGGCTTCCACCTCCAGCACAACAAGACTCCTCAGTATCTTGGACACAGGCTGTAGATGACTCCAAGCTGAAAGGTGGCCCTTCTGTCTTTTGAGCTTGTGCCAGGCGGTCTTTCAGGGTAGGGCTGGGCTCCGTCAAGTGCAGCACAAGAAAAGCAAGCAATTGCTGGTGTGTGTAGAGACCACGGGTGGTGATGGGCAAGACAACAAGAGCAGTCCTACGCAAGCCTGAAAGACAAAAGGACAAAATTAAGCTCCAAGGTGGTTAATTTATTGATGTTATTTTCAACCAATTTAATAATTTTTCCCTTTCTTCACACTACCACTGGTTTTAGTGCTGCCTGCACATTTGGGGAGAATTGCCCAGGAGAAGAGGGGGTGTGAAATAAGGGGAAAAGGGGTGATTTGAGACCTCAGGCCTTTGGTGGTAGAAGGGACAGGGATCAATGTACGTGAGTTACAAAGAACCACTGCAGGTAAGTGTTGTGCACACTCGCCCTCCTGACCTCACTGTTCTTCTGCCTGTGTTTCTTCCACAGCAGCTTTTGCAAAGACTGCTAGTGTTGTTTTTAATGTGAGGTCTCTGTCATCGTGACAGTCCCACATGGGCCCAGCTCCGCTTAAATTGCCGGGGCAGGCTGGCCCCCCGCCAGCCCGGCGAGCTCCATCAGCGTAATTGGGGCTGCCGGCAGGGCTCTGCTGCGCGGAGCAGCTGGTGCAACCGGGGCACCCTCGGCAGCAATCGCTGGTCTTAATGAGTTTGTTGCTATTTCGTTAATGAAGGAGTGCCTGGGATTTCATTTTCCCTCTGTACTGGTTTTCCCAACCCTTTCTTGAGAAAGCAGACCAAATTCAGTTGAAACCAATACTACGCTATTCTAGATAAAATCACTTCCATATTTTTTTTATTTTTAATTTCTTTTTAACCAGAGCAGAGTCTCTGAAGGCGTCAAAGTCGATACTTTTTGCATATATGGTGCCATTGCATCTGAAACTATTTATGCTTATTAACTAACATAGACATTTGTCTAGATGATGTTGCCGTTCCTGGCTGAGTAGTGTCACGGCATATTGCCTGGAAGAATTAGGATTTTGAGGAAAGAGGACTTTATGGTACCAAAACCTGACAAGCACATACAAACCCCACCACCTGAGGCACACACATTTCTTTGAATGCATTTTCCAAAGCTTCTGCAAAGTCTTTTGCGAAGGGAGCAGCAGCCAGAGCTTCACCCACCACAAATGTCGGTGAGCGAATGAACAGCAGCACAGTGTTTCGCTCTTGGGAAGGCGGGGACACTTTCCTCCCCTGCCCCAGAGAAGCACACACCGACACAGGCAAGATGGGGACGAGCAAAGTGCTGAGCTAGTCTGCAGAACAAGAACTCAACCTGCAGTCCGAGGGAGCCCGGGGTCTGACGGGCTGGAGGATTAGCCTCCTTATCTGCTTTTCTGGCTTTCAGTTAGGATTTAGTTAAGAATTTCCTGCATCTGCATCAGCAAGAAGAAATGTCTGTTCCTGGGATTTGGAAAGGTCAGCAATAGGCCAAAGATTTTTAAGCACACAGTTTGAGATTTTTAATGTGTTGGAAATGCACAGGCTGGAGTCAAATCCTTAAACTAGGTCCTTGGCATCAGAAAAGTAAGTATGGGAGAAGCTTCTAGCTAGAACTGCCTTACTGTGTATCTATGCATTTGCAAGCAGCAGGAGATGGGCACGCTCTGTTTTGTGCTGACTGTTCGTTCCTCCACACCAAACCCGCCCCAGATGCTGCTCCCTTTCAATCCAGCAGCGAAGCTCCCACAGGTTCGGGTGCTGCTGGGTCTGGCTGGGTGCCTGGTGTGTGGGGGACTGTCCTCTGGGGCTGGATCTCCCCTCGGAGCTGCAGAACCCGGGGACCTGACTTTTTCAACCCCATCTGCGCTTTGCCCACCAGCAATCATCTGCTAGGTGCCTGCTTTGAAGCGTTACTCCTCTGCAGGCAGAAAGAGCCCCCTCAGATTAATGGTCTGCCTAAAAGCTAAAAAGAAGGAAAAAAAAAAAGAAAAAAGAAAGAAAGAAAGAAAGAATTTAAAATGTCACATTAAAATGCCACTCCACATCTGAAAGGATCCATTAAAACTTTTATAGAGCTTTTTACATTTGTTTCCCGATTTTACATTTTGTTCTGGATTCAGGCACTCCTCTCTTATAATTCTCCTTTGTAATAAATATTTTTGCCTTGGTTGGCTCTGCACTAACAGGGACTATTTGCTGTGCAGAAGGAAATGTGGGACTTTAGCCTAGAATAGAGCTTTTCTTTCCAAAACCACTATTTACTGAACCCAGCCTGGGCGGGAGCCATGGGCACCATGGGCTCACCCCAGGAGGTTCCTGCATCATCTTTCTTAAATTTTTCTTTTTAGGGAGTTAGAGAAGTACATCTGGGCTTCATGCTGTGATTCTCCGCCTCCAGCTCCTTCACCAAGGGCCTGGTGGTGGCAGGGGCAGAGGGAAGGGGCTGCATCTGAGAAAGCTGCAGCATCCTGTGGCCGGGGCTGTGTGTCCCGTGTCCCTCTCCTGCCTCCCACCACATCACTCCTGGTCCTGCCATCTTCGCCCATGTCCCCGCTGCTCTGCCTTTCTCCACCTCCCAGTCCTCATGTGCATTCTTGCTTTTCATGACCTTTCTGTTAAAAAAGAAAATAATTAAAAAATGGTAAAATCTGCTGTGGGTGAGAGAAGGAAAAGCTTTTAAGGTTCAGAAGAAATTGGGCAGTTGTTTCCCCACCTCCTCTGGACCACAGGCAGGGACAGGCTGACCAAGCAGAGTGGCTCATACGAGCCTCTGAAGTTGGAGGAATTGCTGCAGAGTAAAAGATGTGTAAACTGCTCTGCCTGCACATCTGGCGCTTGGCGCAGGCCTAGAGTTAGGCTTCTGCCACCTGTGTTGCTCTGCTCACAGGTGTTCCTTTTTATTAATAAATAATGATAATAACAATAACAATAATATCAACAATAACAATGTAGTTTTCACCTGTTTGGTGTGTTTCCTGTAAAAGATTTTAACTCACCAGCATTGGAAGAGTATCACACAAGCCCTGCTGCCTGTGGTGGAAGCCAGGAGCAGTGGGCTCTGTCCTGCATCCTGCTCAGTCCATCCCCTCTGGGGGGCCAGGGAGATGCTTGCCTGCCCACCCATGCGGGGAGCAAGAGGTGTCTGTGGTCAGTAGGTCGAGAGAGGTTCTCCTCCCCCTCTACTCTGCCCTGGTGAAACCGCATCTGGAGTATTGTGTCCAGTTCTGGGCCCCTCAGTTCAAGAAAGACAGGGAACTGCTTGAGAGAGTCCAGGGCAGAGCCACAAAGATGATTAAGGGAGTGGAGCATCTCCCATATGAGGAAAGGCGGAGAGAGCTGGGTCTCTTTAGCTTGGAGGAGAGGAGACTGAGGGGTGACCTCATTAACGCTTATAAATATTTAAAGGATGAGTGTCAGAAGGATGGAGCCAAGCTCTTCTCAGGGACATCCAAAGATAAGAGAAGGGGCAATGGGTGCAAGCTGGAACATAGGAAGTTCCACTTAAATATGAGGAAAAACTCCTTCATGGTGAGGGTAACAGAACACTGGAAGGGGCTGCCCAGAGAGGTTGTGGAGTCTCCTTCTCTGGAGACATTCAAAACCCGTCTGGACACGTTCCTGTGTGACCTGATCTAGGTGTTCCTGCTCTGGCAGGGGGATTGGACTAGATGATCTTTCAAGGTCCCTTTCAATCCCTGATATTCTGTGAGTCTTCTTGTGTGTGCAAAGGCATTGCAGAACCCATCAGAGGAAATCCCTGTAGTTCCTGACTGCAAGATTTGATGGTGCATTATTTAATCCTTCACCTTGTCTCTAATCCCCTGCTCTACCCCTTAAACCAATATGTATTTCTGAAAGTTAGATATTTGCAGTGAAGCCTGTGCCTGTGGGTCAGTACACTGGGTACAGTGAGGCTGCCCAGATTTCTCGGGCATGTCTTGGGAGCACTAAAGGTGCAACACTGGTATTACTGGGGTGGTGCTGCCCCACAGCGCTGCTCCTTGCATGGCTTCTCTTCCTGCTGTGTTGCCTTGTTACTGTACCAGCTGCTGGGGCTTTCCTGCCCTCTCCCTTCCTGCTTTGACCTCAGCACACCTGAGTCCCTCAAATGGAGGACTGACTTCAGGAATGCAAAGAATGTTCCCTGTGCATCCACACCATGTCTCTAAAAACCTTTTCATCTTGTTCCTTGTTGCTCTGGAGGATAATTACTTCAAAGAGCAGCCCTGTTGCCTGGTATTTCAGTTTATCTCATTACCATTGTGTGTGCCAAGCCAGCCAGCTTTGCCAGAAAGGGAATCAAGGTTTCTGGCAGTGCTGGCTGGCTCACATGTTCACACCCTCTGCTGGCTGAGATGCTAATTTTTCCTTGATTGCAAACCCCGCATTCATCTTTTGTGAATTAGCTGTGCCTACAGACATGGCATAATGGCTTTAAAACACAAGTCCAAGCTTGCAGGCCCCTCTCTTCAGGCTGCCAAAGGCAGGGCTAATGGAGCCTGTTAGAATATTTACTTGCCATTTTTTTGGCTAAGGGGAGCAGCTGCCTGGCACCCGTGGTTGGCAAAGGGCAGGTGGGAGCATCATATTAGAGTTGCTTGGCAGGCAGGTCACCAAGGGGAGGAGCTGGAGGAGGCGCAGCGATGCGGACGGACAGACGGATGGATGGATGGATGGGCAGGCACCAGGATGTGTGCACCATTGCAGAGGTCATTTGTCGCAGTGCTGGCTAGTTGCAAGAGCAGAGATGACAGATGACAGCTTCTGGCTGTAGGGGCTTCCCCAGGCTTCAGGAAGACTAGAACAGCCTCAGGATACCCTCAGGATGGTCTTAATATAATCTAATTGCCCTCTTCTAATCTTGAGGTGATTGCAGAAAACTATGTGTAAATTTTTTAAAAGTCTTCAGTGCAAAATGCTGAGCCAGCAGTAGTGTAGCCACAACCTGAACAGTTTGTGCTCACGTTGACGTGCATTGGCATCGCCATCACGGTCAGGTTAGAGCAGCAAGCTTTGGATTGCTGCTTAAAATTAGTTTAATGTCAGAAGATTTGTTTGTTTGTTTGTTTTTTTATGATCCCTAAAATCAGACACCCCTCAAAAAAAAAAAAGAAATGAGTAAAGTCTAGATCTATTAACCCAGGTCTGAGCAGTACTTGCAGGGGTGGACAGCATGGGGTGGATGGCCACATCTTTGGGTTTTACGTTGCTGTTTAGGATAAACCTGTCGTAAGTGATGCTATGGCTGTTGCTAAGCAACAAGTGATGATTGCTATAGTCAATATCTCCCTCTTAAAGGTACATTTCCAAAGAGTAATTTTTTGTGCGGATTAAATTAATTTGCAGATGTATGGATTTGTATTAGTTAACGCCAATAAGCTTTGGAAATGCTTCAGTGCGATGTTAAAGTGGAATACAATGTGGCATGAAGATATTGCAAAGCAAAAACATTAAGCCCTCCCCTTTAATTAATTGGAACTTAAATCTGGGATATCTTACCCACCAAAATAAATTAACAGTAAATCAGGTTACAGAATAAATTAACAATTTAAATCATGTTAGTTGGAAAGTTTAAAAGAAAAGGTGTCTGTGAGCTGCCTGTGTTGCAAATACAGTTAAAAAGTCTTGAGCTGGAAGGGAAAGCTCACATAAAAAATATAACTGTCCAGGTGGTGCATGAAAGTGGCTGATTTTCAGTCTGTATCATCAAAGGCTGGACTTGCTCTAAACAAGAGTTAAAACTCAGGTGTGCTGTACTGACCAATGAAGTCAAAGCAGCCACACCAAGAAAGGACTTTGGCTGGTTTTTTTCTTCCTTTTTTATTTTTTTCTGAGCTTCTTCCCGTTCTCTTGCCTTTTTCCACCAGCAAGGGCTTCAAATTGTCTCCTGTGCCTGCAGAAGGTGCTCCTGCTCCTTGCTGGCTCCTCACAGGAATGTAACCCCTGTCCAACCTGTGGATGCAGTGGCTCTCATACCCCATTAACCTTGGCTGATGTGGTGGCTTTTGGAGATGCATGGAGCCCTTGGCAGGCCAGCACTGCTGGCTCTTGGGGTCTCCAGGAGAGACTGGTTTGATAGTCCCACTGTGCCTCAAAACTTCCCTGTGTGCCTGTGGTCACCCTGGGCTTGCTCTGCTGCTGAGGCACGGCTGAAGAAGCGCCCCTCTCTCGGCAGCGGGGAAAGAGGGAACTGTGGCAAGGCATTTTAACTGTATTACTTTCAGGTGGTTGCTACATCTTTTCTAATTAAAATAAAATCATCTTAGGACTCCTGAAATGAATATTTGGTATAATAGATTCAGAAAGTGATGAAAATGTTTTCATTAAATAGTGAGAGAGGGAGAGAGACCCTGCAAGGCATAGCATTTTATCTCAACTCTCTAATAACATTAATAAACTCTTTAATCTTTGTCACGTTTATGACTTAATGGCAATCCTTAAAGACATGACAGACAAGTAAGAGCTGCCAAGTTCCTTTAACCTATAAGCATTCATATTCTTTCCAGGATTTTGATTAAGTGGAAAATTCCTCTGTGACGGGCTTTATTCTCTGTGCAGAGCTGTGCACAGCAGTTAGTGTGAGTGGCAGAGGATGCTCAGTCTTGGCCGGGACCCGTCAGTGCCAGGGGATGCTGGTGGCATCTCCCTCCTCCGTGTCTGGAAGCCAGAGGGGTGCTGGCACCTTCCACAACACCAGCTGGGGGTGTTCATTGTCAGCCCCAGTGTGACCAGCCCACACAGTTTCCCTTGTCCCGCTCCTGCTGCCTGGGCACTGACCTGACCCTGATGATGGCTGGTCACTTGGGAGACTTCATCTATCCTTTCCACGAAAAGTGTGTTTAAAGTGATTCATGGTGAGCTTTATGTTATATTCTTCACTTTCTCTGAGATAAAGAGCACTGAATTATAGCTCTCCTGCCCCTATTTTTCATCAGGATTTGTTTTTCCTGATGGTGGGTGAGCCTTTGGCCAAGGAGGGTATGTGGATGGGATCAGCACAGCCATTGCCATGAGCCAGACCTGTCACCTTGCCTCTGCTCCCTCTGCCTAACACACTGCAGAGTTTCTTACCTCCTGCCCAACCAATGGGGGCTGTGAGCCACCCCTCTCCCCCAGCAGCAGTGTAGGGCTGCAGAGGAGCATGCCATCAGGATGCTGACATGGTCTGCAAGGAGAAGTGGGTGTCCAGGGTGCAGCCTGAGGACTCAGGAGAAGCGAGATGGTGTATTACTTTGTCTGGTTAGGGCAGGCCATAAATTCCTCACATATGCACGTGCCTGTGGTGGTTTGCAATTTTGAACAAATACTATTTCCTAAGAAGCAGCATGAAGGGTGTTATTTGGTTGCACGGTGGAGCACTCCACTTGCAGACGCCAGATTGAGAGTTGCCAAGTGGAAACTTCACTCTGCTCCTTTGTGCTGTTGTCCTGTGGTCCAAAAGAAGCAGGTGTCCAGGGGAAAAATAATATGTGATCATGTAATTAGGGGGCTTCACAACAAGGCAGGCACAGCTAGGAACTGAACCCAGGCAGTCTATTTTCTTTCTTTTAAAAGAACATAAAAATTTTCAGACTCCCAGCAATCTGGAAGTTTCTAATCTTCAAGTCCTTGGCTATAAAACCTAATTAATGCTCTTTTCATATGAGGTTTTTGCATTTCATCTCCCAGGGCTTTCTTTTTTTTTTTTTCCCCATTTTGCATACAAGTGCAGCTTTTTTTTCCCTCTACTGCCAGCGTCTGGACTCAGCATATCCATTAGAATAGCCACTGGCCTAGCATTCCCCAGTTAGAAGCAGAAGGGTGCTCCATCGAGGGTGTGAGTCCAGAAAAAGATGGTCAGAGGCAGCTCGGCCCTTTCAGTCGTCCCCCCCCGGATACCCTGTGCCCCTGGGAGGGCTGGGGCAGCCGCATCGCTTCCCTGCCTGGCTTGGAGGTGGGGGCAGGGGCAGCTGCTGTGCCCCAAAAGAAAGAACTCCACACAGTACAGATGGTATTTCATACAGATTTGGTTCAGTGTCATCTGCTGCAAACATAAATACCAGCTTGGTAACTTCGCTGTTGTCAACGATAAGCTGAAACCTCTTTGGTTGTTTTTCATTCAAATGCCAGTAACAAAATGAAAAATCATCATTAACCCCCTCCTTTATTTGCATAGTTTTGATGCTGGCAAAAAAAAAGAGAACACTCATGTAGCATAAGGAGAATTTTTAAATAGAAGCATTACATTTTAAAACCCTAATAAAGATAAAGGCAAAATAAACACTGAAATTTGAATTTAGAGAATGAGGGAAGAAAGATTAGTCTGTACTGCTGAAGTAATGAAGGTAGTGGCTGGTAACAATTTTTAATAGCACATTAGTGCTGAATTACTTTGGAATTTCTGCAGGAGTTGAGATGACATCCACATAAACACCAAATGAATTCCAAATGATTGGTATTATCAAAAAGAGCACCAAATGAATTAATAATGATGGAACACTTAAACTAAAATGTTATCTTCTTTCATCTGATGTCTCTTTTACACGCGGCACAATTCATTTTTAGCCAACTATGACCCTTTCTTTTGTTTGTCTTTTAATTTAAACAAATATATATTTATTTTTGCATGAATGTTCTGCTCCTGTACTGCATGAAGCGGGACTTGGACTAGTCTGTCTTTGAAACAGTTTTGCGTTGGCATCACAAAATTTAAGAGATAGATGGGAAGACATCTGGACGTATCGCTGGGAAAATGACTATGACTAATAAGAACCATAATAATAACGATTCTGCCTTGATGGTCCCACATGTGCAGAGACCTCGGGGCACCCTTAACAGCGTTTAATAAACTAAATGGCTCACTTTACAGCAATGCAATATGTCTCGCTCTCCCATGGAGAAGCCCGACACCAGAGGAAGCCTGAACCTGCAGTCTGTGTAACTCGGCTGAAAAAGATCAGGCTCTAGGAGACCGGGGGCAGTGATGCCCTGTGAGTGCCAGGGAGGAGCTGAGCCCTAGCACTGCAGCTACACGTGTGGGGCTCATACTCCTGCCAAATGTAGGCTCCTTGGGGTGGCAGCTGGGCACAGCCTGGGAAGGCAGACACCATCACCAGCAGCATTGTCTTCCCCTGGGTCACACCAGGTCCCTTCCCGGGGCTGGGTGCGCTTGCTGACATATTAGCAGTCAAATGACATTTAGGGAGCACAAGTCTCACTCCCTCCTGCAGGCCAAGTAAATATCATTAGTAATGATATTAAACCTCAAATTGTGCTCCTGCACTATGGCAACCACTCAGCAAGCATTTGCTATTGCTGCTTGTTTCTAACAATTACGATCATAGACTTTATTTCTTAGAAAACCATTACTGACCATACTCCTCGACACGGCAGGCCATGAAAATAAAAAAAAAAAAAAATCAAAAAAGAAAAGTCAACCCAGCTTTCAGAGTGAGGTTGTAAAGCTGCTGAGAAGTGGGCATGGCAGGCTTTATTTGTGTTAGGTGCTGCACTGGGGAGTCAGGCAGGGCAGAGCTTTTCTGGCTGGTGAGCCTGGATGGCTTTAAAGCAATGAATGCTCCAAGGCTATCGGCCTGCTCTTCTGTACAGTATTTGTCACACAAACATATATACACACCCCCTACATAGATAAAAAAATTATATTTTTATATAAAAATTATATTCTTATATATCTGTGTGCATATATTATATGTAGGCATGCATGTATATATCTATATGTATATATGTGTGTGCATATATTACATATGAGTGTATATAGGTACATCTAAGTGTATGTGTGTATATATATGTACACATACACACAGCCTCTCAGCTGCTGGCTTTTCTCTGCTGCAGAGGTGTTTGCTGGGCTGTTGCAGGCGGCTGGTGGCAGTGGCAGGCCGCTGGCCCATCACACGTGCTGCGCTTCTGTGACAGAAGCAACATATAATTATATTACAAATTAACTTGCAAATGCTGGTAGAGATGTACTCCACGGGAAAGAAAAAAAATAATAAATCGGTTTCATCTTCTCTTGTGTCTTGTAGCTGGTCCCTCCAGCACAGCCTGCATCTGTCAGGATCCGTGCCCTGGGAGCACTAATCATTTTTATTAACCATTAAACAAGAAGATCCTTTTTATTTGAAAATGTAAAACATGCAGGAAGCACTATCTATAGCCGCTAATTCAGGTCACATTAAACAGCTCTTCCTCACCTCTTGGCTTGTCCCTGTTCTGCTGAAAGCTCCTCGCCATAAAACCTGCTGCTGCCCCTCTTCCCCGTCAGGGGTGATGGGCTGTTGCACTCATTTGCATTTAGAAGCCGGATTTTATCCTGAATAATTACACTTCATTTCTGAGTGACCTGATGTAAAGCAAGCCTGCTTTAAAGCATCTCTCATGGCAATTTTAAGAGCTGTTACTACATTTTCTTAACATTTTTCACCTTCCAATCGTTTTTATTTCATGTTGGGGTGGTGATGGGTGAAGGTGCTGCAACCCCAGAAAAGCGAGCTGGAGGACGGTGGTGGCTGGGGTCACAGCTGTGTTTGTGACGTTTGGTCACCGGTGGGCTGAAGCCCCACTCCTGACCCTCCTCTCCCCAACGAGGAACAGCCACGCGGGGCTAATGGCTCCCATGGCCCAGGGAAACTTGGATGGGTGAGAGACCTGATGTCAAGGCTCCTACCTGGGGCTCTGCTCCTCCTAAGCTGAGCAAAATTGGCCTCACGTTTCATTTACAGAGCCATGGCTGATGCCATCTAGTTAGCATTATAGAGCAGATTCCTCACATGCTTTTTTATTATGCAGCTTGGCGGCTGCTGTGTGAGACTGCGGAATATTTTACTGCTTTGTGGCTTGCATTCAATACAGAAAAAAAAAAAAAAAAAGAAAGGAAAGGAAAAGTTGACAAAAATCTGGTTTTTTTTCTTCTTTTTTTTTTAAAAAATTTAAATACAACTTTGTTTTCAGCAGCCCTCCTGCTGTGACAAAACTGTTAATTAAACTGAAAATAAAATAAATTAAGTCCACCTGATATGAAAAACATCTGAAAGCAAAGCATCAGCCTAAAAGCTGGTTGGGGTAGGAGCTGGCTGTGCCTGCCCCTCCTGCCTACTCCTACCCCTCTGACCCCTCCTGCCTGTGGGTGTCAGCAGAGGCTGCTCTGGTGGCACTGGCAGGGCACAGCATCCTGGGGCAAAAAATGAGACTTTTGGCTCCCATGTCAAACAGACCACAATTTGACACGCTCAGTCAGCCAAGCTGTGTCATTGTCCCTCTTCCCTATCCGTCCGTCCCCGCCCCGACCCCCCCTGACCAGAACTATAGATAAAATATCATTATTATTAATAAAATGGCTCTACAGACCTAATTGTAATGGCCAGTGTATCTCCACCTACCTTTAAGTCCAGCTGAGGTTACTGACTATTCTGGAGGGAAAACCACCCACCAGCACCACCAGTCGTGGGCATTCCCCTCCTCAGCGTGCTTTACCGGGCTTGCTGGGGCTGACGTCCATCAACACCTTGCAACTAAATCCCCCAGGCCCCCCACCCCGGAAGGGCACATACCTATAAATAAAAGAAAGGGCAGGCCTGGCCGAGGCACGGCGCCTGCTTTGATGTGCGGTAATGAACTTCGCTTTTAATTCGGGGTTGTAGCTTCCATCCCGACGCAAAACTGGGAGCTGGGGAAAAGCTGCATGCATAATAAGGGGTGAAAGCAAGGATGCGGCGCGAGATGTGTCTGATGTTGGATGAGAGGGAAGATAGCCTTTAATCATTTTGTTTTCAAAGAAGCTTTAGAGAGCTCTTTGAAGACGAGGCTTTTTTGAGAGCTGCTTCTGGAAAATAGGAGGCAGGGGTACATGGTGCCCACCTTCTTCCCACAACCACCCGCCCCCTCGGTTAACCTGTGTGTGGGACACACATACACCCACGTAGGTGTCCCTGCTGCCGGCACATGGCCTTCCATACTGGCACCCGGTAAACTGCTGCAAAGCTGAGCTGATCCTGTGCTGCCCAATGAGATGAGACTCTGATGGCTCCAGCAGCAAGGAAAAACTGCCCGGTCGGTGCCTTTTCATTGAGGGAATCATGGGGCCTCAGCATGCAGAGGCAGGCAAGTGACCAGTGGTTAGAATAGGATGTCCAGCCTTCTTTTCATAACAGTAGTATTTTTGTAATGATAATGTTCTGTAAATCATGCCTTACTAGCCCTTGATGAAATTTGATGGTAAATGATAATGAACATCTGATCAGGCTTTATTTTAAGGAAAAGCATCACGAGCAACCCCAACGAGAGGTTGGAACTAGATGATCTCTAAGGTCCCTGCCAATCCAAACCATTCAATGATTCTGTGATGGGAAGGAGTGGAAACTGTGCCTCTCCTGTAGCGCAGCATTTGGGGGTTGGAGAAGGTGAGAGTCATGTGTCACCCACTCACTGCAGTCAGGCTCTATGGTGGCTACACAGCTGGCTTTTTTGTGGGCTGGGATACAACACAGTGGCCTGCATCAGAAAGGCATGGAGGGATTGACCATCATCTGAACATCCCAGGCTGGAGAGGGCAGGTGAGCTCTGCCCCTGGTTTTGTTTTGAAGACCAAGGTCAGGGTTTTGTTGTGTTAAGTGCATCACACGCAAACTAACCACATGGCTTCTTGCTCCAAAAGTGTTACAGGCTGAGAGGACATGCCTTGGGGAAGGTGTGCCACCAGCTCTGCTTTTACCAAGTGTTTGGCCTCAGTAAAACAGCAACCAGGCCAGCAGGCTGTTGGGATGTTGATGGCATGCATTGTTCCTAAGCTGTCCTGCTGAGCGTGGTATTACTGGTCTTGCCAGTGGTTTTGTACATCTAGGTCTTCTTTCCTGTGGTTTGTAAAGTGTGTCCTAGTATTTGAGGTTATTTACAGATGCTCCAGCACCATGACAAAAACCACCTATGAAACACACAGTGCTCCTCTGGGTAAGAAACGAGCCAACACCATTGGTATTGCAAGGGGCCATGTTTTGTCTGGTGTAAGAGAGCATTGAGAAGTGGATAAACAGCAACACACCGCACCCCTCCATGCAACTCTGGGTGGAGAAGCTGGTCTCTGCCTCTGTGTGTGGCACTGTCCCCACACACCTCTTCATTACATGGCCAGCCCTCCTCCTTTTTGTGAAGTTAAACTGCACAAAGATTTTTCTCATCTCGAGTTCTGGCTGCCATATGGCTCTAACAAATGCAATTTCCATCCCCTTCAGAAAGGAAAAAAGCAACCCCAAATCCACATCACCAAATTTGCTGCTGAGTTTGGTGCAAGTTCTGCAAATGTTTTCTGTAGAATTCCTGTATGCACAACCCTGAGACACTTTTCCAGGCTTTGTTCCCATACCATCATGCTGAAGGTTAAGTTTAAATGGCCCCAAAGAGGTCTGCTGTTTGCTGGGACCTCTCCCCTGTGCATTAAAACCAAAATAATTTTCCCCTTTCTGCCCTCTGCTCTGCAGCAAGTACTTAAAAACTGGGCTTGCTCTCAGAGGTGGGAAGGCTTTGTGACAGGCACTGCACCTGGGGATGCAGCGAATAACACCTTGCAAACACGAGCTGCTTAGAGAGTAAATGTGGTGTTGCATGGCCAAAATCAAGGCAAATAACTTTGGGAAGTGTAGAGATAATGTGTTGGACTCCTATTTTCACTTCTAAGTGATGCTATGCTATTTTAGGCCAGGCCAAGCCTTGCCTTTTTAAAATCAGGTTTATTGCTATAGCTACACCACTGTGTGTATGTGTTAACATTTGAGGTTTTTGTATTGAACGTAAGTGACTGAAATAAACAATCCAGATCTGATAGTCCCAGTGGGGGGACTGACATTTGGATTCGGCTCCAAATCTGTGCTTTCCATGCTCGTTAGACTCCAACACCTCGCTCAGAGAGCACAAAGCACGGGGGCTGGGGCGGTGGGGGGCTGGCAGGGTAAAGCTACATTTGCCACCTCCAACCTAATCCTCAACCTCACGCTGAATTGCTCCTCGGAGGCGCTCACTGCCATTGGTGCATCAGGTTTAGTTGATGGAAGGATCTGAAGAGGGGTGTTATAATGCCACCCTGTTATCAGTTTAGTTAGCAGAGCTTGCAAAGTCCCCCTACAAAGGACATGGCGCTACCGCGCCTGCTGTGCCTGGGTTCCCCTTCATGTTATACCACCCCTGCTGAGCCTGTGTGTGGGAGACAAAACCAGCAAGGACTGGGACAAAGAGGAGTATTTTACAGTGGGTGTTGCCTGGAAGTGTCCCACTTCCTGTCCTGGTCCAGCAGGCCAGGAACATGCCTGCTTGTTGCCCCTCTGCTGTCACTCCTACCCCACAACATTACTCTTCTTTGACTTTGAAAAAAAGCCTCAAGAATCAGAGAGCTGGGGGCGAGGGCTGAGGGGCAGGGAGCAGCTGTATAGCCCCCCTTTCCCCCTGTCTTGCCCCAACCCAGGGCTCTGGGAAGCAGATGGTCCCTGCAGGGCCAGCAGCCCAGTGCCGGGGAGCTGCTACACGCCATCCTCGGCCCCACTGCCTGTGGAAGCACCGTACTCCCACTCCCATCAATCAGCACAGACCAAGTGCCTGGAAGCATCTCTTGCCAATCTCCTTTTATTACCTTTAAAAAGCCATGAAACCCAGAACAAGACAAAAACTGAGACCATGTGAACATCATGCAATGGATTCACTTTTAAAGCAGGCTGGAGGGGGACAACCAAAAGCCATGTTAGAGTAGAAGTATCGCTTTACTTGTGTCTGGGGGCCAGATTGAGTGGGCTGTCACTGGTTGGTGGTGACTGTTGTGAGTGATCAGACTGATGCTGAAGAAGGAAATGGAAACACACTCATGAGCCATCATACCGAGCAACCCCAGATCTGATTCTGACTCAAATGCAATTTCTTATGTGGTGATGACAGTGAGAAATACTACTAACTCCTGTCACGGGTATTTTCTGCCTGGCAAAGTCGCTTTGGAAGCAAGCAGCACAATGAATACTGTTACAAGGGTTTTTTAGTTTAATTATGTTATTTAGTGTGACTAGTACTTCGGCAGTCAATTAGTGGAGTGGATGTTATCCAGCAGGAATGAAGTTACCGCACTCTGCCCTTCAGTCTCACTCTGTCATCTTCAAAATTCATAGCACAAACTAGAGTGATATTAGCTTCTTGAAAGAATGTGTTTTGGAGAGTTTCAGCTACCATGGAAATAACTTTGCATCTTGTCCATCATGTGGATGTGACAAAACACATGCCCTTATTTTCCTGAGGTATAGCCAACATTTGAGTTCATTACATTTAATGGAGTAGGGTCACCCATAAAGTTATTCATAAGGTATTTTCTGAGTGGTTTTCACCTTCTCTTTGAAAAAATAAATTATATCAGCATGTTCATGAGGTACAAATGGTGCTGGCATTTCAGCTGTTATTATGTTATTAACTTTTTTAACCTAATAATTTTCAATCAACAGTAAGAAGCAATTTTCACTCACTCCAGTGACCAGAGTTGGAGATTCTGCAAAGTGTTCTTGTAGGGTTCACCTTGACAGACACCTAATTCCCTCCCAAATCAAAACATTACCCCCGACACTCCCATTGTGGTTACCAAGAATTTCCATTTCCCCTTCGGTTAAGATTTAATTTAGAAGGCAAAAACTTCCTAAGCTATGGGAGAGTAAAGATAGATGGTATGGGAGAAGAAGGCTGATGAAATGTAGTTGACTCCGGATCTGAAATATTTTATCCCTCCTCAATGTAGGTTAAATTATTCTTCACCTTTCCCACATCCATAATTGTCGCTGATCTTGGACCAACTCAAAACCCTACTACTGAGTTCAGTAGACTCAAAATTGCCACTAGAACTGGAAAAAGAAAAAAAAAAAAGAAGAGATTTGTTAGTGTCCATATACAATATCCCAAGACTATACACAGCTATGAGATACAGCAAATTTAAGAAAGGCAATTTTTTTCTCATCACTGAGTATTTATTATATATAACAAATACATGAAAAAGAAAAAACTATATTGTGTGATATAAATAGTTTATTTACATTACAGAAAAACATCAAGACAATGTATACTATTTCAAATATATCCATACATAATCAAATATAGCTGTAGTACATGTTCTCATTGGTGTAGATTACCACAAATGCAAGGCAACATGTGTAGATCTTGTCTTAATCTTTTGTCTATAATACTGTATTTTGTAGTCCAAGCTCTCTGCAGTTAGTTTTGCCATTGTGGAAACATGCGCTCTTTAAATTAACCTTGTCGATGCTCTTGTTGTGTTGTCTGAACTGTAGTGCCCTGTGTTTTGCTTCTGTCTGTGGATTCTGTTGCTCCTGGGACATTTCCTGAAAAAGAGAGTTGTGAGAATACATGGCTCTTAACAACGCTCAAGGGTTGGTGCAAGCAGTAGGGGACGTGAGGGCGAGAGAGCGATCCTCTGGCCCTCAGCACATTTCCTTTTCAATGAAATGAAAAGGGCTGGCTAACGGCAATGGTACCACAAAAATAAAACCCCACAACAAAACAAAAAATAGACTGTAAACCAAAATACAGCAAGGGAAATTTACTGGAGAGCAGTAGCGACCCTGCTGTGTTGCAACAGATCCTGCTGTACTGCATCGCTCAGTCGCAGACTGGCTCATCCTTAAATTATTTTCAGTGAGGCGCAGGTGGAAGATTTAGGACAGTGTCATGCTCACCTGCTCGGCATCCCTGGCCTGGGATGTATTTACAAAGTGGATGCGGGGGCTGCCTTTCTGAGGAGCTCAGTGTCTGCAATCCCTATTAGTCTCCATGGAAATGCTCCACGCTCAGGTCATTAGCGAGCAGCTACTTTACTTATGGGTGCCTGCACTGCGCTACGGCTGCTTGCCTTAGCGCGGAAAGCAATCGCGCTGGAAAGACAAAATCTTATTTTCCTTTGGATGGCTGCAAAAGCAAATCTCTTCTGCCTCTGGACCTCAGAGCGCTCCTCAGCAAGGGCACGTTTCAAACTGTTACAGCAATGCAGCAGCGCTGTCTCTCCCTAATGGAAAGATAATAGTGTGTTTCTGGTTTCCACCCATGGAAAGGCACCCTTAGACAGAGAGCATGGAGAAGTTTCCTCCTAACTGGAGGCTGCAGAAAGTTCTTAGGACCTGAAAGCCAAGGGGATTATAGTAGACATGGTCGGGCAGTCAGAACTGCAGCAAGGTGACCAACAGCCTCTAAAAATGCTTGTACTATTTGCATTTGTGGTGCCAGTAGGAAAATGGTGAGCTACCGAGAACCAACCAGCAATAAAAACGGTCCTTTACTCAGGGTGACCTAGTTAACTTTTTGCAATGGAGAAGAAAGAAGCTAATTTGGCCACCTGTTTGTCCTCTTTCTTCAGCCGAAGTTTAGCATGAGTTGTTTTGGCCTGGGTGCACCTCATTCTGCCCTCATTCTGCAGCTACACAAGAAAAACTAAAACACCCACTTGGAGCGGCATGACAGCAAGCCCCACAATACTTCAAACATGGAATATTTTTTCCACTGTCTGTCAGTGTCCATACTGACATAGAAAAAAAAATCCCTTTATATTTGGCTAACTTGTTTTTCTATTACTGAAAGGCTTTCAGTGGCACCTTGTGAAAGCTGGTGGGTTATGCACCAAGGAGAGCCCAACTTCTCAGTGCAGTGAGAGCTGATAGAGCTCGTCTTCAGCTCCCTGTCAAATCACTAACAGCAAAATAAAATGAAATAAATTTTTATTGACTCCTTAAAATCAAAAAGATAATTTCCTAACCCCCCCCACTCCTCACCATTGAATGGGAGTTATGTTATAGTTTAGTGATTACAACTGAAAGTCTAAAGAAGAGCATAAGGACTTAGGAAGCATTGAAAAATGCTGAAATACAATTACATAAGCGTCTAACAAAATATGGGTCAGACTGTCCTGACTTACCTCACTTTTAAACCAACGGGACCACCCCCTCATGAGAAACTGTATGGCTGTGCACTATATTTTGCCTCATTCCTTTCTTGGAAGCAGTAAAGTCGGCTGCTATCATTACTCCAGGAAAAATAAGCCTGCATCTCCGGCGCTCTCAGAGGTCATGGCAGAGCTTTCATTATGAAACTAATGCAGCCTTTAGCTGGTTTGTGATTTCGTGGCAAACTCATTATTCACTGTGTGTTCCTAAAAAGGTGATCAAACTTTCTGAGTGAGTCAAGGAGCCGTTGTTAGCAAACACAGGGCTGATTCACCGAGCTGCATGTCATGTGCACGCTGACAGCCTCCCAGCCCCGACTGTCCCCGAGTGGCCTCTCCTGCCCATTCAGCCACAGCAGGACCTCACAGCTCTCCACAGGAGACAGCACCAACACCTCCATGTGCTGAGAGACAGCACTGCTAAATCCTGCTGAAGCGGCCGGCAGCCACACAGGCTGACCCAGCTGCCAGGGCTTCCTCCCAAGACCCAGAGGATGAGGATTTACATCAGAAGGCACAGCCCTGCTTTGCCCCAGTGCCCAGCCGTGTGAAGCAGGGGTGGGGAACCAGGCGTGGGAAGCCACAGTGGGCATAACTGGACTGTTTTTGTAAGAAACGTGGAGGTACCAGGTGGCTGGGGGATAACTGAGCTGGTCAACACTCCCAGGGGATGCGGTGGTGCATTCACAGAAAACGGTGGATACTGGCTACTCCAGCTGGAAGGAAGGAGATGTGCATCTCACAGGCACTTTCCCAAAACTGACACTGACAGTATCTGTATGGTCACTTAGTCCAAGGTCAAGAGAAAACGATTCAAACTTAGCGATTGCTCCAATTAAGATGATGAAAAAGCATCTCTTAAACAAAAATGCCCACGTTTTAATTGCGTAATACACTGCGCTACCAATTGATGGAAGTCTGGGAAGGCCCCAGAGTCTGGGAAGGCTCCAGAGCCACGTACTGACATCAAAGCTGCCTAAATGCAATGCCATTTCATTTACAGGTAGGTTGTATCTGAAGTGCATCTGGGTTTCCTAAGAGGGGCATTGGCGTTTAACCAGTTTTTTTAGATTTAATCATCTGCTAAAATTGAGTGACAGCTTTTCCTTGGTCCTTAACTCTTTAATCAAAACTTCTTTGTAGTGCTCTGTGTGTGGGATGCTTTCATTTATGAACACAGCAGTTATATCAATGTAAACTAGGTACTGGAGCATAGGCTGCCTGCCCTCCCTCCATTGAAGCTTGCTCGCAAGCTTGAGTTACTCACAATGTGATTCATAGCAGGTAAAACACATTATGCATTCATTTTTAATCAAGTTATTTCTTCACATAAATAAGCTGCTGTGACTAAACATTAGGGAAGCACTAAAAATGCAAAGCTGTAAAGAAAACTGCTGAGAATCATTATGACACTAGGCTGTACCTATATTATTTACCATTCTCCTTCACTTTTATCATTGTTTCTCTTCTGCTCTGAGCTAAAAGTTCTTGGGCGTAGGGACTGTGCCTCACTGCTGCACTCCCCTCTCCTCCCTACCTCTTGGCCTCCGGCCCCCTACTCCACCACCTCAGCAGCGTATTCCCATTGCTGGCCCTAGTGCTGAGTAGCCAGGTGGCCAACCTCATCAAGGAATCAAGCTGCCTAAAAACACATCACCAGTTTTGTTGGTTGAGTTTTCAGCTGAACCTGTTCCCTGACTGGGTTCATTGTGTGGCTACACCAACGCTAATGGTGGTCAGACCAATTGCTCAGGAGCCAGGAGAAGGGTCAAGGGCAGACTGCCCCTGTCAGCAGCACAGCTCAGGCCTCCAGGTTAAAGTGTCTGTGCAACAAATGTCCCTGAAAGTGCCCGGGAACTGCTCACATCCATCCAGCAATGAAGGGCACCCTGTAGATTTGCACCACTATACAGTTACACTTTTAAAAGCAACAACAGTAACAACAGCTAAAAGATTTACAATGGTAGTCTTATGCAGCTCAAAGGCAGAGTTTGGACAGAGTGCACCGAAATCATTTGATAAAGTAATTAGGGGAAGCTGCACTGAAATAAGCGGCAAAGAATTTGGCCGGAGAGGCCTCTGAGTGAGGGAAGCTTCCTTTTGTTCTCCTAGGAACCTGGTAGGGTGATTTTAGAGCTTTCAAGAGTTCAGGGTATGCAGTTCAAATAAGTACAACAAACTTCTCCAAAGGAGATGGTTTCAAAAACTCAATTACTTATGCATATGCTGCTGAAACGCTCTCTTGTCATGTGGATTTCTCTTAGGCCACTTAAAAGTACACTTTTGCAAATGTATCTCAAATTATTATGCTGGGATGGAGGATGCTCTGCAGTAATTACATGCATTACAGAAAGAAGTCAAAAGATCATAAATTAACTTGGTTACAAAGTGTGTGGGAAAAGGTACTATCTATGTATAAGAACAGTGTGATGGGTAATTTGCATTACAGTACCAGATCACTCGGAGCACACTGTCTTCATTCTTCAATACAAAGTATTCCGCGTTACTGTGTCAAGGTGACAAAACTAAAGTCACTCGACAAAATGTTACACAGCATTTCTTCCACTATCAGTTACTACACTGTCTTCTTTTTGTTACTACATGCTACATTTTTGGTTTGAATTACTTCTGTGAATATCACCACAATATAATCTATTGCCTCATTCAGCATTTACCTTTGAGTTGATGGCCTCAACTTGCCTAAAAAAGAAGCTACATTTCATCAGATGGCTTTAGTTCATGCCTTTACGCCAGAGAAGGACTTAAAATTTTTTTTGGAAGTGTCTTTTCTAGGAAAAAATGCTAGATTCCTCTTCCAGGCAGGTAGTGCAACACTGGGACAGAGAAATAGTAGAATTTTTATTTTTTTCAGATGTATGATACCTGGTTTTTATTTTTTCACCTTTTGAAAAGAAATTTATTTCTAAAAGAGTGGTTTATCAGTGTATCTAGCTGAGTGAATTGAACCTCATAATTTCTGAAAGAAGCCTGAAGAGGCCTGAAGTTCACACAATTCAGTAGGGAAGCAGAGAAGCACATGTAGGAGGGGCAGGATTGCGTTCACCCCCTTGTTCTGAACTACCCTGGAGCTGTCATTTCCGTTCAAACAACCCTTTCCTCCTCAGTAAAAAAAAATAAAAAATAAATCATATATGGTTTGGTGCACCTTGAACATATATACAAGCCTAATGAAATCATTTAATCAATGGGATTGCAAACAGGCTTAAAAGTTTGTATGCTTTGCCTGATTAGGACTAAGGGAATGGGCCCTTGAGGAAACCAGATGGAGATGTGATTAGTTTTATTAAGTGTTGATCCAGCTGCTGTATTTAAATTCCTCTTATTTATATGAACAATATTTGTCCAGGCATCTGAATACAAAATAGGAAACTTCATTTGCTGTAGGCACTGTTGCTACCTGAGTTTGATTAAGGTGGAAGCAAAAATTCAGTCATAATAATAAAGCAGCACTGGCTGTATGGACCAGACTGTTTGTTGGTGAGTTAAAGAGCATTTGTTATCAGTAGTGTCACTACAGAAATCTGTATAATCAATGCACAAAGTGGGAAAACCAAAAGTCTTTTCTTTTCCTACTGTGAAGCACCAGAGATACTGACCTTGTAATACAGAGGACTACAACACAGATGATAGCAATCTGGATGGTTCCAATCACAGCTGCTATTAAGACATACTGAAATCGTACTGGACCTGGAACCACATATAAAACGCTGTAGTCCTTTTTTTCACAGTGTTGTCCAGTATAGCCAGCATCACATCTGAAATAAAAAAAATATTATTTCCAGTTATACTTACTGCTTTCAAAGAATGCTGAAAAAAAGTATACCTGAAAAATCAAAAAATCAGGGGCCTAAGCATAAGCCTATGTGTTGTTTTGTTTTTTTTTTACAGAAAGAGAGAACTGGTCCCTCCTCGACCTCTCAGAAGGAAGACTTCAGGTCCTCAACATCGCTATCATCTGCAAGAGCAAATGACACTGCTACAGCACCAGGAGGTGCCCATGGATTGGGACTTGTCTAGCATCAAGTGGAATTACTTGCACGTTGTGATGAGAATCCATTTAGTTCCTTGCACAACATATTTTAGATTTCTCCCTTTCTTTGGGGAAGTGGGGGAGGGTGAAAAGCCATCAAGTTGTGGCTCCTTATGCTGATTACCCCTAAGGAGGTGATAAGCAATCATCCAAGCTCCGTATGAAATGTGATTAGATGTTCCTGAAAGTGGATACATCATTTACATTTTGTCTGGTTGCTATAAAAAACCTTGTGTTGATGCTGCAACCATCCACCCCAATGCCGCCTGCTGCGCTGCTCACCAGTTCCCATCTTGCAGCCTGACATCTCCCTCCTGTGATTTTGGGGAATAAAAAGTGGTTTTTTTCCATTTTAGCTCTTCCCCTGTTTCCCCTAAAAAGCCCAAGCAATAAGATATGAAAATCCAGGTCAATGGTTGCAGTACCCGTAAGAAACAGTGCCAGGTTGCCTGGGCTCATCCCAGAAGTGTTAGTGGGGCACTAACCCTGATGAGTTAAGCCTTGAGCTTCCACCCTTTTCTTCTCCTGCATTCCTACAGCAGCCAGCAGGTTGAGGAAAGGACATTTTCCAATTGAATGGAGAATGCAGCAGCTGCAAAGAGCAAAAATGTGTCCTGGCTATCTGTGGGAGCTGGGAGAAGTTGGCTTGAGGATCTGCCCTGGGGAGTAAGTCTGGTCTGAATCTTTGCTCTCCAAGTCCAATGTCCCAGGAAAATGGTGTTTCATGTATAAGAGTCCTTTTTCTTGCCACCAGGCCTCTGGTTGGACCTGAGAAGTAATATCCCTAACTCTGCAGGGTAGTACTCACTGCAGAAACACATGCTTTCACTATTACTCCTCCTCCTTGCTCTAACCTCCTCCAAAGCCACCTCCTGCACAAAGGAGCCAATTTCCCCCCAGCCCACTGTCCCATGAGCATCAGTTCTGCCACAGCAGGGCAACTGGTGGCAGTCCTTCAGACTGAAGAGGCTACCTAGCAGCTGTCTGTGAAGTGCTTTTAAAAATATATCTAAATATAGCTCTAAGTTTCTGACTGTTTTTACATAAAATGGGGACTTTGTTGAATAATTTACATCTAATGGGCTTTGTAGCATAAAAGGTTCATTATTTTCCATCGTTTATTGAGACTAAGAGTTATTGTAAGTCGATCTTTTCATGCGAGTAGCCTTTCCTTCTTGGTAGGAGAAGGGTTACCTGCAAGACGGTTCCAGCATGTTAGTGGAGTGCTCACACTTGCCGTGCATGCAGAAGCCATTGTAATGCTCTGGACAAGGGATGTAGATCCCTCTTGCACTTTCTTCCAGTTTATTTGCATTCTCTGTGAACACAGGTGAAGGGACTGTTAACCTGACAGTGCAGGATAAGGTGAAATGATGGAAAGAACTCAAAGTATAAAAGAAAGGAAAACCAGAAGAACGAGATGTGGGAAGCAAGAGCAAGGGTTTGCACCTTGACATAGGTAGGCTGATGTAGATGCAAAGGTTTGCAAACTTTTCTGTTGTTCTCTTGCATATCTAATTCCCATAAAGTTACAGCAAATGAAACACAAGAAAAAATAATTTAACTATGCAAAAACTTATTACAGAGTAGCACATGAGAAACGCTTTATCATTTCTATTATCCTCTATGGACTGTCTCCTCACACCCAGGCAAGGCTAGGAGGAAAACTCTGGACATTTGCATGTAATATACATTTACAATGTATTTAGTAATTCAATACAGCATATTCAGAAAGATAATTTTATGCTGAAGTAGAGGAGCAGGAGTCCAGAGCTCAAGTTTATCATCAGTGCTGCATGCCTGAGCCCCAGAGCCTGCTAGCCTCCTCCCCATCCCACAGTACAGGCACCTTTAAACTAGCCTGACTTTCTGTGCTTTCTTCTACAGCTGTTAAAGAGCCACTCAGGCTGCAAGTCTTCCCTCCACAGAGCCAGGAACATGGGGGTTTCATTTAGTTTTGAAACAGGTACGTGCTCAGCCTTTACATGATGGGCTGAAATGCAGAGTGCTACTTGCAATAAACTCACATGAATTTTGTAGACCACTGAGACGTTAATTAATCTGGGTAATTTTGGTAAATTCTTCCATTTAACCCATACTTACAATATCTCAAATAGTAATAATCCTTCTTTGATACTATCATCTAGGCACAATTAATTAAAAACAAGAAAAAATCTCATGATAGGTGTCTCATGAAATGTAGCTTGCATGCAAATAAATTGAAGCATTTGTATCCTCCAAAGGAAGTCCCTGAGTGGTATGAAACAATTGCAATTTGTGTTCTGCCTCCAAGCCAGTCATGCCAGCAGTAGGCATGCTTAGGTATTATCCCACCTTTGGGAAAAGTGTGTGCAGCAGATCCAAGATTCAGAATTTCATAATGAGTTGCTTTCCTGTCGCTGCTGTCCAAGGAGAGTTTTAAGAGTCTCTAACAACTTGTGCTAATAAAGTTGGTTATATTGTCCTTATGTTAAAACAGGAGAGGACAAGCTCCCAGCAAACAAGAATGACAAGGCAACCTCCACAACGCTTTAGGCAGCATTAACTTCTCTTTTGTTGTAGGACTTTCAGGACATTTCAGCATGAGTGCTAAATTCTCTTCTTGGGAAAGATGAACAGAACAGGGATGAAGAGATGGGAGGCAGCAGTGCTAGACTCATGTCACAGCCCCAGCTCTGTTTTCTCTTAATATCAGGAAAAAAAAAAGTGCAGCAAACATGAAAGCACAGCCTGTGAAGTCATAAACCTAATAAACAGTACTTAATTTTCATCTTTTTTATTAAAGAGAGGAAATTTCATTCACGTGCTTCCATGAGATAGTCCAGCCTGTAGGTCCCCAGAGAGGTACAATTGGCACTGCCCTTCTGGACTACTTGCCATATAGTCAGCTTTCTGTCAGGCTACCTCTGCACTACGGACTGCTAGTGCATGTTTTTATAGGCACGTATGCAGAATATGAATCTCTCTGCCTCTCCTGGCCCCTGCTTATACTGTAGCACCTCTGCAAGGCTGCCATGAAGGCTGCACAGAAGCAGGCATCACGGTGCAGTGCTGATTCCTGGACTTGGAGCTGACAGCTGTTTCTGGGATGGCAGAGATAGGATGGGTTGACATGAGGCACATTGTAGGCATGGTGTAGCCTCCCTCGAGAGCTTGCCCAGGAATTCCTGCTACTGGAAAGAGAAGTAGCAGCAGATCCATTTGGTTTGGCTCTAAACATTTTTTGCTACTTGTCACCCCCTAGGGGAGGCACTGGCTACCAGAACATGAAATACAGACACAGAGAGATTTTATTCCACCAGGACTTCATGTATGTTCCCTTTTTTCACCTGGAAATGAAAGAAATCAGAACAGAAAAATCATGTGTGACATATGCCAGCTATCAATGGACTTGCAGATAGATCCTGATGTGCTCAGGACTTGTTGGACTCCATACACGTGTAGTGATCATCTGTGCACCATGACTAATGGCTTCTGTGTGTGCTGGACCTCTGCTATGGTCCACATTTAAATCTATTTCTGTCCAGGAAACTGCATCAAGAAATATAGGCTCCTTATTAATAAACATTTTTTCTATTGTGGGATATACTATGCCATTTCCTTCAAATCTTCCGTTATCAAGAAGAAGTCTGCTTCCTTTCTGAAGAACAGGAGACCGCTCTGCATGTCTGTGTGGTTGTGTATCTCAGATCCTTCCATCTCAGGTACCAAGACATCTCTGTGATGTCCGTGCGCCACTAACAACCAGTGTGAGAATCCCTCCTCTCTCAGATGAGCCAGCAGTGTTGCTAAAATGGTAGGACACCATTTGGTTTCTCTTTTTTTTTTAAGGCACGCTTCAAGATGGTAATGGAAATTGTTACTTTCAGGACAGACTAATCTGCTAGGACTTGAAAGCGGGACCAGGACCTCTCCCAGACTTGCAGATGCTCTCACTGTGTGTAGGCTGTAGGGCTGGTAAAAAGAGGAATGATTTTTCCTTCTGCAATCATGTGGGTAGAAACCATGTTTTCTTGAAAAAGGTCTCTAGCATACTTTAAAGCAAATCTAGGATCCTGCAGAACTTGCAGTTACACCTCTAAGTGTAATGTTATGATAGAAAATGCTTTACTGAATCAAAAATGAGATGGCCCAAGCTTCGCTAGCACTTCATAGGATAAACACTCCATATGGGAACACTTGGCATCTGGCTTGGAAGAAACTACAATACCTAAGACATGGATAGTCTGTAGTCCCTTATTTTGACTGATGACTGCTCTAAAGGAATTAGGAATTGAACAAAAAGGCAGTGATGCGGAAAAAACTTTATTTTGATCTGCCATTTTTGTTTTTTGAAACAGACCACAGTCAGAACATCATTTACTTCAGACAAAGAAGTTCCCCTCCTTTTCTGGAATGTTTGAATTAACCCCTGAAAATTCCCCTACCTAAAAAACCCCAGGTTATTCTTCTTATTACACAAAACATCTTTTCTGATTCAAAATAGGGACGCAAACACCAAGATATGCTTTAAAAGTTCCTTCATGTTAGAACTTTCTGCTCTCAGTCCTGAAGGTTCTGAGCACTTTTCAGGAATCCAGCCATCAATGAGACACTATCATGAATGCATCACAGGATTTACATCACTATGAAACAAGACCTATACATCATTTCTAAGAAGAGAGGGTACGAATAAAAAACATGTTTAAATCATGAATCAAAAAAGAACTGTACAAAGTTCAAGAAAGCAAAACTAAATGAAATAGATTAAGACTTCCTCCCTTATTATAATTTTGTATTATTTATAAATTCAGTACTGGAGGCAATTTTTACTAATCAGATTATAATATCACCAAATTAGGGAGCCCCTCTACCACACCAACCTTACACCTACAGAGAGCAAAGCTTAAATACAAAGCTACCTATTTTTTTCCAAGTGCAATAGATATTCAGATATATGCAACAGATATTTCAATGTTCTTAGAGCAATGATGCAGAACTAAATTCGTAGTCAGATTTCAGTAAAGCTAAATTCAGTAGCTCCTCTTTAAACATGGGACTTGCTGCATTGTTAGTGGCAACTATGTGTGAAGGTTTTGTTTGCAACAAAAAGACAGATTTGTACCTTTTTTGTGGTGGCTTGAATTTGAGACAGAAGCTGTAAAGCTAAAGATAACAACTGGAATGACTGGGTCAGTCTCTCCTATCTCTGATAAATGTAATTCCTGCCACATTTCTCAAAATGCTTCCCCTTTTCATTTTAAAAAGAAATACACCCTCACCGTCCAGATCAGACGTATTCAGAAACCTTTTTCCTGAAGCATTTTTCTGATACAAGTCATCTCTTTGATGAAGCCAACATCTTTTGCATTTCTGCAACACTTTTTTGCATCTTTAGCCTAACATGACATTTCAGATTGTTCACATCCTTTGTTAGTGCCAGAACATGACATAGTAGCCTATCCTATAAGCTATACTAGTCAGAACCGATTATTTTTAAGTGCATTGAGGCCAGATGCTACTTTGTGTAGACTGAAACAGCTTATCATCTTGCTTACTGGAAGAATCTCCCAGTTGAACACTTGCTCTCCAACCCTTCTGTGGATGGCAGGGAGATACTGAGATGATGAGCTATTTCTCTGGGGTAAGAAATTAGACCTTGAAAAGTTATCCAGTGTGAGTAACCACCCACTCAGTGATCTTGCTTCTGCTGATGGATTATCTTCTGAAGTGTTAAATAAATTATTTAAAGTGATCTTGTCTAAATTCCTAAATATCTATGGCTATTCCTGTCCTCTGTTAAGAAGCAGTGGAAGAATGATTTAAAATATCTTTTGTATTCTTTCTATTTTAATTTCTGGATTAGCTATGCCTTTATTCCAAAGTTTCTGGAAGCTGAATGTGCTCCATTAGGATACTCAGGTAACTGTCTTGGTGAAGACTGAAATTCAAAAGCTGAAACAACCTGCCCACCTGCAGAACCCGACTGCAAGGGATGAGAACAACGCAGCCAGTTTCCTCTCTGGGCAGCCCTCGCTGGATCATAGCTCCCATCTGAACCAGTGTGGAGCTTCTGTTACACAACTGAACATGTGGAGTAGCGCCACTGACAAACAAATGAATCCATTAGTGCCCTTGATGAGGATTATATGAAGTACTGCCTGGAGTGCCCAGAAAATTCTTTCCAGACGTAAGTTCAAGCAATCCACTTCAGAGAAATTCAGTAAAAAACCAGGCAAAAATAGGATTCTTATGTCCAAAAATTGACTGCCAAGCACTTAGCGATCAGTTCTGCAGGGCTGATAATTCTGTTTTTCTTTGTTTGAAGCAGTGAGGCTTTCTAGGTGATTTCAGACAAGCAAAGTAGAGGGCCACAGCCTGTAAATTTGCATGTAAGCATTTTCACTGTTGTACAGTGAGTACTGTTGGAGCTTCTGGAAATAATAACTGACCATATGAGAAAATATTGGCTCATGTACACTGTGTACCTTGTGTACAGTCGCCACTGGACCAAGGGAGGTCTTGCAATTTTACATATTTACACATATAAGTCGTCAAATAAGGGATGGGATGCTGAATCATGTGCAGCAAAAGCTATTTTGATACCTATATCATTGGAAACAGTGGTTAAGGAGAATTGATTTACGTAATAATTTAATCTTTTAATACTGCTGAGGTCAGTCAACTTTGCAGCCGAAAGCTCTTGCTGATATTGAGGTAGTGACTCCTTACACTTCACATTTTCAGAGGATTTATGAAGGGGAAAAGGGATTCTTGAGTCAAATGTATGTTCTTAACCTTCTTAACCCCTTTTGGAAGCATGTCCCCCCCTACTCCTTTTACCTCCTTGGCAGCTCTCCCAAGGATATGCTGTAGAGCATAGCACTGGGAACTTAACAAAGCTCTTTTGCTCTGTATGATAGAGACTTGGTGTGGCAGTTCATATTTGAAATCAAAATAAAGTTCCAGAGAGCATCAGCCTGTGGAACAAAGGTAGAGGATGCCCTGAGTTTTGTGGAAGAGCTTTGTTGATTGACTGGGGGTGGGAATCCTGTGGATGAACCTAGGGACAGTCTACATTACTCATCTGCAGTCTTCACAGAGTCAGCCACTGCTACTCTTCTGGAGGAAAAGGGAAATTCCTCAGCCCAGCAACATTCACAGCATCTGCAGAGGTTCAAAGTCAGGAGGAATGGGGCAGTAATAGTATTGCTCCTTGTGAAAGTGCAGAATTGCTTTAGCAGGTTAGCATCTAACAAGAATTAAGGTCCCACAGCAACTTCGGAGGATGAAGTACTGAAGCAGACTTCCTACTAATGAAGAACTGTGCTGATAAGTCCCAGCTCAGACCTGGCTCCGATGAGAGAAAAGAGATTTCTCACGAGTCTTTGCTCAGCAACTCCAGACGCCTTGCCCTTGACAAAGGTGCTAGCAGCTAGGCTGCCATCCACCACCGCAGCCATACCTCGTCATTAACAGCTGCTCAGATCTGACCTATTAATTATATTGACACAGTACGTTCTCTTCTTTTAAAACCTTTAATACCTTGCTCTTGATCTTACAGAATATCTCTTTCCAATGAAGACAACGTGCGTAAGCAACTCGCCTGAAAATCACTGTTTGGGTGGGCGTTGGAGCGACGATTCAGAAGGAAGTGCTTGCTCAAGGGGGAGCTCAACAGCCCACTCTCTCTGAGAGCTAGTGGAAAGTGAGACACCAAATGTCAGCTGAAAACGTCTGGCACCACTATGTTGCAGCTCCAGCCTAAATTCAGCCTGCAGCCACTCCAAGTACAAACTTCAAGCCAGTCTTTCTACATAAAGTGAACAAAAAATACCATCCCTATATTATCTATTTTACCAAGAGCAAAAAAAAGAAATGGAACTTTGTGAATTAAATTGCATTCACTTCTTTTCTCAGGCACAAAATAGGCTTGCTCAACACAGTAATTTATTAATTTTAAATGCCCCTATGCAAATGAGTTCCCTGGAATAAGATAACATCCACTTTCCTTTTTAAAAATAATCTAGTGCTTTTCATGTTTGAAATGATGGCAAGATGTCCTAGTGCATTCGGAAAAAAATAGTGCTCTGTCTTTTGCAGCAATGTATTGTAATTATTCAGCCTGCTGCCATAATTAATAATAGAAACCAATGAATTAAGACACTAATAATCCCCAGATGTTCAAATGGAGAACAAAATACTTTCAGCTTGTCAGCATATATATGTGGGCTATGCTATATATGTTAAAGCTATCTCTGAACATTTGGAATTGAGAAGCACTTTTATTTACAACATCTGTGAACACATCTTCCTTATTTGAGAAACGAGACAACTTGTTAATCATTTTCCTGCATGTAACTAGACCATTTGTCTGCTTAAAACTAAACATAACCTTTTTTTTTTTTTTTTACTCTCATTTGTTTTTTCATTGTCCACAGTCACCTATACTCACTGGCTAGGCACAGATGCCTTACCCTAGAGACTGACAGACTCCTAGCAGCCAAGGCTCCTCCAAAAATAGCACAGCGATACAAGTACATGCTAGCAACCATTGCTAACACGTCTGAACAGGAACACCCTGCCACATTAACCAGCCTTAAAGAGAAAATAAAAACCCACTGTGCGAGCTAACACGTTGCTTTGAACCAACATTTTCTCAGTGTTCAGGTGCTCACATTCGGCACAACTCCTGCCTGGGGCACTGGTTTAATTCAGGGAGGTAAAGTCCAGAGCAGGCTGTTGTCTCACCTTGTCTGACCTTCTGTGCTTCCCCACCACCACATCTCATCCACTGACCCCTACCAAGGCCATCGGTAAAAGCAGCACTCGCTGCTGTTTAAAGCAGAAGCTGTACACTTGATTTGAGGACATCAAGAGGTGACGCACTGACCTCTTCCTTCAGCAGCTTCATGGAGCGGTTCATCTCTGCCTGTGATCGGCACCTGCTGGTTTCCCAGTCTGTAGACTGGAAACGTCTTCAGCTCCTATGGCGGTGTGCTCTGCCTGTGACAGCTGCCCATATAGTCTCTGTGTTAGCTGTCACCAGGTCACCTCTCGCTACTTTTGTGGATAAACTACACAGACCGAGCTTTTTAAGGCTGCCGCCACAGGGGCAGGCCTTGAGGCCTGCGATCATTGCTACGGATGTGATTTAATGATGTGGGGCCGTATTGTGGATTTATCAAAGCCCTGGGTAAAGGGGCCGTTACAGTTTGTGCTTCATTTTTTTTTGTTCCAGGATTGAATAAATCTGCACTAACCTCATTCCTAGAATAGATTAAATCCCTCTTTGTGCTAACTCAGCTAGTCTTTGTTTTTGGCAGGCCGCTGATGTTCCCTTCACTCAGATCCCTCTATCTAAAAGAGATGGTGGTGTCCCTGTGGGAGCAGCTTCCTCCCTGTTCGGAAACCAGCCATGTAAAGGAATAAAGATGCAGTTTTTCTCCTGACGTATGATCTCCTTAGGCAGCTCATGACAGAGTCCTTAGAGAATGAGTTAACCCTATTATTATTTTAATTCTGTTTTGAAAAAAAAGTTGGTGTCAGTTTAGAGATTTGTGAGGTTCCCTCTGTGCTTCAAGGCAGAGGGGCAAATACTGTATCCATCACATGCAGCAGGGTGTGAGCAGAGCGGGTGTCACCCTTCTGTGAGAAATTCCTCCCAATGGCTTGGCTGATGGCTCACCTTCCTTCCCATCTGCCTTTCCTCAAGCTCCTCACTAGTGCCAGTGCTGGAGGTGGTCAAAAACTGACAGTGGCAACCAGACCAAGGCTACTCTCTATGTCCTCTCCTCTGAAAAAGTATGCCTAAGGGTTGTAATTTACTCTTTAATGCCAAATTAAACAGACATAGAAATGCCGATCCAGTATGTGGATGCTAACAGCAGCAGATGCTTCTTTATATGACCAAATCGTGTTTCCTTCAGAACAGCCATGCATAGATCTACAGAAACAGGCAGAGGGTGGCTAGAGAGATGCTGACATAGGAGGCATCTCTATGGCCAGCACTACCTTCTGTGGCACAGGAGCCAGATCATCATCCCTACCGCACAGCCCCGTGCAGTGCATAGAAACACAGGGTTGTCCCTAGCAGCAAAACCAAACAGCAGCTATTCATAACTGTTCCTGGTCTAACACGGAGGGACACAGCAATATTGGTTAATTTAGTTAAGTGGTGATTAAGGAACAAAACTCCCTGAACTTGACCAAGTGGTGTCCTGCTGCTTCTGCTTTGTGTGCTGCTATGCAATTTCTATACCAAAGCAGCCTTGCTCCTGCAGCACTCCGAGTGGCTTATTTATATGTAGATGCAGCTATATGACATTTCCAAATGCCATACATTTGCATATGAAGGTTCCACTTTCCCCCCCCCCCCCCTGCCCTTCGAGTAAACAGAGTCTGCTGTGACTCCAAAGCAGAGCTTTCTCTCAATTGGAGCTTTCTCTGTCCTCCTTAAGAAGCTTAAAAAACCCTCAAACATCTCATTTTCATAACTTGGCAACCTTGGCTATCAGTAGTGTCTATGGGCAGGTCTTTTGATTTATAGCTGTACCTTTGATACCAAACTGAGAGCAGAGAGCAAAACTGTGAGACCTTAAGATTTCATGTGAAATGGCTACAGCTAATCTGCAATACAAATCAATATTTGCAAATAGGCCTCAGACATATGATGGAAGCTTGTGGTCATCCTAAAAAAGGCTGTGGGTCACATTCATTATAGCTATGAAGATGGTATTGATTTTTGTCACTGCTCTTTCACCTGAAAGCAAGAGCAGGAGCTTGTTGCAAGAGCTGCTGGGGAGCTCCGAAACTGCAAACCTAACACAAAACCACAACCTTATGTAATGCCAGGAAAACCAAGTGGACATTATATATTCAGCTTTCTTGTCACAGAAAGATAAGGCTGAAGCAGATGGTATGTGGGCAAAGATTCAACCTGAATACATTGCCTTCTAAAAACCAACAGTGCCAGGAAATCATCCCAATTTCGTGGCGTGAGGTGGATGAACAAGTTACCTGCACAGCACAGAGTCGCCTGATGCAGGGCCTTGAGGTATGTGTTACAGAGGAGCTGGAAGAGCTTCCCATTGGCAATGGGTATATGGAAAAACAACAATTCTCAACACACCTCTCACATACCACCTAGTGTGAGTAGTGTGAATTATGTATAATACACAGATTGAGCCTCATCCTTCTATACATTTGGGCTGGGATGCACAGCTAAGGGAGTAAGCTGAAGGAAACGGTCTTTTGGTATCACCAGGCAGCATGGGAGTGCTGATGGCATTTAGAGAGGACGGTGGAGTTACCAGGAATCAGCTCTCTCATAGCTCAGCCTTGCTTCATGGCTGGAAGCAGACCTCCTCCACACCCCTACCTACCCCACGAGTGGGCAAAAACTGAGATGAGGACAAGCCACTCCCTTGAGCCCCTTCTCCGCCTGCTGTTAGGGGACTATGACAGGCACTTACTGATTGTGACAACAGGCACAACAGCCCCCAGGAGTCACCTTTAACCATCACTGCGGTCTTAGCTGATGGAGTTTCACCCATCTGCCACTGCATTTCTAAAGGACTTCATCCTCCTCCTCTCGCTGACTGGTAGATAGCATCAAATATGACAAATGGGGTGAGGTGCCAGAAAGCTGATAAATACTTTTGATATGGCCCTAAAAATAGTGAAGGGATATTTGTACCTTCCCTGACACTTCCCCAAGAGTAGATGGATATGCATGACCTAAGTTTCAAGACGAGTGTCAAGAATATTGATGTGTAGAGGGAGTAAGATCGTTTCACTGGCACCGCCCCAGGGGACAGTTGCGTGACTAAAGATGTTTCCCGACTCCCAGCCCGGGGAAGGCTGCACCTTCACTGCCCATCCAGAAAATAAAGGATTCCGGTTGCCAGTTCAGCTCTGCCAGCCCAGAATGTATCTCTTCCTCTGTGGTGATGATTAAATGGGAGAAGCAGAGTGCAAATGCCCTCCGTGTCTGGTAGAACTTTTAATGGCTGGCTGGCACATGGCTCCACTGGGGCAGGTTGTGACCACTGTATGGCTCTGAAGGACTACATAGGAATTAAACTGTCTGAAGTCTTATTTCATAAACAATGGGATAAAACAAGCAGCATGGTTCTGATGGAAGAAAATGATAGATTGGGCAAGAGCTATAGACAGTAATTTTGGTCCAGATTTGTTCTGGAAGACTAGTAAAACAGGGCATTGTAGTGCCCCAAGTTATGGCCTTGCAATTGCTGCCAGGCTAACTTGTGCTCCATATGTGATCCAGCCTGGTGTGTTTCCTGGGGCACACCCTCTAAATTTAACTTGGGATTTCTGAACTGTTTCTGGAAATGTGGAAGTCAAACTCAGCTTTCTCCTCTCTCCAATCCGCACAACAATGTAGACTCCAAAGGTCTCAAATTCACACACGCAATCCCAGTGTCCTGAAGTTATTCCCTCTTTGGCACCTGTGCAGGTGGCCGACAAGAATTTAAGTATTGATGCAACTGGTGGCTCTTCCAGTTGTTAAATATTATGTTGCTAATAATTGCTTTTAAGCAATTCTACTGTGGACTAAGAAAACATGTTCTTGTGTTTGTATGGAGATGCACTTAGCATCTGTATCTACCTGACTATATTAAGAGGAACGTGCACATCTTAAGTAATGTGAAGCTGCATTTGCCATCAATCCTTGCCCTGTCTCTTCAACTATGTGAGTAGCTTTTACTGGTAGAAAGACCAGGCAGGCAATCAATGAAACAAACCAGGAGCTTCATTTTGAGAAACTGCTGCAAATAAAAGCACACCCTAATCCAATTACCAGGCTGTCCCCTAATTTCCAATAGGAACTCCAGGTCTGAATGGATTGTTTTCTGTGGAGATCAATGGATGGCAAGAAGCAGTAGTGGAAAAGGTCTCTGACTTATTTTTAGGACTGTCAGCATGACATTATTTTGGTTGCATGCTTCAAACAAACTCAAAAAATTACAAGTGAAAGCAAGTATGAATGGCAAAACTGTCAGAGTGGTTTGATGGAAGACATGGAGATGGAAAGGTTACTCAGGTATGTGACAGTGTGGACAAGTAGGTCAGGGACAACATTTTGGCCACAAGGTGTTTCCTTCAGTCCTTTTGATGACCTGAAGGTTTTACAGCGACAGTTGTGTGTTAATTTTTGATTACTGAAAGCAGTCATTTTTTCTGGGGAATGTGTGTGTGCAAGTCAGTAAGGTGCTGCCAAGCTGGAGCATGACACCCATTTGGCTCCCTTCCCTCCTTTCTTTTTTTTCCAAGGTAGCATCTGTGCTTGTAAAAAATATGTTACCCGAGAGAATTCATCCAGGAAACTGAAGAAAGAGCTGCAGAATTTGGGGGAAGTGTGTGTAAGAAAAGAGGAGACTGAATTAAAAATACGTAAATCCTATATATACGGCATTTTTGAATGCTTCCTGAATGCTGCGCCTGGCAAATCCCTTGTGCGTATCTTGGTTATTTTAGTTGCCAAAAGATGGCCCACTACTCAGAGACTATGTCTCTTCTCGGCTAAAAGCATGTTTTTGGTCATGTTTTTCACTGCTTTTGTTTGGGCTATTCAGAAAATTAAATACATTTTACTGGCATGTTGCAAAACTGTGATGACCTCTCTGTACAAAGCAAAGCATTACACGTGCTGAGGGATGAATCCTGCTCAGTTTGCCTCTATGTTTACTCACCTGTCTCCCCTGAGTCCTGCCTTGTGAAACCATGTTGGTAATGGGTCCACACAGGCTGCAACTTTGCTTTACTTATCTACCTAGTTCTATTGTTAAAATCTTTTGTGGCTGCTCACAGGATCAGTTTTTAGCAGACTATATGTTAGAAATTCCCACTTGGTAATCAGGAGTTCCCATGCCTGAAGCTGGAAAGATATCCTTTGCTATTCCCAATTTTAAGTGCAGGAGAAAAAGGTAAAACAATATAAAATGCCACTGTAGCAAAACCCACTATATTCTCTCATCTAATTTACCAAAGATACACTTTGTTTCCCATCTGTCATGAAACAGCCATGTGCAACAGCAGGACAAAGCCGAAACCTCTGCACGTTCTTGGTTTTGCAACAAAAGGGTCCGATCCTGCCATACAAATGTAAAGTCTTTTTTCTGTTACTCAAAGTTGTGCATGCCAAACGTCTATCAGGCAATAACTGGGCTCTGAGATGCACAGCGGACACCACCCAACCCTGCAGAACATATTTAGCTACTATCAGTGGCTCCCAGAGTGGAAAAAGACACCTCCAGGGCACGGAACTGAAGACACTGTTAGGGACCCATCACCTCTCCTTGTCTGAGGATTGAAAATTCTTCCAAAAGCACAATGCCCTTGAAGTGACTTCTCCATGGACCCAGTTCAGACTCTGCCTCCTGCAATAAGCCAACTGCAGATGGGGTCTGGTTGCCTTGTAGTGTCCATCTCCCATCCAACTCTTTTCCTCAGACCCCATGACTCCCCCTACCCGGACATGTTGATGTATTTTGGCGTGACAGGGCACAATGTGAGTGAAGAGCTTGTCTTGCTATTTCTTTCCAAAAAGAGCAGAGTAGTTTCTCTACACCACAGAGGTCTGCAATTCAGCACTGGTCACACTGCCCATTTTGAATCACAGCCAGAAAAGTACATTAAAAACATCTTTTTTTATAAATGAATACTTGCATTTACTATTTCTATAGAGCTGCACCCATTGTTATTGTCTTACAGAAGTGCCACAGAAGTGAGCTGTAGAGGTGGTATTTGTGTAAATAAAGGGTTTGGTATTTTATCTCAGCGCTCACTCCTAGAGCTACTATTCAAAGTGGGAGAAGCTGAATAGAAAAGAAAGGGCAATTTCAGGAAATAGAAAATTTGCTAAAAATGGATGAGAAAGCCATACAGAGAAATCACGAAGCCATTAAATGCAATGGTCATTCTCCCACTAGCTTCAGCAAGGCCAGATTTTACCTACTGTCTCTTTAAATCTTTTTCATTCTTATAACAGTATTTTAAACCAAACAGCTGACATCCTTCTGCCCAGCCAAGGCCCTTTAAATCACTGAAATGCAGGATGGAAAAAAATCTGCAGTGCCAGATGTGTCTAAAAACAGTCACAGTTCTCGTTGAGGCAATCTGCAGAGGAAAACATTTAGCATGTATTATGCCTGACAAAATACTAATAATTTATCAGTTTTGATATTATAGACTATTAACAAGCTCTTCCATGGCTACTTCATTTGCAGAGTGCAAAGACAGGCTAGACTTATGCTACTTGACTTTAAAACAGTGTTTTTTATTTAATCCTTTCCCATCCTAGCTAGATGGAAGTACACTTCCATTATCAAATGAAATTGCAAATTAAATATCCTGGGGATGGGGTGCTTCTGATGTATACCTGACACAGCTTTAAACCACAGACAAAATAAAAGAGGGAGATCAAAACCATAGGGAGGGTTTTAAATTTTTTTTTCTCCAGAAAAAATATTTTGCCATTATGTAATGCTGTCTAAAATGGCTAAGGTTGGTGATAGCAGCAGTAGGCAAAGAAGTGCATTTTGGTTTAGTGCTGATAACATTCCACAATGCGCTGCCACTGGTTCTGAAATAGCACGTTTCTTTTACAGCTGTTACATTTATGGGAAGAGAGTTTCACGCTAACCTAATGCTCATGGGTACACGGTAACATGACAGTCCAGATGTATAAGAAGTCACCTTGCTAAGCAGGTAAATGCTGTGTTTCAAATCTGAGTTTTTAAGAGGGCTTCCACTTGCCCAGTGGTACAGATGTGACCTCAACAACTGCCAAGGTTGGGTTTCTCCCAAATGCAGAGAAACGCTTCTATGGAAAGAAGCAGGGGAGATGGTATAGCTGATAATCAAAACATTTCATCTCCCACAGCATTTTCTACTGCCTGTAAATAATTTCCATTTTTCTTAAGTAACAATTTTCTGTCACTAGTGGTTTCAGTGTCCCACTCTCTAAACATTATGAAATACAAAAAGAAAGGGTACATTGCATTGCTTGAGCAATCAGTGCAAGATACACCATTAGCAGGAGTATTCAATGAAAAGAAGTGGAACCATCAGCGAAGTGAAAACGATGCAGCAAGGTATTTGTCTGCTTTTACTTTCTTTACTCAAATCTATTAAACTAGGCAAAAAATTGCTACTTGTCTCCATGTAGTCTAATTCTGAAGGTCTTTTAAATACACCAGCTCCTTCTTTTCTTCCCCAACCCTACTTCCTTTCACTCTATCAGATGCATACCTTCCTGAGTATAGGTGAAAGCCTTTGTTATCTTAAGGCTCAGATTACCATTGCACATGTCTAAATGATCAAATTATCTTGTGTTTGTATACTAATTTGACACGATGATACTCCTTCTAGAAGAGATGATGGTTCAGTCAGTTCTAAGTAGCAACTTTCCTTACTATACAACTTATTTATTAGAACTGTCATATGCTTTCATCTCATGATACTTAGATATCTAATATTTCATAAAGAATGCCAAAACATCCCATGAAACAAAATTCTGAAGAAATTCAGTTCTATGAATATTTTAAAATATTTTTTTTTACATTTCAGACTAGATCAAACACGAATATTTAAATGTTGATGTTTCCTGAAAATGGATATTCTAGCATCTCATTATAACTTTAACTCTCAAATCCTTGGGAGGGCTCTGTAATTCCTAACAACAGATTTAAAGAAATGAGGCCTAAAATAGAGTGCTAGGCATAAAAATACACCGTGGTACTCCTTAATTAACTAGTTCAAACTCGTGTCATTGATGGCAAACAGCTGTGCACCATCTCAAAGAGCATCCTTCAAAAATGATGCTTAAGCTAATCAAAATGCCTGGAGGAAGGGTGAGAATGTGGCAACTAAGGGCGAGTGGAATTCCTCCCTAGATCCAGATAACAGAATTAATTTTTCCAGTCTATTCCTTGGAGAAGATTGACAGGGTATTGTCTTAAATACTTTTTTAACTTTCTTTTCTTGTAGGGGAAGTAGGGGACTTAAGAAGGGAAAGACGGTGTTATCAAGAGGGAAATCCCTTCATCAAGATGTAAAAGGCCAAAGATAGTTGGGATCTGCCATATTCCTGGCATGTGGATAAAGTGCAAGGAGTTACAGAGTGATACCTAAAATGGCACCACAGCTGACACAGTGTGAAACCCAGCCATTGTGGCAGAGCATCAGAAGAGTCATACGTGCCACCACTCTGCACCACAGTAAGTCTCACACTGTACCTACACACTTTCACTGGTCCTATGGGTATGCAGTTTTTGTAGACCCCAAAGGGAGAAAAATCTAAGCTTCTCTGTGACTTCTGATATGAAGCAGGTTTGGGGCTGTCTGCTGTAAAGTTAAGTACAAATCTGTAAAAGTCACTTCATGGCTGGACTCTCTATGCATTGTTAGATGGAGTTAATATAGAGTTGTGTTATTTAAACTTGGTAATCTCAAAAGAGGGGCCTCTAAGTAGTGAGCATCTCATCTAAGAAGTGGCAAAGTTACAATATTAACTAGGTGCCACAATGTGATTTAGTCAGATATAAAATGACCTTTTTTTTGGTAACTGTAAATCCTTTCACAATAGAAGAACCTGCATGCTCTGCAGGGCTAAATATTATGGTGCACATTCCCTGCGTTCAAGGCACTGAACAGGGGTTGTAGACCATGCCGCTGGATCTTCGTTTCCATAAACCTCTGAAAACAAAGGCTGGGAAAGAATTTTGGGAGTGACTTTAACTAGAGCATAACAGCTGCAAACTACCAAACTGTTTTTCCGCAGGTCCCTTCCTGCATTCATTTCTGGGTATTCCATGCCATTAGATGTCCTATTTAGAATGAAGGTATCTGGTTAATGACAGCTTGAGAAATCAGGCACATTTCAAGTTGTGTTTTAGGGACCACGTTTTTATGTGTAAGCAGGAAAGTGCCTTTTTTTTTCCCTGCAAGCTCTACCTCCCTTTGAGCTTATTAATTTTTCTGATTGAAAGGCAGATACTGAGCAGAGGACAAAAAGACCAGCAGGTACTGAAAGGCTCAGATTTGCTCAGAAAGATAGGGTTTTATGCTCCAAATAAGACAAAACATACATAAATCATGCATGATCTGTTTATGGACTGGCACACAAAAAGAAGAATCTGTAGGAACACCTGCGTGAACTTAGGTCTGCTCAACTCTTCTGCACACACATTTTCTGGTTTTATCCACACCTTTAACAAAACAAAATGTTACAGATGACTGCTTACACGATAGCACAAAGGAAAAAGCAACCAGTAAGGTACCTAGTCTTGGGGAAGCAGAAGAAGTGGGAGCCAGTGTTTGGAGCAAGCTTTATGAATTTTGCACAGTTCTGATGGAAACCCCAGATGGAAAAATATACTTGCATTACAAACTACACCCTCACCCCAAATCTTGAAGAAGCTTTACACCCGAATTAATTTCCAGGACTTAAATACTTCAGTGATGTTGACAACAGTAAAATAGCCTGATCTGATTTTCTACTTTTTAGGCTGCCCATGCCAATACTGGTGTTACAAGTTGGTACTTGCTTTTCCTGTTTATTTCCTACAGATCAAATTCTTAGCCTGGACATCGTGAATTTTCAGGCTACCAAGCTTCTACACAAATCAAATAGCTTTCTTTATAGTGTTCATTCACAATATTATTGAATTTGTTTATTATGGAACAAAAGCACAAATGAATTCTGCGACTTTCGATTCACGTTCATTAGTGACTAAATTAAGGGCTAAGCTTTAAAGGCACAAATAGAAATGCTCTTTTTCCTTGAGCTACGTCAGTCTAGGTAAAGAGATGTCTAGCTGTTCACCTGAGACCTAATTTAAGTTTTAATGCTAACAATTACAGGTTCCATGAGCATGACACTGGGAAATCATAAGTAATGAAAAGGCACGATTTCTCTCATTATAAAACCACAAAAAAACAGAAATAAAAAAAAAAACCAAAAAACCAAGGCCCATTTAACCAAGCTTACTGTATACAATTCAAAGTTAAAGGAGAACTCTCATAAAAAGTGAGGTATTCTCTTGAGGCTAGCAGATTAAATGAGCAATATTTCTCTCTCCCTATTGCTGGTTTTTAAAACATCCATAAGCCTGTTTTCATTTTGCATGCTCCTCAGGAAATACTGCTAGGAGTAAGTGCTGTTAAATCACACGGTGCGGCACTCCAGAGTGCTGCAGCTTCCTTCTTGGCATGGGACTTGTTTGTGAGGCTCCTACGTGACCTCCACCTCAGTGTGTCTGTCTCATCTCCCCCCAGCTACCATGTAGATTTTAGTAAGATGTAGCCTAGAAAGGTCTAAAGATACATTTGAGAATGTTCTGGAGAAGAAAAACATTTAGGGTAGCTTACACTGCAGCGCCCACCACTAGACAATTGCATTAATGCCCTGGTTTCTGAAATTTTAGAAATAAAGCATGCAGTCCTCCCAATGACACAGAAAAATGCTGGAGTGGGACTTTCCACACTCCACCTTTGAATCCCTGGCGTTAAATTAGAAATAGAAGCAGCTGCAATTTTTCATTTAAAAAAGCACCCAGGACAAGTGAAGGTTTGGGGGCCAAGTGTGTGGCTGGGGCTGACAGCATTGGCTACTCAGAGTCTAGATCAGAAGTAGATGACAGTAAGATTTATTAACCTACCAGCTGGCCTCTATCTCTACTTTTTAAATTTTCTTCTGGATATCAACAACAGTGGGGAAGCTGCAAGGCAGCAGAAAGGCTGGAGACCACTGTGCTACCCGAGTACAGTGATCTCTCACCTTTAAAAAATCACTCAGAAGAACACCAGAATAGGAATATTTTCTTATCTGTGTTTTATAGTACTCCATAAAGTAAGCTACACACAGTTATTATTTCCAAAAAATGCTGCATTACTTTCCACAATGATCAGCTTGAGCTTGATTTTGGAAACATCCAGGTGCTATGCAATGAGCTGAGACATTTCCTCTGTTGTACTTTTTGAAAACTTTTCTATCAGAAGTGCCTGGATTAGGTAGCCAAACCAAGACCGAAATGCCTTCTACACCTGCCTTTATTAGTAAATTACTTTATAAGTGGAGACTGGCTCTCTTCTTACATCATCTTGAGTTTATGTGCCCCAGACTTCAGCTATTTGTAGACATCCACATTTCTGAATGATCAGACATCTTAAAAGACATTCAAGTATGCGAGGCATAATACGGTCACATCTCCTGGAGGGAGATACCCTCATTACTTTCCTCAAGTCACAGGCCAAAAATCCTCAAAATTTTACAGCCTGAAATATAATCTATAATGTTTTTTTCTTCTCTGTTTTATAGAGCTCATCTGCCACCATTTGAGGACTTTCATTGTGTATACAACTTAAGTATATTTTCATAAAACCTTGCACTTGTAAATGCAACTAACAATTGCAGCAACATTTAAAAACTTTGGATTTTAAGAAATGTATCAACTGTATTATTCTTGTACTCCAAAACGCCAGGAGTGTGCATGGGCATGCATGTGAGTGCAGGCAGAGGCCACAGCTAGACAGCATTCATGCTGCCATACAGCTGTCAAAATATTAAAATGTGGTTTTTTTCACTTTTTAAGTGATTTGGTGGAGAAGCAGGAACACTTTTGAAATAATCTATTTGTTTAGCATGACAAACCTCTGACTTGCAGTCTGCAGAACTGAAAGCCAAGCAAATCTGCATATGCAAGGATGCAATTTCCCCAGCATTTTTACAAAGCTGCAGATGAGAAATGGTTTCTCTCTAGCTGTGATGGATGTGCGGTGCTCAGCTCTATGTCTCACTTGCTAATTCCATTAAGAAGAAAGGAAAGCCTGGTTCACAAAGGCAGAGCAAAACTGCCTGATAGTTTATATCCCACAGCTAATCTCTGGGGCTTCATTATTCTTCACTAGTTTAGGAAATGGCTGACATGGTAGCAGACACAAAATTTAATTTTAAGGGGCAATGTCAAGTGGTTTACACTCAAAAGTTAACCTACTTCAAAAATGTCATAATCCTGAGAAAGAATCTAGTCTGAAGTCCTCATGTTTTATTCCTGGGAGGGGGGGGGGAAGTCATTCTATAGGAATCCAGAGCTGTTGTTCTGATTCCTGCTCAAAAAGGGCAAAATAGACCTCTTCAGGTCTATTAAAGACAATGAAGACGACTGTGACCGAATTTGGTGGGCTCTGGATTGAGCCTGTGAAGAAAGGGATGAATCGCACCCCAGCGCTTCTCACATGTGCTGGGCCAGTGCACTGCTGCCAGTTCTCCGCATTTTCTTTGATAGCCTTGGCTTGTTCTCCCATTCCAATTTAACAATGCAGAGGGGTGGGTTTTGGTAAGGTTTTAGGCTAGTTTTCTTTCCTCGGACATAAATATTATGTTGTATTTATTTTGGAGTCTGAGACTTTAGGGCTTTCAAAGAGAATCATTGAAGAGTCCAAGACTCTTGTTTATCCTTGGAGTGGGGAATCTGTGGTGGCTCCCATGGCCTTCATCCCACAGCCCTGGCCCAGCCAAGGGAAGATGATGTGTTGACACAGATGAATTTTGCCCTTTTTGGTAGAGTGTGCAGTTTGCTTGGGCAACACAGCCATCTGCCGGATTACTCACCCAAGCACCTCCGGCAGTGCCAGAAAGGCTCTAGTGCCAGAAAGCGGTCTGAAAAAGATCCAAGACTGTCACATAGATTTGAAATCCCATGAGAAACTAGGAAGGAGAGCAGGGAACAGAGCAACCATGAGCAGATGAGCAGCATTTTGTGCTTGTTAGCATTTCCCCAGGCACAGCAATAGCATCAGCACAGGGGCCACAGCACTGCCTGCAAGAGAGTCCTTGGACTAGCCAAGATGACCTGAAGGCACCACCTGAGGCCACTGCTAAGGGAGCGTTTGCTGCTGTTGAGGAACCCAAAAATATGGCTCAAGCTGACTATTTGTGAGTTCGCATTTTTCACCACAGGAGATTATTTGGGCAGAAAATGCCTTCTTCCCCTTTCCATCAGCTTTGTTGTGCTGCTGATGTTTGGCTGCTGAGATTGATCTAAGGGAAGTTTGTCTGGCCTGGAAGATATTATTGAATAGGTCTATCAAATTTTTCAGTGTCTTCGCTGACAATTTTCATGAATATATAACATTGAAATATGGCTCATCCATATTGACTTATTCTTTATAGTGCCTAAAATGGCTTGAAAAAAATCTCCGTAATTTGATAATGGGAAAGGATAAAATCAGTTAGGAGGATAATTGCTAATATCCAGATCTTAAGAAGAGAATATAAATATTGAAGAATAAAAATAAATAGGCAAATGAATAACCAAGATGAAAACTCCTTCATTGCCTAGCCACTGAATGAAAAAATGCCACCAAAGCAGCCAACTTCTTTATGCCTATAATGGGAAAATTCAAGAAAATATCAATCACAGGACTTTCAACTCAGACACTACATTCCAAAACATACATAACACTTAAAATGTTTAAAATGTTCTTTCATGGAAATTGCAAGATAAAGTGTATTTTTATTGGATTTGAGGCTAAAATCCCACCCATTCATTTATTGGCCAAAATAAAATCTTACTTCACAAACTTGATCAATGTCAAAAACCTGCCATTTGTTGACATGAGTGAAAATCCCCCTCCAGTCTGATATATACTTTGGGGTTTCAGAAAAATGAGAGGCCAAAATTGCACAAAGAGACACAAACACACACATGTACAGACACTGTACTGAGATGTATTGCACATGCAGCACACAGCCATGGCAAGAGTGGACTTGTGAACCTGGGGAGGTGGATGCCATCAGAAAAGGGCCACCTATGGCTCACTCTCCCCATATTTGCTTTGCTAAACAAGGGGACACTGCTTTTCGGGTGTCTCTGACATTAGTTGGGCATTTATAACACTAGATTAAATCTTGCCTGTGTAAACTAAGAGTCCTTAAAAAAAACCCCAAGATAATGCAAACTTAATGCAAAGATTTACACTCCAATGGAACCAAGTACTCTTGGTTTTGCAAAATGAAAGACTTGTGCATTATTTGCAAGGATCAATGGACTTGAAAGAACAGGAAGGAGCAAAGACACTGATTGAACAGAAGGTTTGAATAGTTCAATATGAAAAAAATCAGCTGGGTGTTGGGACTTGTGTTTGTTTGCAAAGCCATTGCCTTCCTGGGACCCTGCGTTGAGAGTGTGGAGGTGGTTACGGAAAAACCCACACTGCTCAGCTACCACAATCTCTGCAAAGAACATTTGGCACTGCTGCATTAGCATAATTGACAACATCAATTATGCCCACTGCTATTTTCTCCCCTGGGAAAGTCAGTCCATACAAGTCAGTGTTTTTAAAAGCGTGTAGTGCTCACAGTCTCAGTGATTTTTAATGCCATTAAATGGTAGAGAACAAAGGTATTCTCTGGAAAGGCGCAGGCTTGAGGTTATTGCTTCAGAGGCACAACGGCTGAGGAACTGGTGCTTTTTTCACACAAAGCTCCCCATAGTCAGGGCAGCATTTCCCTTCTCAGGAGATATGAAGGTGGGAAAAAAAGCAGCACATATCACATTCCTATAACAGCCAAAATCAAACATTTCTGCACTTGAAAGAACACGAGGATGACATGGAGCTTTCTGCCTGGCAAGCGCTGAAGTCTGAATGTCCACTGAACCTCAGTTTTATACTGCTGCCTTCCCCTTCACTAGCTATTTGAGAAAGGCTAGAATTGCTACAGCTTTTTGATACAGTGGTCCCTTTCTCCTAGGGTCTCCCAGCAGCATAATGCTACAAATGTTTGGGGATACTGGAGGTATGTGGATTGCCCTGCATGAACTTGCAGCTTTCAATCTACATGCTGTCACCATATATAAAAATGGAAAAATTAAACAAGAATCGCAGTCAGGTGCACTAAAAGAAGATGCATAATCAGGTGGTGTAAGCAACTGTGGGTCATGTTAAATCAATGGATAATAGCTGCTGACACCCACCCAGACTATACAGTTGCTGCCCTTGAGGAGCAACTGGGGCCTGATCCATACCACAAGCCTAGAGGAGCTGCTTGCTAAGGTACAATGATGGTGTCTTTCAGTTCCAAACAGGTACTTACTGTACCCAACTGCTTATTCAAGGATGTTTCCATCCCTCCTGTGGCTCCAGGGGAGTGAGGTGCCCCTCCACAGGCCCTCATCACCTCTCACTGGACCATCTGTTCCCACACTCATAGAACTGGCTAGGTTGGAAGGGACCTAGTTATCATCTAGTGATATCATCACAATCATCTAGTCCAACCATCAACCTAACTCTGATAAAAAGCAACTCATCACCAAACCATGTCACTAAGCACTCCTTCTGACCTCTCGGCTCTCAGAAACTATCTCCACCATAGACTCACTCCTACATGCAGTAACTCTGCCCTCCTCCCTGCCCAGTAACCCAGTTTCCTCCTCGGTTCTTTGCTCAGCTCTTAACCCCGGACAATGCTTTGCTGCAATCAATTTTCTTCTATCCCCCATCTCTCCTCTCAAGCGTGGGCTGAAATATCATCTAAGTAAGAGCTGTTCTCTTCCTCCTGCCCACTTGAGCTGAAGGTGCCTTCTGTGTGTCTCTTTCTCTGTGACCCATGACTTGGCTTTCTCTTGTCATTGCTGTGATCTCCTCCTCCTCCCTAATTTTCAAGCTGCCCTTCCTCCCTTTTTGTTACAACTTAATCACTTCACGCTTAAATGTCTTGTCTCCTCTCTAGGTGATGTGGGTCACTGCCATCCTAGAGCTAAACCACTGGACAGTAGCAGAGTAGGACAGGTTGCACAACATTTAAAAAGTGGCTGGACGCCTTTATCTTGATGTGGCGAGGCCGGCTCTCTCCTCAGTTCTCCAGCAAGAAAGAAAAAGCTTTTAACAAAACCGTATGACTTGCCCTTATTTCTAATTCTAACTTAAAATAAATCATTTTGGCCTACTTGGCGGTATCTCCTGCATAACACGGAATACAGTCTCAGCCTTTCCTGTCTTTTAAGAAAACTGAATGCTGCCTTGCAGGAAAAAGCTGAGAGTAATCAAGGGTTTGGGAGAGTGAAAACTTTCTTCTCTCCGCATGACTCTTCAGTCATGGAAGGGCTCCTCGGCAGCAGGAAATATCTGGACCATGTCTCATCTTTAATCTTTTGGAAATAAATCGCAGCATTCACTTTCCACAGAAATTTCTACCCTCGCTGCCTCGTGCTGCTGCCACCCCCAACACCTAACACTCCTCTGCCTCACCGAGCCATCATTTATTCATAGCTCTATGTTTTAATCATCACGTGCCATTTTTAAGTAGGAACAGAATAACCATTTTGAACAGCTGGGTACCCTATTAACAACAGGGATGTCATGCACATAGCACCCTCACAAGGGATGACCAACCAAATCAACTAACACTGGGGACTCTCCTGGTAAGAAATCCTAAGGCCTGTGAAACCATCAGCTGGATCTCACCAAAGCCACGCAGCAATCTGCTCATGTAAACCCAGCAATCTGCACCTACTCTCTCTAAATACCTAGTGTCAAACCACAAAAATATCACATACCGAAGCAACGAATGCATCACCTGACCCATTTTCACAATACCTCCCCAAAGGCTTGAATTCTCAGCACGAGCTGTGAATATCTGCATGCATGTGTGCGCGCACACGTGCACTCAATTTCTAAATCAATCCTCCCAGGCAAAGGGTGTAAAAAATGTTTTCCAGACCTCATAGTATTTACATGTTTTTAATTTCAAATGCCGTATAAGGCTATTTAGCCATTATATTTTACTGTAGCTTCTAAATAAATTAAAGCCATTTATCACTTACAAAACATATCTTAAGAACCTTATTAACTTCATAGTCCAACACAGACAGGTAATATTATCTATTATAGCAACATTTTGTGCTATCACAGCTCTGTATTTTCTGTTACTTAAACCTGTATATCATGGTGAAAATATGCATAAGCATAATACTAGATTCAGTAATTTTCAATAATGTCTGCTAATCCAGGGAAATAGTTTACACCATTTGTTTCCACTGTCAGAATAGGAGTTTTACGGCTGGAATATCTGTACCTTGATAAAAATGGAAAAAGCCCATTTGTTTAAGAAGGAAGTTATTTTCTAGCAAAAGAAAGAGTAATGCAAAGACAGTGTTTTCTTAAAGTAAACCAAAAAAACCATACTAGAAGATGAGGACACCTCACCTCAGCAAACAGAGGAGAAAAGAGACTTACACAGTTCCTGGGAATTGTGATTCTTACAGAAAAGAAATCGTACCTGCATAATCTGTTCTTGCGTAATGCCCATCTTCTGATTTTGTAGTTGCTGTAGTATTATCTGTGTGAAAAGAAGTATGTTGAGTTGGCTGAGAGGCCTGTACTTGATACAGGCTGTGCTCCAGCCACCAGTGCCCAGGAAAAGGTAGCTTCACTTGCACGCACAGCATTGCTACTGGCTGCGAGGCTCCCCTGAGCCTGCCAGGTGAAAACAGCAGGATCAGGCTTGTTGGAGTGAAACATGAAACATCTTCCATTAAGGAAACAGAATCTTTTTTCTAACAATATGTGACAACAGATTGCAGTTGGGATAAATGTATCAGTATGAAGCAGGAGTTGTCATTTCTGCTCTATCTAAAGTAACCGGGGAGTTTTAATAAGTACCTTGAAATGAATTGCCATGTAGGATGGTTACTTTTAAAGAGATAGGAATAAACTAGAGTATGTTTAATATACCTGTATAGGATTGCCTTGTAAGTAGATGTACTGAGCATTTATAGGTCAGGAGCTAAGGGGAAAAAAAGCTATTAAGAGTCTGAGCCTCAGCAGACACTTTATTTACTGGAGCTATTTAAAGGCAAATTTCCTTCATTTTTATTTTAGAAGAAAATAGAGTTTTAAAAGTCAACACGAGGGCTACAGGTGATGCAGTAGCCCATGAGCTGGGCACAGAGAACTATGGCATTCATGGAGCAACACCGCGAGTCTTGAGTTGTTATTGGCAAATTTTCTTTCCAGGCATGTTTGGCATCTTGTAGGCCCACTGCAGGTCATGAGAGAAACAAGCATCAACACCGCCTCTGGGAGGATATCTGTGGCCTCCTGAGACTGCTTTGTGCTTCCCCAGTAAGGAAGAAACAGAAGATCTATCCTGGGTGACAAAACATATGTGAGGGGCTCTCCTGCTTTCCTGATCCAACTCCTGCCTGGAGAGCAGAGCTGCTCTGGGCAAAATCCAGGTGCCCAATTTTGAAACCAGTGCAGGGCTGGACAGTCCCCAACCACTGTGGGCAGGGTGTGGGAAGGGTTACACACACCACACTTGGCAGCTGTCCCCTCCCACAGCCCGTGCTCCACAATATAAATTGTAAGAGTCTAATGGAAATGTAAGAAGTGCCAAATAAGAAGCCAGCCCTGGTTCTTTTTTTTTCCTGAACAAAAATTGAAAACATTCTTTGAAACGAGTTTTGTTATGAAAGTTACCTTGACATCGACCCAAAGACATGACTTCAATTTTCTCCTGTTTCTGGCATGATGCCTCTTTGATTTGACATGCATTATCATAAGATTTCCCATCGGAAGCACAAAGAGGATTGAAGTTGGTTTGAGAACAGTCAATGTTGCACACACACCTGAAAAGATAAAGAAAGAGAAAAAAGAAAAGGGTAATATGAGAAAGTTTTTTCATGACATCATAAATACATCTCAGAAATAAAAGTGTTTGTATTTTCCTGACTGCACAATGCAAATCAACAGAATGAAAGTGGAAAGTTCTGTCAAGAGGTCATTTGTATTTCTGAATGGAAATGAAATGCAGGGAGAGGGAAGAGACACAGAAAAGCAAGCAAAAGGAAAGATAAAAAAGAGTGCTATACATAGAAAACTATGCCCCAGCATTACCACTTGTAATTTCTTATAAACCAAAGAACACTCAAGCAGTTACACAGATAATTCATCCTGTTGTGCCCTCTTGCAATTAAAGAGCCCCCAAAATTCACCCCGTTGAGGTGCTGCCCCTTGTATGTATAACTGTATAAATGTGTTTTTATATTGATTTCTGATTTAATGCTGGTAATAATTACAGCACCTATAGGCACTCTGATGATAATAAAAGATGTGATACTGAAGCATATTCTCAACCTACAGAGATAAAACCACCCACCAAGCTTGACACTGATGCTCGCAATGCAACTCTACTCTCTGTGCCTAAGGGTGGTAGGATCTCTCCTAGCTCCTGGACACAGTGGGCCTACCTAGTATTAAAATCAGGGGAATGTTGTTTTTAGGAGAGATTTCATGTATAAACATTTTCTGAAGCATCTGAGTAACTCAGCAACCAAAAAGCCTTACCCAGATGTCACCCAGGAAGGTCAGTGTCCAGTCCTGACCTGGTGATGTACTCTGTGTGGGAGAAGGATCCTGTGGCTGAGAGCGGAGTGCCCCATCTGCCCTGGATGGGGAGCAGTGGCCCTATCCTCAGGGAGCTAACTTCTTCAGTAGCTGATGTGCATCCCCAGAGCCACAACAACATAGCTCATGAGTTTCTGTGTTGCCCAGAGACATGACCTGTAAGCACAGCCCTGGATTCGCTTCAAAAACCAGACCTGGATCTCAAATAATGCACTAACATAGACACATCCTGACCCCAGCAAGCCTCATCACTGCTTATAAGGTGGAGAAACCTAATTACTTCCACCAGCAGCAGGCTGCAGCCCTTTTTTCTTCAGGTTTCTCCTATTTCATTATCATTAGTGATGTCATACACCCTTGGGCATCATCAAGGTAAAGGCACACTAATCTTCCATCCCCTGGCTGTGCCATGTTACAGCCTCAGCAATACTTGCATTAACACCATCGTGATCCTGCTTGGGGGCAAAGCCAGAAGTCTAACCTGGCAGCTGCTTCAGCTCTTTTGAGCACGTAATTGTGCACATGCTGCTATCTAAACTCTTCCTGTCTCCTTCTGACATTTAAGGCAAAGTAATGTGACCGATGTTCTATCTCCAGCCCACCAGTTGTGCTGAACCCCACAGCGCTGGTTCCATGGCTCTCCCTTTGGAAAGTTAAGTAATGGAAATGTCAGCCTCTAGCCTTGCTGCTTGATTTAAGAAAGTGTTTAAAAGTCAGTTCACCTCCCATTTGCAGCAGATATCTGGACACCTTCAACTACTGGAAGCGTAGAGGGATATACAAAGAGAAAAACTTTGGTGGAGAGATTGAGCATAGGAAAGTAGACACCATGGGTCAGATTTCTCTATCACCCGCTTTGGCCTCTGGCCTCTGCAAATGTACCCAGAGTGATGAAAATCAGTGGAACCAATACTCATCTTTTAGACTTTCTTTACATGGGGTAAGTCTGCTTTCCCCAAATATTCACAAAATACAGAAAACTTCAGCTCAAAAAGAAGCCATAGGTCAAAAGCTGTGCTTATAAATTAAATTACATGATTTCATACTTAGTGGAATAAAAGAGTCTAGCTTCCTGTGTAACAATTTTCCCACACTGATGAACATACAGAATGGAAGAAAAAAAATCCAGCTCATTTCCTAAGAACTTCCTTATCAGAGGCATATGAATGTTCTGCTTCACCGAAATATTATCCATCGTCATTTCTTCCTGCAGCCGTTTTCAACTTCCCACCTTAGTCAAACTCACTTCACAAGGAAACATTTACTGCACTAGTAACAGTAATTCTTTCCACATAACTCCACCATTTGCATTTCAGATGGGACACAATCAGCCATATGCTCCTTTTTGGTAATAAACCAGCTCAGAAACAGCTTCACTTCTCTACATTTTCCTCCAAAAAATGAGTGTAGGTTAATATATATTATGTCTCAAGTCAAGAGAAAATTAAACCAACGAGAAAATGAAAACAAAAGGTTGCTCTTTAGGGGAAATCTAAGCAACTTTGCATGCAATTTCAATAATGCCCAGGGGACATAAGAACCTATGCTCAGAATTAGGCACTTAAGAGACATATTTTAAAGGTGTTTAGATGCTTAAAGATGCATGCAAACACTTTGTGTGGGATTTCTGAAATCTCAGAGATCTATCTCCCGCTGATTTCAAACACCATTTCAGAAGCCATTAGGCATTTATTTGCGTCTTTTGATACCTTCCAAAAAACAAGGTTCCAAAATGACTTTTCTGACCTCCTTCAGAAAAAGTGAGAAGAGAACCAAGATTTTTCTCAACTCCATTCTAAAGTCTTAACTGTGAGACCAGTCTTTCTTTCCAAGCAAGATCTCTGTAGCTGCATGCTGCATGATGAGGGTGCACCACACAAGCACCATGAACCATGTACTGCTTGTGCTGATGTCAGATTGCTCATGTGTGAGGAGACCAGAAAGGGACAATCTCTGGATGACACTGTATGCTCAAGTCTTATAGGGTCTCCTGTGTGAAGCCTGATTTTCAGCGTTGACTAGGTAGGCGGTAAAAAATCACTACAATAAACTTGCCGTCACCACCTCCTTGTTGCAAGAATCATCCACCCCTTGCACAGTTTTTAGAGGACAGCTTCTAGCTTGTATCTGCAGTTTCTGACTGCTTTTCCATTTACATACTCAAATCCTACTTTAAGGCTGCACAATTAAGTCAACATAAAATATATGTCTGGAAATGCTAAAGGTAGGATTGCATCAGGAAGATTAATGTGCCTGGGTTGCTGACTCTGTTTAATTTACAGTGCTCCTCTTATCAGGGAAAATGACAGTAAATCCAAACACATTTCTTTACACTAGAGGAACAAGCAGTCTGCCATTTCAACTACGTCCCTGTAAGTCCAGATGAGTAAATTACAGAGAAAAATGTGGGGCATTTATTCCAAACGTGCAGGCCTAGGCACCTGTGGTCACCGAGCATACATCATCTTTAAGTGGGATCCAGCAGCAATATAATAAATACACAATGAATGTCACTTAACATATTTGATTGAATTAAATCTTACAGCCATAGGTAAAGATGCCTTCACTTCTTAAAGCATTATAAAATGCAGAAGTGGAACTGTCTCCTATTAAACAAGCAGAATCAAACTGTGACCAGCCCCACCTGGCCCCCAGGGTGTACATTAGGTGAGAGTCCTAACGGTGTTCAAGACTTCAGATCCTGTGGGGAGGACACAGGAATCCTCTACCCCAAAGAGAGCCTTGCCCCAGCACATTTCCATGCCCAGAAAGCCCATCCTGCTCCTAGCTAGCACCCAGCGCTGGTGCTTCCCCTCTCCCACTCAACCTACAACTTGGTTCTGCCCTATCACCTTCTCGTTCTTTCACAAGTGACTAAATCAGAGTGGCCTCATCGCTTTTGGTTGTTGGCTGTACCAGTCCTGGGGTCCCCTCAGGACTCCCTGCCCGTGCGGGGCTGGAAACATGCATCCCTTCTGCTACAGGGCTGGCTAGCCTGCAGCTTCACAGTCCCCACAGCACTTCAGCATGCCTCTAATTTTAAGTAATTTGATCATTTCACTATTTTATCATCCTAGCTATGACTGATGATTATAGTTATATCAATAAATCTATTCAGTTTCTATGTTCCTAAGTATAGCGCTGAAGAAAGCTTGGCAATATAAAGGCTGACTGAGCTTTCCTTGGGCTCAAGAAGCTGTGAGAAGGTCAATGAGGTCTTCTAGGGTGTCACAGGATGAAATTGTACCCAAGAGCATACACAAAATACATGTGTGAGGCTTAACTATGCCTTCTTCAGCCAGAAAAGCAGCTTTAAAAGCATTTGTGAGGAAAGAGTGCTTCCAAGACGTCAGCCGATACCCTGCAGCTCCCCTGAGAAAGGCAGAAATACTGAATGCTGTCCCAAAGGCCCATCGCATCTTTCAAGTAATGCTAATTGATTAAAATTTGGGCTGTCACTGTAAACAATCATTAAACAAGGCTCACTTTCTTATGTCTGTTCTTCCAGGTCATTATGATGATGAATCATTATTATGATGAATTCAGTTTCTTTTATATACTGTATTTTATTCCATTTCATTTTATATGATGAAAATCTTGAAGAAGCTGAACGTCCAGAAATCTACTTCATTATTTTGCTGATTGTGAAAGCAAAAAAAAAATCAAAACAAACTAGAAATACTCTCCAACGGGCAAACCTGGGCACCTTCTTGGTGGATTTTGGGCTAACTCCTCCAGGCACACCCTACAACACATCTTGGTGACATTGCTGGACCTCTGATGAAAATACCACATCAAGACAGAACTGGAAGAAAGGTCCCTGCAGGCAGAGGTGGTATTAGCTAACATGCTGGAAAAGCCTATGAGGCTGCCGATGGGGGGCTGGCACTGCTGCACTAAGCCTATGACAGGTAAGATGCTGCCAGGCACCTCCTTGTCCCTCACTCCTGGCTTGTGGGGTGCAAGCCACTAAACTTCTGTCAAGCCAGTACCTTCAATAAATGTAGTAAATGGCACAGGGGAAGCCATGTGCATGTTGGAAGTGGTTGTCACTATTTCACCTGCGCAATATGCCTCTGCCCTTCCCAGAGAAATGAGAGAAGAGTGTAGAAGTGGACAAGGATTTATCTCCTGTACAGATCTTGTCTATGAAAAAAATGCTGCCCAGACCTCAGAGAGGTCTGTGTCCTAGCAGTGGTGGCAATGTGCTGTACCAGGCTGCTTGGCCAAGCTGGAGCAGCCAACTTGGCTTTCTGTTGAATTAGTCTCTGTAAAAATTAATGGGGTCAATAAACCAGACCCGGGTGAATACACTGGTGAGCACACAGGCTCCTAACTCCCCACTCTTCTGCAAATAACATATGGTGTTATTTTCTGAGCACAGAGAGTATCTTTGCCTGCAGAGAGCATGCCACTGAAGAGAGGATTCACTGCTATGAAGGACTGTCCCTGGAGGGAGGAACTGCATTTTAAGGAGGCATCTCAATAAAATGAGAGAATGTTTTTTTCTCCGTGAAGTGTAGGAGAATGCTATAATTGTATTTCCTTCATTCATTAATAAAGTATAATCATTAGTGACACGGGGATAATAAAAAGAACCCCACTTCATGTTTTATCTTTACTCCTAAGACAACTATTCAGTCTTTGTTTTCAGCAATGTATTATTGAAAAATAATTTAAAAAAAATACTACACAATATCTGCATGTACTTATGTAGCTCTGATGGAATGAGGAGGATAAATGAGACAATGCTTCTAAAAGAGCGGTTTTACTAGGAACAGATGCAGGCACATTTTCGTCAGAGCAAGATGGCAATGGCAGTTCTTCCCTATTCAACATCTTTTAATTAGCCCTCTGCAGTTTGGAAACCTGAGAGCATTGTTTGTACTACCTCTGTTTATTAAAGATGCATATTCAGGCTTTGCTGGCCATGGGTCATTTACTTTTTGGAACCACAGCAACAGAAAATTGTGTCTGAGATATCTGCAAAAAAGTACTTAATGAAATGACTAACGTCTTCAGCCAAGTGTCTAGTTGATTACAGGGTCCAAACAGCAGAACAGCAATAAATCTGCCACAAAGAGAATTGTCAGTCAAGAAAAAAGGCATAAAACCAAACAGACAGGGAAGCGAGAGCTAAAAATGTGAAAATGCAAATCTAGTGTTATTTTTACTAGTCAGAGCTCTGATATTTGAGTGTACATGCTAATTTGGTCAAGTGTGAGATCCCACCATGTCTCAGTGAGCACTATTTTACAGGGAAAGTGATGTTCCATTCTGCAGTCATTTAAAACATGCCGTATATTTTCTCCAGGCAAAAATAAAAAAGCAAGGAAAAACCCAACAACATTTTGCAGCAAAAAAAAAAGCAGCCCAAAGCCTTCCTTTTGCCATAAAACAGTGTATAAATAAAAACATGGTTGTTGTACATTTATGATATTTCCACCAGAGACATTTCTTATCTTCCTCTCTTTTGACTAGAAAACAGCGATCAGAAAGCCCAATTTCTGGCTGGATGTCAGTGTGGTCCTCTCCAAGCCCCCTGCCCCTCTGAGTAGGGCATTAAATGCCCTTTTAAAGCAAATCTGGCAGTACATGCCTGCATAAAGAGCCTGGCAATCAGTCCCAAATGTCTTCTCTATCATTTGGATTCCTGCAAGGTTTTTCTTTCTGGTACATGGGACATCTTTGTTGACATTACCAGCAGGCAAGTTGAAATGAAGCCAGGCTTAACATTACACCTCAACATTTGAACATGCATTGTACTGTGGTTCAGCCATGGGTCAGGAGGCTGGTGGGAGCACTCATTCACCCGGGCAGCTTTGGGTATGTTTTAATATGTCTCCACACAATGCCACACAGAGATACTTAAACTAGCTCTAAGCAGAGACTGGCAAGGTTAACCAGGCTGGGCAGACCTGTGTTCACATCCATCCTCAGCCTCCAGGAGCTCAGCTAGCCTCTTCAGATTGTCCACGCACTGCTGCATCACACATTGTTAAAGCACACTGCCTGCAATACCCCTTTACTGGGGAGCAGCACCTCTGCTACCCACCTTGGCACCGCATCACTCATCCTCAAAGCTGCCCGTCCACACAGGCAGCTAAATTGGATTGCTCCGTGGTGCTTGCATGCACCTCCATCTCAACATCAGTCTCAAAAGGACCATATAAATACCAGCTTCTTTCCCTGACCCTAAACCCATTTACAAGTAAACCTTTAAGCTTTACAGTAACCTCATACAACCCTATAGCAGCAATGACTTGGTATTATTATACTCATTTTACAGTGAAGTATATTTTAGTGCAAAGTCTGGGCACCCTCTATACAGACTCAAGAGGGACTTTTGGTAGCTTGGCCAAGCTCAGGTTTGCTTCAGTGGTCTCTACAGCCTGTGGAACACAGCCCAAGAGGATGGTACTCGGTGATGTCTCCAAGCCAGAAGACAGCACCGCCTGGTTTCGCATACAGCTGAACATCAGGTATGCAGACACAAACACATATATAAAACGGTATATATAAAATATATTCAGAATGCACACAGGCACACAATTTTTTACACTTCCTATGAATCATACCCTACAACCCGCCTGTGCTTGCCAGGAGATTGAAATCCTATCACAGCACTCATAAGAACATCATTAAGAGACTTAAAGAATAGAGACTCTGCATGTCTCCTTCAAAACAAACTTTGCTGTATTTTTGAGGCTGATGCAAAACTTTAGCTGCAGTGCAGAACAATAAACAATACATATTTTATAATGGCAGCACAAAAATAGCACGCGATATTTCTTTCCTGGGTCTGCTAGTGCTTCTCTTCTGCTTTAAGATCACAGGAGAAGAAAAAGCACAGCTTATTTTCAGTGCCTTCTATTCAATGCTATTTATTTATTTACCTAATTTATTTTTTTTCTTTTTCTCCTTTGCAGCCCAGCTTCTGCACTAAGGGCTTTAGCAAGTCTACTTTTCGCTTTGGCTTCCCTGGGATATTTTACCTATTTTGACTGTTCAAATGTTTATCTTCACCAGGAGCAAAAGGAGAAAAGCTTGATTCCCTCAGGGTGACACAATGCTTCTGCATGACATTTCAATAGAATCCTGTTATTCAAACAATTAGAAATCACAGAGACCATGCATAGAATTACCAGCATACTGCATAGAGATTTTTATTTTTATGTAGTGCATAATGAAAATGATTTGAAGGACCCCAAAGCATCATAACAGAAGGAAGTGCTGAATAATCAGGTGGTTTTTTTGTTTTTTCTTGACTGCAAGAGACCAAAATATTGTTTACTGGACATATGTCAAGCTAAAATGCACTAAAGTGGTGAATACATTTATTGCTGCCCTTCCTTGCATACCAAATGAACATAGTCCGTGAGCCTAGCTGGAGCGCAGAGCCAGGAGCTAAAGGCAAGTGCCGTACAGCTGCCATGCTGCTGCTGCTGCTTAATAGCAGAGAGTGACTGGTAATGTTTAGAAATATGGATGGATTTTTTCAGAGCACAGTTGTTACGACAGCTCACAGAGGTTGTTTCACAACGGTTTTGCAGACCGCTCCCAAAGGCACCTCGCCTTTCGGTGGTGAGGAGAGCCACCCGGGCACTGCTCCTTCCCAGAGCCAGACCAGTTCAGTAAGAAGCTGGTCCCATGCTCCATCAGTTTTCACAGCTTCCATCCTGGAAACTGCAGCTCATGAAAACTGCTTCAATCTGCTGTGCAAGACACTGCAACATGATTCCTAATTGTCCTTCTTTTCTCCCCCAATACCTTTCTTTACTAAATTTTCGACAAAAAACCCCAACCAAACAAAAAAAAAAGCCCCACATCACAAACTCCACTTTTGCTTTCCTCTTACAATTCAAAGCACTGATTAGTATATGACCTTCATCTGGTTTCCCCATGCCTGTAGTGCCCTGTACAGCACATTGAACTGTATGCTAAAACCTTTATGGCAAAATAAATGTCCCATTTTATTTATTGCTTTAAATATCATTCCTATTTAAAAGGAACTAATTTGTGTGAAGCAGTCTTCGCTAGACTGGATGCTTTAAACACAAACAGAGAAGCTAGAGAATTGCAAGGGTAACAACTGAGTTTGAAGAGCAATGGAAAAATCCTCACACTGGTAGTGTGAGTAGAGAAGGAAATTCTAATTCTTTTCACATGCCAATTCAAGCGTCTGCAGGTATCTAGTGTGTGAAGTTTATTTAAAGCACATAGAATAAAATAAATGCCTTTTTATGGTTTGCCTACACTCGGTGTCCTTCATGTCTCTATAGTCTGTGTCAAAACAAAGCTTTGCTGACTGTTTCTCTCCCTCTGTAAACATTTGAGGCTGTCCTTCACAAATGCTTTATCGCTGTGTGCCTCAGACTGCTGATATTGTTTGCCCCTATCTTGAAGCCAGCAGAATAACGAGAATTGTTCCCACAAATCTCAGCATTTCACTTTGGCTTGCAACAGCCAGAGGGAATATTCTAATGTCTGGTGGGAAGCATGGGACACCATCTAGCTGCAGGTCCTGGCATGGACCTTGCCACGCAGCAAGGCTTGGTCTGCTCACGAAGAACTGCGGTACCAGCTGGGATGGGACCCATGGCAAATTTCTGAGAGAAGCTTTGTTAACAACACCAGAAGTTACTTCTGAAAGTGGACTTTGATTTACCAGCAAGAGTAAAGGGATGATGGCCTTCGCACTTGTGGAGACCAGCACATTGTAAACCCCATCCCATACAGCATGTGAGCCATTCACTGCTGGTGGTGAAGGCAAGGCTTAGGAGTGAACTACCTAAAACAGGTAAGAAAATCATGGCAAAGTAATTCCTCCCTCCACATGTGCAAAATCAGATGGATTCTCACCATAAACTGCTCTGTGTCCTCAAACACACGTGCCTCTTTCTTCCGTGATGACAGACCTGCCTGAGGTAGCACCATCTGAATTGGCTGCGTAGCCCAGGCTATCCTGCTTGGTAGGCTGACAAATTATAAAACAAAATCTGGTCTTGGTATTTAATGAATTTTTAGAAGGATACTCTAGGCTTTCCCTCAGGCTTTGTTTGCACCTCCTGCACAGATAGAAAATAGAAATAAAGCAAGATAACCTCATGTCATTCCACGCAGTGGTGAAATGAGATCTTGGCCATAGGTATGAGACTGGGATCCATGCAACCCCAAGCAAATCACTGCACATGCAAGAAGGAGAAAGCAATAGTAACCCTCTTTTTCGTCAGAGCATTGAGGTCTGTAGGTGAAAGCTACTGTACTTTACTGGTTGGGGATGCTGCCTCTTCTCTTGCAGTCTCACAATGACCACAGCAGCTGGGTGCCTTTGGGAGCAAGCCCCAGGGGAATGTACTGCTGCCAGGGAAAGGAAGATGAATGAATGAATGAAATGTGCTGTCTCAAGATCATGCCCTTGCCAGAAAACGAACAAGATGAGAGTAATCCTTTTCAGGTCTGGGACACAGATCAGTGGCATCCACTTGCAGCTCCCAAAATGGATGCACCTCGAGCACTGCACTGTGACCAGGATGGGTGTCCCTGGGGCACCCATACTCCTCTGCACGGGAGAGCACGTAAGAGGCAGGCTGAGAGACAGCAGTTAAATCTGTACGTCTAGGCACTTCTCGCACAGGCTTTTAGCTGTGATTTACACATGGGAAAGGACCGGGGCATGAGATGGGTGCTGTGGGGAAGGGAGCCCTGCTACCCCGCAGTGGCTGTGAGAGCTGAGGTCAGCCCTGTGCATCAGCTCCTATTGAGTTTTCCTCAGGCTCATATTTAATACATGGAATGTATTTTTAATGGCTGAGATATGTGAACAAATCGTGGCCTTGATGTTCCAACATGGGTGTGTGAAGGAGCCTCCGACCTTCTGCAATGGATACAGTTTTAATTTAATAGTTAATATAAAGTAGGATGGAAGAGATGAAGCATTCTATTAAGACATCTGATAATAAATTGGAAAGTGCTTTCCCAGAGCTTTACATAGTTATTCTCTCTGCTGATCTATTTAGCCAACACATGTAATTCTAAGCTACAAAGTTGTATTCCTGCTTTCGTAAACATACTTACATAAAACTCAATAACAACACAGTCTATTTATTGCTAAAATGCTAGTAGGAAATTGGAAAAGGTATAAATACAATTCATTGCTGGTGATCTCCTGCCCCCTGAAGGCACTGTAAGGCTCCAAATCTTGCTCAGTTCACAGCATCATAAAACCAAAGCAATAAATGTCACTCCTTTCTTGATTGCGCATTAGGCCAATTGGCTTTTTATTGCAACTAAATAGGCCGTCATGAAGGCACCGCTCAGTTTACTACTAGGGTATGACTTTGGCTAAATGGGGGGCCAGGGAGGGAGGAAAGCTTATTTTTAAATAACAAAAAGGGGAAAATAGAAAAAAAAAAAAGGTGCAAAAGCGCATTGCTCTCCAAGGTCTCTGCTCTTTCATGCTGTAATGGCCTGATGTTCGCAGACGATGATGTGTCAATGTACATTAATATTTGATGTGCATTATCATATTATCCCTTATGTGCACTTTCACAACCTGGTGAGGCTAGGCTCTCCCAGCCACGGGATTACAAAACCAAGTGGTGGCTTTGCCTTGGAGCACCCATGCATAGCTCTGCCCTTGCAGAGCCAAAAGGCATCCTTTTGTGCATCTCCCATAAAGTGGCAGGAGCTGGGCACGACCTTTGCAACACCCTGTATTACAGAAAGAGCACAAAACAGACTGTCAAAACCACTCCTTCAAATGCAAATAAAGGTGTGCACTCAGAAGGGTGCTATATGCTCCTTACCTAGGAATGGGAACTGCAGTCGCAGCTGGTGGCAGAGGAGTAAAAAAACAAAACCCTGGGTTCCTTTGCTCCCCTGTTAAGCTGGGTACATAAAATGCTTGCTCTCTGCCATGCTGTCATGTATATATGATGATCTGTGCATGGAAAATTCCTGCAAATAGAGAGGGATGCTGTGGCTGTCTCACACGGTTCCCAGCCATGCAGGTGCACCCTTGTAACACTCACAGACTTGCATTAGCACAGTCCACAGCCACAGCCTTGACGCCAGTCGAGCATCCCTGCACATTCTCCAGCTGTCCCTGCACGTAAATGTTTAATTCACTTGCTTGGTGTGCCATTTCAGCCTCCAAGACAGGCAGATGGAAGGCAGGTGAGGAGGACCTTCCTACCACCAGGTAGTGTCTTAAAAAGCCTCCCAAGCCCCTGGGTGTGGGCAGCTGCTATGGCTCCTCCCTGCTCTCCAGTAAACAGGACAATGGATGAGATGCAAGTGTTAGGTTTTCTCCTTGCTTCCACAGTACTCTGTTCTTTCCCAGTCCATCCCTCCAGCCTTTTATGCCATGACCCCCCTTTCCTCTATGCCTCCATGCCTCTTGTCCACACAACACGTGCTGAACATAAGGGTAGGCATCTCGGCCGTGGAAACCTAACAGGAAAATTTTTGAAATTTTGGAAAATATATTGAGCCTCACTTTTAAAATTATTGAAGCTTTTATTCCAGTTCTAATGCTGACAGACTAATAATTGTGAAGACAAATGACAGCTTGACATATCTTATAAGCTTTCCTCCCCTTAAATTTCAGAACTTGTGTCTTGCTCCTACAGGAGCATGACACCATGATAAGACAAGAAATCCCCCCAAAATCTCAGAAGTTATTTTTGGCTTTTTGCAAATCAATATTTCCTCTAAAGCAATTGCAACACTCAGTAAGCCAAATTCTGCTTTTGTCGTCACAATTTTCAAGTTATTCCTTTGCACTCTGTGAATAACTCTGCATTTACACTCCAACAATCTCTTCTCCTTTCTGCCAGCAAAAGGCTCCACTGGCTACTGAGAAATTACTCCATGGTGATGAGTATTGGCTCTCTACAGGGAGAGAACTTTTATTATTTCACTGAAGTCAGTGAAAAAAAAACTTTCATTGACTTCCAAAAGCTGGAAGTTCACCTTCTGAAACTGAAAACTTAGTTTGGATCAGCATCTGAAAAGAGGAGCACAAGGAAAAAAATCTATAAGCTTTATGACTGTGTAGGGTATTATCCCCTGAACACACAGCAAGTTTTGCTGCAATTGCAAAAGATAAAAAATGTCATTTTTATTACAAAACCAAATGTTAGGGATTCTAGTTTTTGGATAAGAGATGTGTATGTAGTATAGGGTCCCTAAAAGGCCTACTTGGGTGAGTAGTACAGATGGAATACAATGTGGGTTTGCATTTATCTGAGAACATTTAGAGTCATGATATATAGTCTACATAAAAGACTTCCTCGATGTATAGAGAAAATATAGCCAATTTCTTTGTGTAGGCTGAATTATTTACCAGAGTGTTCCAAAGTGTATTGGTAATAAAACACTATGAAGTATAAGTAACTCCAGACAACCTTAGCTTATGTTAAAACCAGTTTGTATTTTTTTTTTTTTTAAGATGTTATTAAGAAAATAAATCCTGAGAATCTGGAAAGGCAGGAGTTTGTCAAATGAACATAAGCCTCTGAAGGATTTTGTTGACTCAATGGACGGAGAGGTCACATACTCCACACCACCAGTCTAAGGAGGTCGGGAATCAGTCTCACTTCAAAATTGAATAGGCTTTTTTGGAACAGGATGAAGGTTACAAAGATGGCAAGGTAATTTTGCAAAACTTACCTGACTGCAAAAAATGGCTGGTTTTAACTAAAACCAAATAAAACATATGTAGAGCAAAACATTTCACCAGGTGGCCAAATGAGCCATCATTTTTCCAGGCATTAACTTTCTAGCCAAGCACTTTCTAGTATTGCAGTCAGTTTAGAAATACAAAGTGCTCATTCCTGCCTCCTGCTCCTCAAAAAGACTGGTCCATAAGCTGCTCTTAGATAAACAACCTCTGAAAATAAAGCTAACTTCTTGTTCCCATATCTTTTCTTGTTCTTTCTGTGGAGTCATTGCTGAGAAAGAGGAAACCCATGTATTTTGATTTGATTTAAGGCCTTTAGAAGTCAGTAGGGATCTTTCTCTGGCTATGTCTGGGCACAAAGTCACTTTGTTTTACCTGTAATAGTTTTAAGTTGAAACTGCCCACTGAAAGAGTCCTACAATATCTCAGTAGCTTACCACTGAGGAACCGGATAGGTATGGTGGCATTCGTACAATGCTCACCTGGTATGAATAGAGCCACCTTATTTTCTGAGTCTTACATGATGTCTAGACACTGGTTGTTAATAAGCCTGAAGCTTTCACCAAAGCTGAAACTGCTCCAACTTTGTTCTTGTTTATGCTGTGGACAGCAATTCAAGTTACAGTTTTGTACTTTGCTAGTTTTCCCATTTTTTGCCAGTTCACATGACATATTTTTTCTACAGCCCAAATGAAGGAACATGTCTGGGTTCTCTATTCATTTCTCATCCCCCAGAGAGCAGATCTGGCTGACCAGCCTGCTATAACAGCCACCAACTTGGCCCTTTCTCAGTGCAGGCTTAATAATTAAAACATAATGTATAGACAGGTAAGTGACATCTTGCTTTTTCTAATGCTTCTGATGTTTTGTTTTTCATTGCAAGCCCTTCATTGACCAATTTCCAGTTGCTTAGTATACTTTTTTACAGTATTGCTGACTCAGCCCACTACATGGTATCACTACAGTTATCGCAACATGATGTCTCAACCGTTACACTGGAAGTTAGCTGCTTTCTTTTTATTTCAAAATCTTTTAAGCATAGTACACATCCCAAATAAAACATTAACAGTTAATAGAGCCAGAATTGGGCTAATTTCTAGGCAGGCACTGAAGGTAGCTCTGCTATTAGACTGGAGCTAAGAAAAGTGAGATGGGTGTAAGAGGGTGTAAGATGCTTTGTCACCTCCATCTGTGCAGTGCACAGATTGTGTGCTGCAGTGCCTTTACTTTGCTCTGTAAACCCTTGCCTGGACTGTTATTAGACTTGACCATTAAGCTCCACAGGAAGATTTATGCAGCGGCATCTTCACTTCATGCCTTAGGTATGATCTCAAGTTAAGCAGAAATTTAAGTCATTGCAGGATTGTGTTTTTTTAATGATTAGATTCCATTCCTGTGGTTTTTTGAACCACATGCCCAATGAGTACCTAACACGTATACATAGCCATGAACAAAGATCTACTTTTTCTCTAAAAGAGAAAGAAAAGCAGCAGAAAACGGCAATATATCTACTGTATAATGCACGGGACATTGCTGATGTTAAAGAAGCTCATTGTTTCTGCATCTGGAACAAGTAGGTCACACACAGTTATTACACACACTGCTGAACATGAAGCAGACAATACCCGTGTAATGTATGTGAGCTTTCAAACTACCTTTTAGTACTTCATAGTAGTACAGCATCTTGATTGTAGATGCTCTGGTTGAGAGCAACTGATGGAAGGGGGAAGGGACCCAAAGCTGACGGACTCAATTGCTGTGTGGATTGAGAAGCTGGCAAAATCACTAGTTTCTTTTGTATTTCTTCTTTCTATACTATAATAAAGATAAATATTGATTGCTAGAGCAATATTGATTGTAAGGGTCACTGCAGATGGCAGCTGCACGATTTGCACAAATCTCTCCCATGTACAGCACCAGTCATTTGCATGAGAATGCAGCTTCACCATCCTCATGTTTTGCCTTATAAGAGCATTTACCCAAACTAGATATATCAGTGATTAGCAGTGAAATATGAAACAAAAGGGCTGAAACAGTTCATCTTCTCAGTACATTTTGTGTGTGTATGGTTGTCTGTTTGCTGTGGCTAAGTGAAGTTTATTGTCTCAGCCATGAGGGAAGAAGCACAGGACACAAGGGACCCGCTGTAATTATGCTGCAGCATCCACACCTCATTTGGGAATATCACCCAGCTGCCCAGCAAGCCTGAGACCGATGCTCCTTCCTTCACCCACTGACCTAGACACTGAACATGCCAAGCCCCTTCATTCAGACCGGGATGCCTTCCTCCAAGCTCCCAGCTTTGGATCATCAGGGACACAGTGCCCCCACAGAATGGCTTCAGCATCATCTACTGAGCTGAACCTGCCCAGTGGGATACTCGTCCACTTTTGAGAAACGGAAAAGGCCTCACCTGAGTGGGCCAGGCTTGTGTGCAGGGGGGGAACTTGCCTACCACAAGCATGGTGCCTCTGGCAGAGCACAAACCCCTATGTTCTGGCAAGGAGGAGTCATTGGGGTGTGTGGGACCAAGTTGTGGGATGCGGTAGGGGTATTTATACCCGTTTTTATCACTGATGAAAACGCCCGAGTGGTCCACTTCAAGGTTAGGCACCTCCTGACAAGGATGCTGCTGTTTCTCTCCTCCATCTGCAACCTCCAGAAGGGAGAAAGGGGAAGACAGAAGAGGCCTCCTCACCTCCTTGAACACTGCCAGGCTGTAGGGAAACACTCTCTCCTGAGCACACTATGTATCTCCGTGTGTCTGTCATAAATAGGAAACTGCATCTTATTGTGGGTAATGCTGCACTTTGAGACTGCTGCTGACTGACCTGCTGGTATTAAAATTCAAAGGAAAAGCATGCATATTTAACCCCAATTCATCATTTTGATTTTGATTAACTCTACTAGTCAGAGGTTTGCAGGCTTTAATCGTGTTTTAAGAAAATACTCCTGTCCTCTCTTCTCAGCATTTTCCAGCAGGAAATTCAACAGAAGGGTTTTTCCTATTATTTATCTCCTTCCACTTACTGGGACACATTGTGGACCTCTGAAATAGCCGCCCAGCATCTATACAAAGCATGGCTTGTCCAGTGTAGATAGTGCTCTTATTTCCTCAGTGGCCCATAAGGAGGATATTAATACTGGAATCCAGGTTTCTGATGTGGTTATGCACTGACACTAAGCCACTTCAGCAGATGAGCAGGCACTCCATTTAGTGAGTACTATTTACATACAGTGAGTGAGTATTTCATAGATGCTTTTTGGAAGATCTTAGAAATCCACCACGGTTCAGAATGTTACGCTTCATTCTTCATTTCCTTTGAAGTATATCTCTCGGGGTGTTATGTTGAGTAGCCCTGTCTTACAAAATCAATTATTCCTTAGCCAGCTCAGAAATAAAACCCAAAGTAAGCAACACCAAATGTCTGATTTACCAATAGATTGCAATCCAGTGCTAAAGAGCGTAGCCACTGCCCTGCTTTAAATATTCATGAAGCCCACTGGTGCAAAATGCATTAAAGGTGGGAATAATGCCAGTAATACACGATCTTCTTAGTGACAAGAAGCTTTCACATATTAAAGTAGCAAGATGTTAAAGACTTTCAACTGAACAGTCTTTGTTTTTAACCTAGAGAAAGAGATTCACTAATGGAATGCCAAATTGCATTCACTCTCATGATATTAGACTGGAGAACAGGATAATAATACATGTGTACTTTACCATGCAGCAGAAAACCTGTTATTACAGTGGGTTCTTTTCTGCCTTTTCTTTGTACTTTACAGAAAATGTTCACACACATATCTTACCCCTTTGAGTAGTCTTCTATGTGACAAACCCTCTATCAGAATCCCAAGAGTCTAGCCATTAACAGATTGGTTTTACGCAAATAAGAAGATTTAAAAATAATGGTGACACAGTATAATAGCACAATTTAGCTGAGTGACAACTGGCAATGAATAACCAAAAAGAAAAGAAAAAGAGAAAGAGTTAAACCAGAGACAAGGGACTGCAAAATAACAGACTGTGGCAATGCAGAATAATGTTAATTGTCGCTTTAAATCATCAGCAGCACAACCACATCTGCTATCACACCTGTGCTCTCTTCCATGATCTACTCTGGCACCCTAGAAATATTAGGCGAACAGCCAGCCATGCATCTCCAGCTCTGTGTGGTCTGGCTCTGCTGCCAGCCTGCATCTCTCTTACCTGGAATAGATCAGGCACTGACCCTGCACCCTCAAACTATTTCTGATTGATAGGGGACGCTGCTGGTGCTGGGCTTGTCACCCTGTAACAACAGGTCCCGGAACTGCTGAAACCCACTGACCCCATTTGGATTTTACAAACCTCATCAGTCAGGCCAGATAACTAAAGGAGCTCTGTTTACATCTGAAATTTGATCCACATGAAAACAGTGATCAAATAATGAGCTGAAATTTCTTTTCCCACTTAATCTAAGGACATTTTCTGCACACTGAATCTTGGCAGGGGGAGTGGGGGAGTACGTCTATCTGGTGCCAAACATGGAAATTCAATTAACGTACATTTGAAAGAGGGATCTAGGTCCCCCATACATAGCCTGCTTTTATTCTAGAAATAAGAATAACAAAGAGCTAACACCCAGAAGGCTCATTTTTCAGAAAGGCGTTTATCCAAGACTAATCAGGGGGCAGGGACAGAAAAACAGGGCTCTGTTATGGCATATGAAGTTGTTTACTTCAAAGCAGAACTTTAACAGGCTTTACACGGTCTTTGTACTTCTGGTTGGAAATCTGCTTTCCTGCCTTTTAACAGTTTGTCTGGAAGCATCTTCCCAGTAAATGCCCTTCCCTGCTTCCCACCCTGAGAAGCATCTTTCTCTGCAGAAAGACTGTCTGTCAATAAAGATTGAGAACTTCAGCTCCTGCAGTTATTACACTGCCCTGTATATGCCCAGTTGTTTCAAAGGGGAGGAATTAGATAGTGCAAAAGCTGCAGTGGGAACATTATTGGCGCAAGGTGGATCAGGCTACTTTAACAAGCTATTTCTGGAAAAAATAAACACTGCTACTCAGTGCTTATGATTAATAATGTTATCCTGTAGCTAATTTTATTCCTTGCCCCTCTCAGCCTGCCTTCCAATTTGGAAGTGCACTTAATTATGAAAACATGAGCACTAGACTGTGAATTTTGATATATTAATTTTACCATGGTTTTGTTTCTACACTGCACCACCAAAACTCTCAAGGACAACTGGTCAAGGAGATGATGAAAATCCTGACACCTGGCATAATTTTCTTAAGCAAAGTCAAAATTAAGCAATTTCTCCCACACAAATCTCATTATGTTACTGCAAACCTATAACCATGATGCATCCTGCTCCTGTTTTTTAACAACACAATTTTTTTGATGACTGGAGCCAGAGTAAGGCCCTTGTGGTTTGCTTACTTGGTGTTTTTTAAAGACTAGAACTGGAGGTTATTAAAAGCCTGGCAAGACAAAACCAAAACAAGCACAAATTAGTGACCATGACCATATTCCTGAGCTTCTTCACTGAATAGCAGAAATGTTCATAATTTCATGCCTGACCAACAGTGCATAGATGCCTTGCCTGGATGAGGGCAGCCCAACATTGGCCCAATTATCATATTCACCATTCAGTCATTCATTGACTCCTCTCTGGCTCCACTCCTACCATTCAAGTTAGAATCTGGGCAACATTGCTTTACCGACGTCTCACTGCCCGGTCTCTGTATCCATCCTTTACCTACCACCAGCCCACAGCTTCAGAAGCATCATCCAGACAACAGGTCTAACATTTACACAATTACTTTGTTGTCTCTCTAAATTGTATTAATTACTTTGATAGAAAGATGAGGCTTGGCATAAAGGAAGTGTTAGAAGTACAGCTCTGTGAATAGCTCCTCTTTTGATTTATTAGCTGTTCCAAAATCACAATTAGATGGTCAATGTTAAGTTGGCTTAATATATGTTTCCACAGTATCTAAGCAAAATGAAAAAAAAAAATAATTCTGAGTACATAGAATTATTTCCCTTCAGTGTATTTGGTTAAAGTTTAATATAGTAATAATAATAAAAAACCCTGCATACTTCTGAAAACTGCTTAAAAAAAATTAAAAATTCCCCAAATTTCCATTGAGAAAATGTCTAAATGTACACTCCAATTATTTCAAGCATTTGCAGGTTAGCTCTTCAACTTAAGTAACTAGGAAAAAGTGAGACAGATTTCCAAGTATTTCTAATGCCACACATGAATTAACACAATGATAATACTAATGATACTTTTTAACTGAAAAAGCTTTAGGTCAATTATTTTTCCCAATTCTATTTTTCCCAATATATAAAGCTATAAAACCCCAGATGGAATAACATAAGTTATAACAGCAACAAAATGGGTAACTGTGTTTCTTGACTTTGTGTAAATTGTGCGTGTTCCAAAATTATAAACCAGACTGTTTTATACATTTTTTCAGAGTAATAACCATCTCAATCACTGTGTGATGAATCTCTGGGTACAGAAAATTGAATATCTAATATCTGTAATGCCTCTCTAAACCACAGTACCTTTAAATAATACTACATCCATTAAAATATAAGAGTAGACCAAATTACTGTACCAAACATCCTCTGCATCTTCGTCACACTCTGCCCCAAACTGGCAAATGTCACAGGTCGATGTCTCTTTTTGATTGGTTTCACCTGAGCCTTCATTGACTGTTTGATGGAAAGCAGAAGAATATACATTAGTAAAGACAGCACTGTAGCAAAGCACTTCTCTCTCTCTAGAAAAATCTATTCACCATGTCAGCTTAATGCGTCGCTCACAGAGCCAATGCCTGGCCACCAGACAGTATTTTTGAAGGAGGCCAACACAGAGATTTCCATGTTGGTCTGTGATAAATTATGGAGTTAAGAGAAACTGGAGGAAGACCCTTCCTCTGCCTTTTCTACTTAAACAGTGAGCCCTTTAAGCTGCAGCCCGTGCAGGTTGTGTCACCACCAAGCCTCACTGCTCTGTTCCCTGGGAAGATAAAGGAGGAGTACTGATAGCATCACAGGCTACCTAGTCCATTCCAAAGGCAAAACATTTTTCTTTTCAGAAGTACAGCTATGAGCACCAAGGACTAGTCATCTCTGGCAGGAAAGATTTAATGCTGGTCAGAGGAAGGGACATTCTCTAGCATAGGTTAAATTTGAAATCCAGGAAAGCCAATGCCAATGTCTGCAATTATGTAAGGTTTGTACCTGGTCCTTGTGACAAAAACATGACGGGACTAAAGGGAAACCAAAATTATGGCTGTAAGAGGACTGCAAAAAAATACTGACATCTGAACAGAGAGAGAGATTAAAAAGAAACATTATCTACTTTTGTATTAAAGTATATAAGCACCTTTTGATATCCTTTGAAAGACACTGCTTTCTAGCAAGACACTGTACCTAGTGATATCCTTCTGCCAGTTACAGAATAATTAAACCAACTCAGACTTTCAGTATCAATCAGCTTTGACTGATGCTGTTATCTGCATAAACAGCCTCTGCAGTGTCATCCTTTCATTTCTCTCCTCCTTTTGGAATCAGGACCGCAGTGCAGGTTTACTGCACATTTGGGTCCAAGCTGCTAAAGCTGGTGGATACGCTAAAGTGTGTTGTCAGTAGCCCCAGTTACACTGATGGGTCAAATCACCGGCCTGATGTTGTACATCCACTGCATGAAACCATTAACCTGGATGTTACTGGCTAACTGGATTGTTACCAGAGATATTCGTGTTGGAGCGCTCTGACTTTGAATAAGTTGCTTTTCTTATGTACTCCAGAAAGGAGAAGAGAACCAAACTTTCACAAAGCTGTTGGAAGAAAATGGGCTTTTGGCCCTAGAAGAGAAAGTGTGACACCAATGCCTGTTTTCCAAACTTGCTTTCTTAACCTGGACAAGTTATTTAACCTCTGTGATGTTTCCCACTATGTACAATGGGAATACCACCACTGTCTACCAACAGAGAATATGGAAACAAGTAAATTAAAAGATTGTTATATGCTCAGATACTACAACGATATCAACCACAGAAATAACAAAGGTAGACAGTTTGTCTAAGAAGTTTTTTCCTGAGGCTTAATATAGTCAAAGGAAGTGCTTCGGTATGAGCTGTGCTGCCGGAATTTCTCATCAGTTGTGCTTTAATTTAGACTGTATTACACTGAAAAAAATCTCCAATGAGGAGCATTCTGATTATCCTAAAAAGAAAAAAAAAAAAAAGAGGGGTTTGCCCCACTTGTAGAACTTTGCTCACTTTTGTATCCATAAAATTCATGTACAAAAAAAGAAAGGGGAAACTCAGAAAACATACACTGGATTCTTGTTCTACTGTGTTATCAGGCTTTGAAGGGAGAATCTGATCTGCGATTCTTCTGTTTCCTTAAATGACTGAGGACCTCTTTAGGCTCACATTTTATAAGAGCCAACATAAAAGGGTGGACAAGGTGTCTAAGTGCCATATTTGACCACCATTAGCATCTTCATGCGATGCGTGCGTGATCCTGACCCAATAGCACTGAGATGCTGGTGGTGCTGTCCTAAAAAGTCCCGCTTCTCTGCAGCTGCATCCAAGCCTGCATTTTTTATTAAGTTTCATTTACATTTTAAATATAGAAATCCTTTTTACGGAAGAGATAACTTTGACAGTCAATCTTGGCAGGGGTTTTCCCGTGGTTAAGACATTAGACAGGACACGTAACAAATGACTGCATGCAAAGGACAAAGCGATCTATGTGCACAGACTTCTTATGACAGCCAAGCACTCCTCATCTACCAGGAATATAACAATTCAGGAGGGTCAGAATATATTCTTTATGGAAAAGAGTTATAATTGCTTTATTTTGTTAGTCTGCAAATCGCTTCCCTTATATTTCCTTTTAATTGAAAACATATGCCCTATTTCCCCCCACCCCATAATGTTTCCATTTATCGCTGTCCAGCAGGTGTGGGTTGACCAAGGACTTCACAGAGTTCCACATCACAAGCTCGGTAAAATAGCTACTTAAGTTATTAAAGGAAGGCATTTGAATGATTGAGCATGTTGAAGAGAAGTAACTGATTTAGAGAGGAACATCCATACTAAGTTATAATGCAGTTCTTAATTTCACTAGAAAATAATATGGCACTCCTTCATATTTTTCTGAAGAAGCTCTGCATCCAGCATTCCATAGTCACTGTGCACTTTGTCATTAAATGTCCAAGCATGCAGCAGTCTTTTTTAATCAAGACAGCTATTTCTCTCTCTCTCTCTTTTCCCCCTGTTTTCAGTAACCACAGATAATATTATTCTTTACGTTTCCTTAAGGTGTGTTTTCTATCCCTACACAAACATACACACTGGCATGTGCATCCATCCCCAGGGCTGACACACAGGGGCTTATTTTTTTCGTGCTATGCAGATAAGTGCTTTGATAAAGCTGGCACATCTTAGAAAGGGTTATTTTCCAATATTTTTCTGCAGGTTTTTTAGCTTGAGGACTAACGGATGCTCATTTTCTAAGGTGACTCTTTTTCCTTTTTTTCTCCTCACTGCACTTGGCGATTTGCACTTGCTTTAATATCCCAACTTTAAAAAAAAAAGTTAGCAAAAATAAGCTAGTTTCTGGATTCCTCTTCTAGAAACAAAAGGAGTACTTTTCTCTTTCTCACGCACATTACGTAGCTCTCATGTTAGCAATGGTGGAGGTTTAACGCCAAGACCCTGTTAGGAACGTAGCAGGGCTCCAGGAAGGCTAATCACTGAAGCCCACTGCTTATTACTCATACAACTGAGAAATGTTAACCTACTAGTTTCTATTTGTATTAGCAAGATTAGCAACTTCCAGAGTTCAAGGAAACGTGCTAACATGGGTTAGAAGGTCACTAACGCTATCTGAAAGTCACTTCAGAGACTATCTCAATCTCCTAAGCAATATAAATTCTTTTGCTGGGAAGGCACTACACACAATTTACAGAGTCGATGGACTGTGGTAACCACAACAGCTCCTGTTTTAATCATTTGGTCCTTTTCTGGCATTCTCACTGCACTCAGATCAGTTGTGATTTCAAGAATATCCGCACTGCTTGCAAACCCTACAAGAAAGAAACTGGTTTTGAGACATTTTACTTTGCTTCCATAGCTGAAAAACTGGACTGAGAGTAGATTGGTGTGACCCTGTGCTTAGGCCCTGTGATACCAGGAGAAAACTAAAAGCCTCAAACTGTCCCCCTGCTGTAGACACTTCTGCTTTCCCTTTACACTTCAATCTCTTTGAGTCAAGAGTTTTCTGGAGGTGCTACAACCCCATCAAATCATGCTATGACTTTATACATGCAGCTTCCCAGACTCGTGCTCTACTAAGTGTTGATAACTAGTAGTTTAGCTGTTTTAACAAATTGACACCAACATATGTGTGTTTGCGTTTCTGAGTAACACTTGCTTAGTCTTCCCAAGATGTTCTACCAGTGTAAAAGGCAGGAGGGAAAGCTTTTTGCTTTTTCCAGAACAGCAGCTCCAATGGGATGGTTAGGAACAAGCACAGCAGCTCAACTGTCTTGGTCTGAGATGCAAAGCATCATCTGTTTCCTAAGTGACACAAGGGACATGTACACAACTTGTCTGATGGACCATACTGTGAGGAGTAAAGCGAAGTGTAAAGAGTAGCTGGTGTGCCATGAGCATGAGAGACAATTAGGTGGCAACAGAAATCTCTCAGTCTCTCTTTGTTAGCCCACTTCCGAAGGCAACAGGGCAAACTCGGGGGAGTCTCAGTTCAGTTTTCATGGGGCTTTTTAGGACTACTAGCACTATTATAATAATCCTTATTCAATCTATTTTAACTATACTGAAGAACACAACAAAGAAATAGCATGAAACTTCATCACCATACACTTGGATATACAGAAATCTGGCTATAAGAAATTGCTATGATTGTTTTTCCTATTATGCCCTCTTCCTTTGATTTACATGATCAGATGCATGCTCATCGCAATCCCTGATTCTAACTTGAGTCCTCATGGTGGGACATCTTTGCTGTTATTCAAAGAAGTACTTCAAACAGAGCTTGCTCTAGCTCACCCAAACAGGTTATCCACTTCTTTTTAGCTATGAAATATAGGTAATAACAAAAATCATGTGGAAGTGAGGGTTGATGGCCATTTGTGTATTTTGGAATGAAAAACAATGTGCAAATTAAAATGTGGAGGAGGAAAAGGAGGAGGAGGAGAATGCTCTTCAGAGAAGCTGAGGTGATCTCACCACGTGCTTCAGTCCTAACATGACTGCTCTAGTCAGGTGAAAAGGCAAGTGGATGAAGTGAGAAAGCTCTGAGAAACAAGGTCAGAGAAGCCCACAGAATTTACTAAATATGTTAGAACAAACACTACCTGCACCTCTACCAAGTGGCTACAAACACTGCACAAGCACGACCAATAAAGGCCCAGATGCTGCAAGCAACTTCACTCTAATCAATAAGCCTTTTTTCTTGAAAGCATTAGCTCAGCCAAAACCTGCAAAGTGAGAAAACTGAAGGGTGTGAAGCAGGGGGTTGACTCACGAATGACTCTGCTCTCAAAGTCTGGCGGCAGCTCAGAATGGCACTATGGTTAAAATGAAAAGAAAATGGCTTACTGTATCGGTAATAAATCCAAACTCTGACATGCCTTATTCTGCTGTCTGGCTCCATCTCAATAAATACAATTTTTCTCTCTCTCTCTCTCACACAAACACACTGGGGAAATTTCTTATTGCAAAAGAAAACAGTGTCTCTACCCAGCTCAGGACCCAACTCAGAACTTCTCAAGGAGACCTGAAATCTCCTTCAAGCCAAGGGGCCTTTGATTGGTTTCTCCATACCACCAAGGGTCAGTCCTTGAAACCACCTCTCTGCTATCAATCGGCAGGTTATTTAAATAGCGCCAGGGCTGTACGATACTTGAGCTCACTCCTAGTCTGGAAACCAGACCACCTTTCCCAGTGTTTATATTGCTTCAGACCCTGTCTTGGGTACCTCCACGTTGCCATTTTCAGACAAGTGCTGGAAAAGTATAATGGGAGAAGTTCAACATGATGCAAATACCTAACAGGGTTTTTGGGGAGGAACTAGATGTATCCAGCCAGCTCAGATTGCTGATAAAATGTTCTCTTATCTTCTTGCAAAAGACTGTAGATACAGACTGGCACTGCTTTGATGACAGTCAGACTCAATTGGCAGCGTTTCCCAGCTCTCCTCTACTACAACTCTCAGGTTTTATTTTTCTTTAAAATCGCAGCTGGTGGATTATATGACAGTATAAGGAACTCAGTTTCTATGTATATTTGTTCTGAAAGGGAGAAAGAGCTTGTGAATATAAAAATACCAGAAACTATCGAGTTTATGATTTTTAAAAACTAATTACTTTCGTGGGCTGATTCATGATTTTTCAGTCCTGTGCAATGCTGAGTTTATGTTGGACAGGAACGAAGCACTTCTGAAACACCTCACTCTTGTGTGAGGCCCTGTGCAGAGCTCATCCCAACCTTGTGCTGAAGGTTTCCATTCTGCCCTGGCCTTAATTAGTGCAAGGAAACCATATCTGGGAAATGCCCTGAGTTCAGTAAATAACTAGCATAAAAATTGTTTCACATTATTACTAATCACTGCTGCTCCCTGTGGTTCTGTCTATACTTTTTCCCTCTTCTCTTGCTTCCTGTCATACCTTTCTTCCCATCCTCTTTTGGCTTCTTTCCTTTCTCTATCGCCCCAAGTCTTCAGCTGTAATTACCCCACAGCAGGGCCCAGCACAGGACAGCTCTGGTAGCCCGGCCAATGAAGGGCTACTACAGTGAGGAGATGAGTGGGTCCATGCAAAGACATGTGCCTCTCAATTTGCACAGCTCAAGATCTCAGAAACAAGCCTCCTCCAGCTGCAATCCAGTCCGGGGTCTTGGAGGCCTCCTCCAGTGAGATGGGCAGCCTTCACACCCTCTGAACCTCATTTATTGTGTCTAAAAGTGGATGGGATGGGAATGGTTTCATAGGAACTGCGTTGCTCTTCTGCATCTACTTGACTGCAGTTCTCTCCTTTCAGCAGGCGCAACTTGAAGTCTTGGGAAAACCCACGTGCATTTAGGTCTGAAGGACATGATCCCCTACAGACCTCTGTGGGGACTTGCCTGTATTTGTACAACTGTGGCGAGGGGGGAAGGGATTAAATTCTTACTCAAAGTTTATTTATTCTAAATAAACACCATTTGCTTGTTTCTGTCTCATGCATATCCCTGCTGCTCCCACAGTGCATTTGATAAAAAATTAAATGCGATTAGTCGAGGCCAGTTTCTCCTAGCAAATATCTCTAATGGCATTTCAAAAGGGATGGCTCATTGAATAAAACCCTATTGTAAGCTTCCTGAATGCTGACATGAAACAGCTGTGATTATTGCACCCTTGTGCGGTCCCCCTACAAAATTTGATGTTTGCCTGGTGTGTGTGGGATGCCAACACTGCAGATTTATGAAGGTGTAAGATGACCAGCATTGACAGTATTTGCCAGCTTGAAGAAGAGGAGGCTCATTTAATTTTGCCAAGAGCTTCCCCTCATAAACAGCTTTGAGTAAAAAGCCAAATAGCACGTGGGGACTATTCATCTCTGCCTCGCATTAATTTAATTTTAAAGAGAAATCACTTCCTTGCAGGAGAATTTTCAAGGAATAGATAGAGCTGGTTGTAAAAGCATGCCTGCGATGCTGCCAAAGCTTTTGTGGCATCGGTCCCTGCTCTCATGTATTTCAATATGCCCAACAGCACGAACAAAACAACTAAGTGGACATGCCCACAGCTGGATGGATGCAGTGTGACGGGTCACCAATTAAGGCTGTTATTACAGAGCCTGGAAGGAGACTACTGTAGTCCTAATTGCAAGGACCAGAAGATTTTTCAGGATCAAGGAGAAATAGAAAAAGATGATGGCTGATTCCTCCCTCAGGTTGACTTGCCTGGACACACACATCATTAAACCTCAGCGCTGTGTCAAGGGCGATGGGAAGCTGCAGTCCAGGAAAGTACCCGATATCATAATGCTTTTCTTATTTGTCAGAAAAATTGCCACAAGAGGTTACTCAGAGTCAAGTGTGAGCTGCTTGTGGCTGGCCTACCTATGTGTTAGAAGGGATGGGAGCTTCCAGGCTTGAAATCCTTGAAACCCCTTCCGTGGACTGCCAAACGCCCTCTCCCTGGGGACCTGCAAATAGCCCCAGCATCTTCGGGCTCTGCTGAAAACTGTGGACTGGTTCTGGCCATTTTTGTTCCTCTTGTATGTCTGGGCAGAAGCTGTATTCCATACTGCCTGAATCAGGAGCTTACTGCTGGATACGTTATGCTTGATGCACTAAACACAGGATGCAATGATAATCTGACGGATGGAACATATGGACTATATATATGTTGTAACATTGCACTTACAGCAAATTCTATCAAGCAAATACTGCATTAAATATAGGTTTAGTTGGAGGAATATGAGTCAGCAGTGATTTCCTCTGCAGGGGAAGATGCTACAGTTGGACATAAAACAGAGAAATTACCTGTTTGTGCTTTCCCTGACCTCTGCCAAGAATTCACATCCCACCTGAGGTTTTATTCATTCTAGGCAGAAAGGAATCTGGATCACTGAATTTAGAGAAAGTCGGAGAAAAAAAATAAGGAAGGATCCAACACATGTTTTCACAAAGCCTATAATAAACAATTCCCAAATGCGTGATGCAACTTTCCAGGACTTTCCACACCAAAAGAATGCTTTTGCCAGCTTCCTACCTGGTGGAAAGATTAAAAGAAGGCTTGAATGTGAACCCTTACAGCTACTCATCTTTCAAGAAATAGAATGAAAGGAACAAAGATAAAATGTAAAAGAGCTGTCTAGCATCCACTTGGTGACTACTTCAGTTTTAAGGTATTTGTCACTTTGCTATTGATTTAAGTCTGTGTATCCTTTTGAATATTAGTATGGCTAGCAAGATAGCAACATCATACATAAAAATGTTCTTTATTCCAGAACAGATGAAACTCCCAGTGGTAAAAGAAGATTTAGGTATCTCTGAAGATTTCTTATCGCTGTGCAACATAACTCTCTAATGGTTCAGTGCCTTGGAGGGTCATCTGAGATCACTTATCACATAAATCAAATAGGTGGCAGGCTATAAGAGTGGAAGCCTATAGCAATTTCATGTCTTTACTCGCAGACATCAAATCTATCTTTTAGGCAGACTATAGAGGAGATAATATGCCACTCCATTTAAGCCACTGAAGAAACTCAAATCTGGATATTAACCAATTTTAGGAAGCTGCTCCTAGTCTTGACTGCACCACAATTATCTTGGGAAATGACTGGGCTTAAATCCTAAAATATGGACCACAGGTACTGGTCCTGGTTCTAATTTACACTAAGGCTTCTGTAAATCATTCTGGCAATGGAAGGGAGTGTCAGAGCTAGTGAAAGTCCAATTTACTTTATGTCCTATTTACATAATCAGGATGGGGTAAAGTGGCTCTACTGTAAAAATGACAGTGAAGGTCTACCTTTCACTGAACTTACCAAGAGGAACAGAGTTTTCTTCTCCCACTCTGCTTTGCTTACATGTTATACTCCTTCCTGTTTATTTCTGTGGTGCTAATGCAGGTTACACACATGTAACTGAGAGCGGGTGCAGCTCCAGAGCTCAGAAGTTGAGGAGACAGAAGCTCATCCTCTCTAATGGGGTCTCTGAATGAGCCAGCTCAGTGAGGTACCAAAACTGACCATTCAAAACCCATATTCAGCCAGGCTGTACCCTTGTGGTTGGGAGCCATGGTAGATGGCTCCTTATCTGACTCTTCTTCCACCAGCCCAGTGGTCAGTCTCTATGCAAAGGGTAATCGCCAATCCCTTCACAGCTCATGCCTCAGAAGAATTTAATATTTCCTCAGTACTCTCCCTGATCTGCAATTTTCACTGCTGAGCTGATCCTTAAAACTTGCCCAACCAGGGCTCATGCCTGTGTTTGCTTCTTTCGCTATAAGTGAAAGAAAAAAGAAAATTTGGCTCAGAGCTAGTTGTAAAAATATCCCTCCTGACATGTGTAAAGGTATTTCTGCCTTCCCAAGCCTGTAGCGAGGCAATCCTTGCACCTCTGCTGTAGCTCAGGGTGCACAGGAGTCTGGCCACCTAAGGACCTTGTTAGACGCTAAGGTAAGGGAAACTGCCAAGTTTCTAAGTCCTGCAGGAGGAGATACAGTATTTATGCCAGGTAGATGCTATCCTTTATATAACCCTATTCCTCAACAAACACAAAAACCTACTGCATCAGTTAATAGCATGAAAATGTTCAACAGTAAGATGACCTTACAGGATAAATGGGAAAAAAAAAAAATCAGTCAAACCATGTTTTTCCTTTTTATTTCCACTATTAGTGGGCAGGTTGAGGCATTACGTGAGTAGCATCATTACTAGCTTGTTGTACTCCTTGGCTTATCATTTATGTGGTGGAATAGTCATGTCCACAGCACAAGATCCATGACAAATACTAGCAGCACTGCTGATAGCCTAAGCAGAAAGGTAGAGTTCATGAGTAGCAGAGCCACTCCTGGAAGGATGGCAAAGATTTAGGAGAAGGAGCCTCCATAGACCAGCTCTGTGGATAAACTGGGTGTCTATTTTCATGCTGTCACCTGGAATTTATGTGACTGTGCAGGGAAAAACCTCCCAGACCTCCAGCAAGAGGACAAACAGGTTGCATGCCACATGTCAAACTCAGCCTTGATAGGAGCAGCGGAGAAACGTGGATTTGAATCCCACTACACCAGAACAATGTTGCCCTTCTGAGCCTAATTTTACAGATGTGTTTATGATATAGGGGAAGCCATATGGCACGAAAGGTTTAAACATTTAATCTCACTTAGCTTCAATACACTGCATATACAGAAAATTGGAAGCCCAGCAGGAAAATGCCAGATTTCATTCCCACTTAGTTGTGATTAACCTTTATGAGCTCACTCAGAGTTTTGTCACCTGTGCAGACAGTCAGGGCAGGCAGGCTGTGCAAGCCCTGATGTTCTGCTCTGGCCAAAGCACCGCAGTCCCTGAGCCCTCCAAGGGCTCTGCTGCCCGAAATGCAGGTCTCTCCCCCCTGAATGGCACTGCACCCTGTCCCATACCTCCCCCCACATACAGGAAGTGCAGAAGGGACTACAGGGCATGAATGAGTGACCTGGAGGGACTCTCCCCCTTCTCTCTCTGCAACTGCACTTCTTTGCCTGGCTCAGGTGGGTCAAGTTCAGAGCAGCCGAACACCAGCAGACAGATGCAAAGCAAATAGCTGATACATATCTCACTTTGCAAATATGCTCTTTCTCATTAATATTGATTCCCACACACAAACACTTTAGCTATATTCACTGATTGCATTACCATTGCAGAAGTGTAATTAACAAATTAAAAGGGAGGATTGTGATTCAGTTTAATTTGGGGAAAATCTTTAAATAATAAAAAAAAAGTCTGATGTTTGAGGATCATTCCCCTCTGCTATTCATTTTAATGCCTTGGACATGCTCTTACAGAATTACTTTCATCAAAACAAACATGTCCTGAGGATGCTGCAGTACTGGCATACAGGAGTACTTGAAGAAGCATCAATGAGACAAAAAACAAACAAATGAAAGAAATCCTGACAGATGCTAAACAAGATACTAGATTGCAAATGAAGGTGTATCGTGAAGGAGAGATGAAGGGGGGAAATGCCAGTTGGAAGCTGCTCAGACTAATCTGAGAGTGCCAGCTTATTCACAAAAACTTATCAAAAGCAACAGAGAGCCCACACACCATCAGCACAGGTGAAAACCAATCCCACAACTATTTCTGGAATGAGGGAAGATAGAAAATCTCCCATACTTGCCGCCCTTCCAGATGCTTCTATGATAAAACAAACCAGCTCCACCAAGTAAATCAATGTTTGCAAGAGCAGTTAAAATTCCTGAGCCAAAGTTTGACTGCTTTTCTCTCCAAAAACCAACTGAGCACACCTGGAAAAATGGCTGCAAAACGATATCTACTTCACCTCCCATCTCCTATGAAAAACACCTTTCAGGTGATCTAATATTATGAGAACTCATAATCATTAAGGATTGATCATACTAATATAATTTTCTGGATGGCTTATTAACCTACTAAGACATGTTTTTCTCTACTTCCCTTCATTAGCGACAGCAATAATTAGGTAAGGACAGAGTAGCAAAATTGATCATATGCTACTGCCGAAGGGGACAGAGAATGTATCATGGACATTTAGCATAATGTTCTCCAAACCCGAGATGCATTAATTATATTTAGTAACACAGCTATTTTCTGCCTTTGATGGAAGGAATCCATTAATGTAGATATTGTATAAGAGAAGCTTATTTTTCTCTTACTCAGAAATGGAATTCTCTTTTTTTCTTTAAAATTCATAGTACAAAACAAAATGAGAAAACACCATGGTCTCAAGTATCTACTGATACCACGTTGTTTTCTTATTTCAGTCTTGACTACCGCTCTCCTCATGAAAGCGGTGCTTTAAAAGCAGAGCAGCCACAGAGCTCTGGCTAGGAGGCAAGCGAGTTATACTGTCACCTCCCAGATAATAATCCCCAGGGACACTTTCCTCATTTTTTGGGGTCAGCTTCAGACAGCCTTCCCCATATCTGCCACCAGAACAAAGAATCTGTAGTTCATACTTAGGCTCAGAATATGCATATGCTTACTTTTACAAATTCTATAAATTTATAGAGATGACAGAGCAGCAGCTGCACTCTGAGCCCATGTGTAGGTCCAGCTTCTCTGTTTGTAACATCAACAGCAGAAGCACCACCAACATGTGTGCTGGGGGATGAAGGAACAGCCATACAAAGCATTGGTGCACGCTGCCCATCACCTTCCTGACTTGTAACCCCAGTGCCACGACCCCAAACTCCACAGCAGCCGCCCTGACCCTTGAAAGAGAAACTGCCAGTTAAGCAGTCACCCCGGTCACGGCTGTGATGTGTGGAGACAGGGACTGGTGTCAACCAATGATGGGGGCCGCCGGCTCGACCTCGCAGCTCCACGAGACCTGCAGCTTTAACTTTCCCGTGCCACCCTGCCAGCACGGGAAGCACATGTAAGCGTGAGAGCCACAAAGGGATTGCAGTGATGATGAATTTTTACGTATTTTTTTTAAATGCCAGTGACTGGCTTTCCCTGAGCTCTCCCCCCATGTGAGCAGTAGGCAGCTTTCTGTAGATAAAAGCATTACAGGGAGCTGAAAAGAGTTGACATTACAAACTTGGCACTCTGATGGCATGCTCCACAAACAGGGAAAGGGAGGATCTGCCAGAGTGAGAGCCAGAGATAATATGAAAAGCATAAACCCAACACATTGACCTTATTTAAGTCCAAACAGCATAACACTAGGATACTTAATGCGAAAACGTTTTTTATTCCACATGTACATGAATGTTTTCTTTAAATATGCAATTCACTTGATATCTGCAATCCCCCCTCTTCAGATGCAAAATCCAAAATAATGATTATATCAGTCATTGCTTAATACATTCAACTGTGGCCCTGATTTTCATGCATGAATGGTCATTTACATATCATTACCCATCATGCCATCCACTCAGATTTTTCTTTCTAAATAGAGTAATACATTTAAAGTTGTCATTTTAAAACAAAAATGTGTAAAAAGGGGGCTTTCATTTCTTGTTATCATATCCGTGCTCTTAGTGGCTAACAGACCAGAATATTAAAATGGAAAATTCTCAGTGTGTGTGACAACTGCCACAGTGACAAGATCTTAGAAAAGAGGCAATTATCAAGGGATTTTTCTCAAATTTGGGAACACAGATAAATAAGAACAGAAAAGCCAAAGTAAACCAACCAGAAGCAAAGCAGTAATTATAGTATGTTCTTCTGTTTTCCTAACACAAGTCCTTGTTGGGGACAAAGTTAGTTCCACGTTAGGAAAATGACTGTGGACATGAAGTGCAGCTAGAAGATTTGCATGAATAAATTACAATTTTTCAATTAATATTGCCCATGCCCACAATAGAGGAAAGACTTCCTTTCCCCCTCCTTCTGCTACTTTTAAAGTAATTTTCAGCTATGTTTAATTAGGAAATTTCTCTACAGAAGGGAATGTGATAGAAGATTAATTCTCTATTTCCTCACCCACTGTGTCAGTAGACTCAAGTGGACACTATAAACCCCAGTTAAATACGACAAGGATGATCAAGCACGGAGCTCCTTTCAAGAGGTCGCGTCCGCAGACTGTAGATCTCATTTCGAAACAATAGAAATGAGTTAGAAAATGGTATCTCTCTGTGGCGCAGCACCACAGAGGAATGATTATAAATACTTCATGGTGTGAGGGTTCACCATGCCGGCTGAGAGGGTTTGCTATCATGGCTAATGATACCAGACGCTGCCGAGTGAGAAATAGCATTTCCACAGCCACTGATGGTTTGGGTCTTTTTCTCCTGTTCACCACTAATAATTATTCCTCTAGTAGTCACATCCTATTTTACATCTTTTATGCTAAGTATGAAGCAGCAATTAAACAATAAATAATGAAATATTCACTGGTGGGCTATATAGTAAAGAGTTGGTTTGGGGTTTTTTTAAGGGAATAGACAAAGGGCACAAACTGTGTTTGTTTTTAATGAACAATGAAGGGAACAAGTTATTTACCCTCAGGACACAAAATCCTATGAATGGCACATTGCTGCCAATGCTGAGTAAATATCGGGTTAATGCTTTTTCAAATTGAAATCCAAGAACCATTATTTAGGGAAAACTCAGACCTACAAGACACTGGAAGATCCAAGACATCTCTTTGACAGAGAGGGTAAACAATTTTCTCAGAAATTTTATTAATGGGGGAGCTGAACATCAGAACAGAAAAAAAACATCAAAGATTTAGAGGAGGAAACACAGACATACAGCCTAGTGGGGATCGAGAGCCTTGTGCATTGATTAACTAGGACCAGAATGTTTTAATACAATAGAAGTTGTCAGTACATACCTCCTGGGGACAGGAAAGGTCAAAACAGGACAACTGGCAGGAAAAAAAAGTGTAATGCAGAAGAAACTTCACTCTCAATTTTATTCTGGGGTTAAAAAAATAAACCAACATTTTGGCTAGGCCAATACCTATTTATTCCTCACCCCCAACCCATTTTGGTGTCATATATAAGACATTCTTATCACACTCTGCCTGACATTGCTCTGGTTTCATGTAGAGAAATGCTCCAGCAGAGCATTTAAGAAGGGGCAGCCACCTTTGCAGAGTTCAAGGGAAAGCTGCAAGGATGACATGATTCAGAAAACATGACTTCCATGGCAGGCTTAGGGGAATGGAAATTTTTTACTTTGGAAAAGAGAAGATTGAAAAGAGACTAGTCGTCTGATATAAAAAGGAATGCTAAAAAGGCTGCTATAAAAAGAAGGATAATCAATTGTTCTCCACATCCACTATTTCTGAGACAAGAAATAATTTATATCATTTACAGGAAAGGAGATTTAAGTTCGATATTAGGATATTTTTTTCCCCAACTCCTAAGCATTACCGTGTGCTGGAACTGGCTGCACTAGAATGAGACTCATGTGTTCAGAAGTGGCTTCTTGAGACCAGTCCATACAAATCTCAGCAAGGGACAGTCTAGCCATAGTTGTTCCCAACAGACTTTAGAAGGATGAATGAGATGAGATGAGTTGAAGCTACTTCCAGAACTACATGCCTACAATTTTATTATCCCTTTTCTGCAGCCTAGGCAATAGGTAGGCTCCATACTTATGGGACTTGGTCTTTACTTGTACAAATTCCCATTGAAATCAAGGGGCATCTTTTGGTATCGTAATTTAAACATCTTCACGTTGGCTAGGTGTATGATTTCTGCCTATGTATGGGGCCAATATGCATTTTTGCATAATCTCTAAAAGTCCCTGACTTCTGCAAATTCAGAGGATTTGGTTACACCTAGAATCTTGTGGACAAGACTTCATCTCTTCTTCTGATCCTGAAAACATAGGGGAGCCAACTGCATCTTCTTCCTCCTTCATGAGAGAAGTTTCTTTTTTTAGACATGGTGGCTTGAAAATATGTCTTCCAGTTGACCAAGATTTTGTTCCATTACAATAAAATAGCATTTAGAGAAAAGACATACACCTCTTTAAAGGGAAAACATTTTAAAAAATTTTGTTAAATGGGTTACAAAATCCACGTTAATACAAAAATACCAGTGGTGCACTGCATTTCCCAGAGAAGTCAGCAATGAGCTTCCAGTGCTACCACTCAGCTCGTCTCTGAGTAGGTGAAATGCAGGGAGGCCGCTCCTGCTCGGACTGGAGGTCCTGCCCAGCAGCCTGCCACCCTCACGCCAAACCGACGATACCTGTCACAGGCCCTGTGGTGGCTGTGCCCCTGATGTGAAACGGTGACAGAGGAAACAAAGCCCTCTGTCATGCCAGCTCCAAATCTGCAGATAAAAAAGCTGGGGGTCTCAGGGAGCCCTGCTTTCGGCCAGAGCAGACTGACACACAGCCCGGATGTGTGTCAGGAGCCTCAATGGCCCATGCAACAGCCGAGAGTCACACGGTGCTGAGGGCTTGTAGCCACCTTTGTTCTGCATCCCCTGGAGCTGTGCTTTCTGTGCTGCATCTGCCAGAGGCACAACACAAAATCTGTCCCCTCTGTTCCTGTTTCCAAGGAGCGAGCAGCCCCTTTCCAGCAAAGCCAGCCTTCAGCGGTTCCTCAGCCTCCGGTGTCTGCAGCCAGTGCCCACATTATGTAGCTGCCTAGGTGTACAGGGGGGGTGCTTTTTTCCTTTGTGAGCAGTCTGGCCCGGGGCAGAATTACAGTTTATTTACATAGTGATAACAGAGCCTTTCAGAAAGGAAATATAAACCCATGAATCAGAGGTCCGGACATACCCATCTGTCATATCCAATAAGCTCGCCTGTGCCACATGAATGCCTGGTCACTCTTGTAATTAGCTGTTAAAGCTGATTGGGCAATTTTCAGCCAGAAGTGCATGAAATGCATGAACATTTTAATGATGTACAGAACAATTAGGAATATTATATGCATAGCTCCTGGTCACCTGGAGGCTTCCTCTCCACTTAGCATTGGGAGAACTCAACCTCTTTAACCCTATTAGAGCAAGAGGGCACAGATGGAGTGAGGAAATGGTGAGCTGAATAAATTGCAGCAAGGCAGGCTCTTTTTAAAATGCAACTTTTCCTTCCTAAATCGCTTAGATAATGATGGAAAAATAGTCTGCAGTGAATTCTGATGAAAAAAGGATAGAAAAAAAGGCCATAATAATAAATGTGTCTGAATGACAGATGGGAAAAATGAAGGGTCTGATTCAGGTTCTGTTCTAATCAACAGGACTCTCTCAGTTATTTCTGCTAACAACCACATTAAACCCTTTATGTTTGGTAGAGTAGATACAGCATAGACATAAGAAACAAGAACGCCTAGTCTCTGAAATGGCAGCTAAGCATCAGGTAAGACACCCGAACTCATCCTGCCCAATGCAGTAAATCTGTGTGCTTGAATACACATAGATTGCATACGGATGATATTTCAGAAGAGAGCAAACCCTTTGTGTGTTCTTCCTAAATGTGTGAAGAGGAGACCTGGACCAAAAATAGTAAAAATATCACACAAAAGCCATCCAGAGCCTATAATTACAAGTAAGCAACGCAAACATAGCTACGCAGCGTAATCCCATGTCTACATGTACAGAGACAGAAAAAAAAGGATCGCCCAGTGTTGCAGGGAAAAATCTTAGCATTATCACATACTAAGCATTTGCAATAAAAGATGTAATATCATTTTTGCTCAAAACACTGTGTAAATTTGGCTTCAGGAAACCTCTCAGGATAAATTCCACCTGGCACAGGCTGGTCTAAAATGCAAGAAATGCAGAGGCCTTAGATGTACAGCATGGTGAGGGAGAAGAAAATGCCTCCTAGCTCTCAGAGGGAAGGTCAGCTTCCAGCTCCTCTCAGGTATGTGCCCACTTGACTTCAGTGGAGCAGAGCTAACTCCTAGCAGGTTGGGACCAATACCTGGGTGGTCACCATGAAAATTTCTTAGGAAACATTAAGTAGCATATGTTGCATGTGGCATTTTTGCAAAAACCTGTTCAGAGTAGAAAAAGCATAAACATCACCTAATCTAACCACTGCTTTCACGTACCTTATTTTGTACTGAGTTGCTATGAACTATCCCTGTAGTATTTTGTTGTAATTACATGCAGTAAAAGGAACAAGTGGATAATTACCTCAGACTCCACAATAATATTTCCACATTAAAATGTAAGTGCAAGGTGCATAGCTTGTGTCCATATTTTAACTGTAAGAAGAACAGAAGACTACTCATTTGAGGGGAAACCCACACATTAAAAATCTGTGAGCTACCAGTGGTCTGGGGCTGTCACAATTTAGGCTGGGATCCTGCCTCTGCTTATAACTCTGCTGGCAGCAATGCATGGTTTTAAAACAACTGTATGGATCTCCAAAGGGTGTTGTTACTCTCCAGCTTCCTGGTAACCCCAGAGCATGCCCAGGTGAATTTCAAAGAGACTATTTACATGTGGAGAAACCAGCTTTCTGACCTCAGTCCCCTGGCAGGACACAAACTGGGATTAAGAGGGGCTGCCGACCCCTCATGCCGCTGTCAGGCAGCAATTGCAAACATTGCAGGGGAAGGTGGCATTGGATTAGCTGTATTTCACCTCTGGAGGATTCTCTTCCACATTGAAGGATTTTCTGTCTTTCATGAGCTTCTGCGCTTCATTTAAGCCCTAAATAAAGCACAAATAGCCCACGGGAGTAAACTTTACTCTCTACCTGTCAGAATAATTTCCTACCTGAATTAAATTGTGAACACACTTTCAAAAAAAAAAGAAAAAATCAGACACATCATCTCTGTAACCTGATTATTTGTCTGCTTTATTTTCCAAACTCTTTTTATGTCGTTTTTCCATTTTGGGTGCAAGTGGAATGACATTAATAGACTGATGAGGTGAAGAGTAAATACAGGCTCGGACTTTGTGTGGCGTGTGTGATCTGGTTGATACAATTCCCCCTCCCAGGCATGGCTATTTGCTTAATGGTACTTGAATGGGCTCTGTGTCTGCCCAATTTCTTAGCACCTGCATGCTTTGCTGATACACTTGCAATGAACCCTTCCTGTGGGAGCTGCAAATCCTCTCTCACCATTTTGCATCAGGAAGGGCTACGCAAGCTCCCCCAGCCTTGCTTGGCTGAGTGTGTGGAGGAATTTTCAGGAATTACTACCACAAACCTTACAAAGACAAACTTCAAAGAGCAAAAATGGAAGAAAAATAAAAGGAAGGAAAAAAAAGGAATAAGAAGTCATGGTTAAATACCCCTACTTAAGATGCAGATAATAAAAAATCACAGAAGGATAACACTGAACAGACATGGTTGGATCAAGCTTTGTTCAGAGAAGCAGGGACTGTGTCCCTGCTTTCCTGAGAGGTGGGCCCATGCCTGCTTCTGCCCCCATCAGTCCTGCCAAGTTAATCACCTCCAGACCGAGGCAATTAATCAAACCCACCGTCTGATAAGGTTTCTTTCAGCTATACAAAACCTAGTGTCTGCATTGCATCTCTCCTGGGATTTCAAATAAAAGCCTCTCAGTGCCTCTGCTTCATGGGGGGAGTGGCAGCACCACAGGAAGGCAGCAGCAAGTCCCCAGTGCCTGCCAGCAGCTCAGACCATGCTCTCGGCTCCATGCAGCATCACTTCTCTGATCATGTTGGACAAACAAACCAGAAATAATTACCAGTTTTGATTTATTTTTTTCTTGTTTCTTTTCAATCTGAATGCCCATCGGGGGATTCGTTCAAGGAGGATGACACAGGTTTTTTCATTGCTGCTTGAGATCCAGACAGGTCACAAAATCTCAGCCACCTAAACTGGAGCTGATGGCCCATTTCTAAGATAACCATGGATGTATGAAGTTTGGAGATGGCCTTGCTTTTTTGGTAGAGCAGAACTCTTCCTCTACCCTCCAATGTTTTGGTGAGAGCATCAATAACATGCCAAGGACAGCTGCAGAAGCCAGGAGAGGTCTGATGGGCAGCAGGAGGCCATCTGAGAGGATCTCAGCCGCACCGCACAATCAGCATATACCAGATGCTCTGCCTAGTCCATGTTATCACGTTATTAATGAAAACAGAAATCGTCTCTTCCAACCTTATTATCACAGGTAGTTTAATCAAAGAGCTAACAAAGCAAGCGAGGAAAGCTCAGCCATGCATTGCACTCATTCCAAGGAAGATGCTTTAGGGGAACAGAAACCTCTAATGCCTCAACAGTTGGTGGCTGAGCTGGCTTGAAAACAGGTGACCTCTCTGCCAATGCCATGGGATGGTTCCAGCTGCTAAGGTCTGCAAGAAGTTCCAAGTCCCTGCTGGTACATTTAAAACCTCATAGCAAAGCACGAAATGTGGTTTCTCTTCTCTCAAAGAATAGTATTTATCAGTCTTTAATCAGCCACAGCCTATTTTTGCCACATCACACCTTCTTGCTGGGATCTGAGTTCACTTTCTTCACTGCTTCCCATCTTGGAGCGTACGCCGACAGAGGCACTACAACTGCCCCTGTAGGTTTTGGGTCTGCACATAGCAGGGGAAGGCAGGGGAAGGTTCTTCTCAAAGACCTCCTCCTAACTAGCAAAGTCCCAGAGTGCTATGTCTGTCTTTGTTCATATTCCAAAATGGGATATTTTTTGGGGAGCATCTCCCTAACATCTGAGCACCTTCATGGTCTTACACTGTGCCTGTCTGCTTTGTTAATGCTGCTGCCTTCCTAACAATATCTCTGATCTAAAGTGAAATTCACGCACTTTTCTTCCCCTGAACAGTAAAAGACTTTTCAGGGGATAAAATATAATTGCTCAGTGCATCAAGCATGATTGATTCCCTCTGCATTTCCTGGTAATTACCCTCAAGAACAGTATGCATTAGACACTCTTTGCTATCGGAAGTAGTGTCTAGGGTCTTATGGTCAGGTTTATAAAAACACCCCCTGCATTATGTGACCTATAAGACATATATGCATATCCTACTTAAGTGCATTCCATTTTCCTCTTGGATTTGCATCTGATCAAAGGAAAATTGTCCATAAAGCTATTCTACCACACTACCATTATTTAGGACAAGATAAAAAAAAAAAAAGAATGTAAAAAGTTCAGATTATGTTTGCTCTTGGCTTCTACACTTTTTCTTACTCACTTTATTCTTGACCTTTACACAAAATATTTACAAACAAAGCTCCATATTTAGACTTGATTCTGGATATTAACCCTTACAGAACATCCATTTTCCCTCTGTAAGCATAAGATTTTTACTTGCTATTTTTTACTTACAATTTAAATAGATTAGCAGAAGTTGCACAATATCAGAAAGCTTCATATCAGTTTTGGGTCATGTGTGCCAGTGGGATAGGTACCTATTTTTTCCCCATTTCACATGCACCATCTGTATCTACTGATCACCAGTGCCTCTCTGACAGGTCTGGAATAGGTTATTCTTGCTCAAACTGATCCCTATTCAAAAACATGATTGGATGCTGAAATATGTTACTGCTTACCCAGTAGTACTACTACTTCAACTTTTGCTTTGAATCGTGTTATTTCTTATGCTTCTAAACCAGTGGCAAACCTAAGCATCTAAGTAAATGACATCCCAAATCATTTCTGCTCTTTCACCATTGCCAAGGCAAAACAGTACACCTGCTTTACGCTTGCTTCTCTAACATTTGGTTCAGAAACCTATCAAAGCCAACAAGAACATTAAGCAGTTGAAAAATGTCATAATCAGCTGTAAACATCCTTGCCAGGCCATTAACACCAGGTCTTCATGAGCTACTCTTCCCTCTTCCTACCGGTGTCCAAATGGATGGATCTAAACAGTCCAACCAGCTGAGCTCTAAATCACCTCAAAGGTATCATTAACAAATGGAAAAAAACTGATGCAGGTCCTTCTAGGAGACATTTAATTTCCTGCAGCATATCCACACTCTTTCTTTGCACTATTTTGGCTTAAGATCCCAGAGACTCTACCAGAATTCAGTGATTTATTCACAAGGAGTCTTTGTTCACATTGTTCCATATTTTATTTATCTTTTGCAACTGGCCTCATACCAGCAAACATTCCCCAGCACCTATATAATGTCTCAGCACACTGGTGCATACTGTGTGAAAGGCCAAAACTTATTGATATTCCCCCTTTCTGTGCTGCTCTGGATGAGCAGCTGCCAGCCTCCCTGTCTGCCCATGCACTCCAGCAAGCCCATAAACCAGTCCCACAATCCTGAATAGGCCTCGTGACACCCTGGCTTCTTCCTTAATTGCTTCCACAAATTTGAAACATCACTATTGCCTCTTACTTTTGAGTTAGATGGGAAGGAGCAAACCACAACCTCCACCAACTATTCAGAACGTGAGATTTGTTGCAGATCTATTTTTTCCAGACCCCTTAAGTACACTTGTAATTCATAGCAATTTTGTACCCTGCCTGCACACAAGAGGCTGAAGGGTGCAGATAATGCTTTCCTGCTGTTGCTAATATATATTTTTTCTCTCTACGTATTCTAGTACCCATCCCCATGCCTTAATTATGTTTGGGATTTTAGATGCTGAAATTATTGTTCCCATGACTAGGCAGACATTTGTAAGCTTTAAAGGCAACTCTTCTGTTAATAGATGAAGAATCTTCTAGAAAAGCTCAAAAGAGAAATAACAACATCATTTGTTGATACACGGTAGCAGGTCCCACCGTTATCACGCAAGGGATAAGTGTCACAGACACACACCAAAGAACTCATCCACTGAAGGGATGACACTGGAGGTGTCCCTTGAGTCCAAGGACATCTATTTTGGCAGGATGACTATGGTAACCAAAATGTAGCTACCATATTCCGATTTAATTGTCATCTCTTCTCAAAGCCATTCAATACTAGGGGAGAACTCAGCAATATCACATGAAAGCACCTATTTCCGTGCACATGTTAGCCACCAGGGCCAGCCAGGCAAGTCCTGAGTTATAGGAAAGGGGTGGCTTTGCACAAGAGAACAGTGGTTGCTGGATGCCAAAGGCAATAGAAAGGGACAAAGGATGGTTTTGATGACCATTCATTCACAGTGTCTCTCTGGGTCTTAGTAGCCGTTTTGGCTCCTAGCTTTCTGCTGCAAGGTATCTTGTAGCTATGTGGTCCCACTGAGCATCTTAAATAATTGTATCTCTCTACATGGAACATCTAGAGAGAAGAGTATCATTGCCCGTATTTCATATGAAGAGACCTAAGCAGGGAGGCTACGCCAAGGCTGCCGCTGCATGGGCACTGTAGTACTGTGTGTTCCTGCTGCCCAGCTGTGGCCTGACAGACTTAGCTTCTTTCTGAGGCCACAAACCTGGATTTTCTCACTTTGCACATACTGAGGGCAGGGGCTCAGATTATGCAGCACACAGTATCTTTGTATGGGGACAGGACATGGCTACTTTCAGCACAGTCTTTAGGAATAAGACTCAGGACTGTACTTGGCATAAGTCCAGGCTAATGCTCTCACCGCCGGACAGCATTCCTCTTGAAGATTAGTATGCCAGTGTGGAGCGGAAGGCTTTGTGGAAGACAGGGCTTGCAGTGATGAAATAGAGTAGATATTTCACAGACAGGTAAGAAGAAATTACTATGGCAACACCACATGACTTCATTAGAGGTGGAAGAGCTCTTTTCAGAAGAGCGGCATGTTCTGTAAGGCCTAATGCAAACTTATCTTCATGGCTACAGTTGGAGAATACTTGAGAAAAATAGGTGGGTGTGTAGATAACTAGAAAATTGGCCTATATTGCCAGAGCACACTGAAAGCATGATATAAAAGGACAAAGAATAACAGAGCCTCCAGCATCAGGTTTTGGAGGAACAATGCTAGCTACCCCAAGATTTGTGCCTTGCTCACCTAAATAAGACCATATATCTTCACCTGTTAAAAACTACCAACATACTAAGTTCAACTATAAAGTTCATATTTCTGTGAATTTTGCAATTCTAAGGCAATCAAGGATACTGCTAGCAATTTAAAAAATTTTATAGCATGTACATCCAGGCTTACTGTAGCAACACTGTCTACACCCTCTGAGTACAAGTGACTATTAAGAGGGCCAAGAGCAAGAATTAATTATGGTATTTAAAAAGCAAAAACCAACATGGACTCTGATTCACTTCAGACCAGCGTTTCATGAAGCTAGGCACATAGTAAATAAGCTTTGTGGGCTCAATTTGAACCATTTGTAGAAATGAAGAAGGGTGCGTACCATGTTTCCTCAGGTAAGGAAGGAAAATCATCACATTGAGGAAGGGGGTTTGGCTGTGTGTGCATAAATCCTGGCTGTCACTGCATATACTAGAACATGATCTGAAATCAAATTTGCAGTCGTGCTGCCAGGAGACTGAAGAGGTCGTCTGTTTGTTTTATAAACCGCTGAAGTCTTGCCCTCTCCCTGCCTGCTCCACTCTCACCAGAAAGCAGCATGATGGATGGGAGATCTCCCTGCCCCCAAAAACCCCTGCAATGGAGGCTGTGGGCAGGCTGTCACCTCTGCCTGTCACTCCTGCCAGGGCAGGGCACTCCAAAATACCCTCTGTGTCAAGGGCCTCTGATTAGCCCCACATTCACCACAGAGCGATTGTTACCTTGCTCCTGGGGCCATGATTGTTACAATGGATGGTCCTCTAAAGACAATTATAAGCTGTGTCTTAGATAGTATAAGAGTGCCTGTTGAGTGGCAGTGCTCTGTGAGACATGAGCTGGAAAATGCCTGCACCCCTTCCTCAGGCAGCAGATCTGCTGGGCTCTACATAAATTCTACAGAAAGATATGCTGCTTGGACACATCAAATACTGAACAAGCTATGTGCCTATGAAGAGGGGCCATAGGCTTACAGCAGAAAAAGGTAAGAAAACCTCCCCAGTCTGCGCACATGAAAGTCTGAAAACTTTCAAACTTTTTGGATGAAAGGCATTTTTAAGCATCTTCCGTCTGAAGAGACTGGCAGAATAGAGACACTGTTGGAGCACTGCAGCTTTCTACTCTAAAGCTCCCCGAAGTCCAGAGGGAGTACCACACTGCCTTTGGTCAGCTTTGGATCAAGCCATAGATGCCTATCTGAAGGGAAAATAATCCTGAATTTATACTTGGGCAAAGAACAAACCTTTGTCTTTATTTCCCCTCTCTTTAGAATGATCTTTTCTTTCCTCTTTCACACTCACCCTTGAGTTTTCTGTTTGCTTCCTAGGGACGTGGTCAGGTTTTGACTCTCACAGTAGATGCTATTCACGGAACAATAAGCAGGTGATTTTCTCCTTCAGGTGCTTGAAACTTACCTTAATGTTTCATTACAAGCACATGCAGCCATCTGACAGCGCACACAGTACAACTTGAAAAGAACTGCAGGTCAAAGTATCTCACAGCAGAATATTACTGTGGATTTAGTACTAATTCCAGCTTTATTCCTTTCCTAATTCTTGTATCACATAGCCTTATCTACACAGATAAAGTCCCTTGAAGTGCACTTGCTTTGATGCATGGATGGAAGACTTCTGTCAAAAAAATGTAAGATTTGCTTAGAAAACAATCACTGCTATATTTAGACTACAGTCCACTCCAAACTCCCCCGACAGGTTTCAGTGCAAACAAGCCAAGGCTTCCCTTGGCTGACTACACAAGTTACATCTAAGATAAACCAACAGTCTACCGGGGGGATGAATTTTAACCTCTTGTAGCCTTTCAAGCATGGCCACGGTCTCTTTCGGCTAACACCGCCATTACCAGCACCATATTCACACACCGTGACGCTAATTCCTGAACTGCCTCAGAGTATCAGTGTCCCTGAAGGGCATACTATTGATCCATAGGTAGATTATGTTAGTTGCTTGGCTTTGGGAGACACCCACTCTCTCTCCAGCATCCTTGCAGAAAAAGGCTGTGTTTAATGCATGCTCTGCCTAAGTTTTCAGAAGCTCTTCAAGCCAAATCATAATGGTGCAAGGCATAGATCTTTTGATGTCAAATCCTGTATGATTTTACAGCTGGCAACAAAGAAAATTTACATTTATAGTAGACAGAAACTTCCAGCAAGGAGGATTTCAAAGCACTTTGTGAACTATCATTCAAAACAAATAACGCTGAATGAAGACATTTCTGGGTTGAAATACAGAAAATATCGAACAGAAGTACTCAGCAGCTCAGGGTAAAAGGTGAAGAATGCCCCATTCAATTGAACGCGTGCAATGCAATTTTAGTTAGGCAGGATGCAATTACAAAAGCTGGAGTCTGGCCAAGCCACCAAGGTTAACTACTCTACTTTTTCAAAAAGTATCATGGGATTTTTCTAATGACCACAAGTTAATGATGTTGTGTCTGAAAGTCAGCACCTCTCCCCTTGCAGTGGCCTTTACAATCATTTAATAGCAACGGCCTGATACTAGATCCAATGAGAAAATTCCAAATAACCATTAGCACCATCTCAGAAATTTGCTTCTCAGAAAAATTAGTTTGGAAGGGATTAAGTGAGTCACTAGGTCCAGTTCTCTAGAATCACAAGAAAGATCACCCGTATAATCACATCACTGTTATTGAGTCCAGAAAGTTCGATACATCTTCTTTGAGACTGGCTCCAGTTATGAACACCATAAACTTAGTACCTTTCACAAAGGGAGCTGTGATAAATTCAGCTTAGTAGCTGAACACTTTGAAGTATAATAGGTATCATAAATTTTGTGGTAACTTGCAATACATGTATTCTTGGACTATGCAACAGATGAGTCTAAAACTAAATACACAATTACCACATTGGACAGTTACTGCCTATAGTAGGAATTGCTACATGGATTACTTAAGTAATAAAGGGACTTTGGCAACCTATTCTTTATTAATCCATCAAATCAGAGATACAATTAATAATTATCATTAGTAAGAACATAGGCCTGCCGTGACACAATAAAAAGGTCTCTTGTAATTGAAACAGGACTATTAGAAAATCATGCATGGCGAGCCAGCCTTAACACAGTCATTAAGACAACAGATATTGTATGTTCTTTGTACCAGCTTTCCTATCTTCAGATATTAATATTGGAGTAAAAAGCTTCAGATGAAAAAATGACAAATAAATCACATACAATTTTTATTTTGCCATACATGCTTTTGGATTTATCTTGACCAATCCATTCCTTTTAATTGGACTTTTACACCATTCACTCGGACACGTGGTGACCTGTGTTTTAAATTGTTTGCTAGACAAATCATTACAAATAAAATGCAGACTTTAATTTTGGCAACAAATGGTAGTTTAAAAAAGAGGAATGGAAAAACTGGAAAAACCAAAAGCCTTTTTAATCTTCCATTCAGACTTTGAGTTTTGTTCTTGCAGACCAAACCATCAGGTATTACTTGCTGGCAAACATTAATATTCTTTGCTACCAGATATAAAAAGTGCATGTGTCAGTAAGCCTGGGAAACCAATGGTATCATCTACCAAAATCAGCCAAGGTTTTTATGTTGATCTCTGGGTGCTTTGACCCTCACGTACCAGTTTATAAGAGTTTACCACCCGCAGCATGGCATTTGCACAGTTCATTGTCTCATGTCCCTTTTTTGAATGTTGATATGATTAGGTAAATGAGATATTATGGCTGACCTTTCAGAAAGTTTTGGTTTATGCTTTTCTTGTGCAGGATATTAGATAAAGAAATCACAATAATCTATGGTTGCCTGGCCTCAGAAAATCTAGTATTTTTAAAAAATAAGAGCAAAATAAATCAGAGAAATTGGGGTAATTTCTCAAGTGAGATAAATCAGAGAGCCCCTCTGCCATCCATGAATATCTCAACTGCCACCAATGAACTGAGCACCTAGCCTACAGGTTCTATCTTGTGTTAATTAATTAAACTCCAAGTAAACCGAAAGAGTAACAGTAACTTCAAAAGTAACAATAACTTCACTGTTACTTTTAACACATTATACCCTCATTTGCCAACAATTACTTTTTTCTTGGTGCCAACATTGAACTAGCATCCCTAATGAGAACTGAATGGGAGTGAGCTTCACATCAAGTTTGCCAGAAATTTCTGGTTTTGACACATTTTAAGGTCATTGGTAGATGGTTCGAGTTCTCAGTTGTTTAATTGTTCACAGGTGAAATGGTAAATCTAATCTTTGCTCTTATGTTAGCTGGACGTGAGCATATGTTTGTGAGTATCTGTCAAAAATTTTTCATCTGGCAATTCATTTCCTGTAGATGAAAAAGCTATCTTCTGGTCCTAATACTATGATCTTTATTTGATTAAAAGGATTCACTCAGATTTATTTCCTTGCGATACTGCATAATATGATGGTGCCCTGCCTGCTTTGTGAGATCTCTTCAGAGGTCACTTCTGGGCCCTGCTCCAAGTCTCCCACCTCAAAAGTACCACTGTGGGCACACAGCTGATTTTACTCATGGTCTTGAAATATGCGAAGATGTTTAAGTATGCAGGCAATGCAGCCAGGCTACATTCAAAGGTCTCTTCTGTCATCCGAACTGAGAATCTAAAACCTGATGTTAATATTAATCAAAAATAATTCATGAACGTAAATTACCACTGAAAACAGAGGGATGCGCATATTCTCTTCATTTGGATCAAACCTCTGATGACTGAAATATTTTGCATCTAATTTGGACCAAACAGAAACACGAGAAGATTGAATAAAACATAGTTGTTAGGACTGCTTTTTCTCCCAGCAAGGAGGGGTTTACAGCTGTTCATTTAGAGAAAGAACTGCCCTCCCCCCCACGTTTATGTACCTTGGTATGAGTGCAGTAGTTCAACAATAACCCAGCACATAAGAAAGGAACACACAAAAGGCTTCAGGTGAAACTCTCTGCTGTGGAGATTGCTTGTCTGCTTTGCTAGTTCACCCTCCAGCTCTCCACAGAGGCAGTTTTAGGCCTGAGAGATGGAATGGATCACACTCAGGCTTTGCCCATTCAAAGCAGCACTGACAGCTGTCTTCAGACATTTGGGTCTCTATACTCAAACCCAAACTTGAATGCAGCAACCAAAGGCAGCACAGACATAGCTAATATCCTTGATGAATAGATAGATGGGTGGATGGATAAAAAATGACAGCATAAGAAATGAAATTTGACTGAAAATTTAACGTTTCTTCAATGAAAAAGTCCTTTTTAACCAATGCAAAATTTTTTGCTTTAAATTTTTAGATATTTTTTGTGCAAGAGTTCAAATTAATTTTCATATTCATGTGACTCTGTGTATTTTTACAATAGTGTCAGGCTCTTTGCAAATAACTGATGTTTTCAGTGTTTCTTCTTAATGACAACACCTCCTGCAATCCCCAGCCATTGTAACATATTTATTCTACCACTGTGCTGAGAGTAAGTGAACAGGCATAAGCAGGAATTCAGTTAGCATTTTTTTTTATATATTAGAAATATCTGGGATCCAATTCTATGCTACGTATTTTCTTAGTGTGGCAATGCCAGTAGGACTTGCACTTGTGCATCTCTACAGACAATGAAGATGAAAAAGTATTTATTCTCTTAAAAGACAATAATTGCAGAACTGTAACTAAAACAGAAGAATTATATTTATATCCTTCATATTCAAAAGCTAAAACTATCTGGGGGTGGCTGAGAATCCATGTTTATTTAGAGTCTCAAACTCAAAACCAGATTTTTTGTGTTCAAGTCACCGGAAGAACTTTTTAAAAATGGAAACAATAACAGAAGTCAAAGGGTAAGTGTAACTTCACATACGATGTTCCTTTCGCTTCTAAGCAATAGCTTTTTTTTGTGGAAACCTTGCTTAGCTGAGCTTTCTCGGAATCACAAATCTGCTTCTGACTGCACTAGAAACATTCCTTATTTTTCTTTTTTTGAATTCTGGCATGAAAGCAGATGATCTGAACACTGAAGTGGTTTTGGCATCACAAGTTTTAAACCTCATAACAAACAAAATATTTTTGTCACTGCATCTCCTTTGAGATGTGTGGCTGGAATTGATGAGGCCCTTCCCCTCACACATGTGAATAGTCATTTGAAGAGGGTGAAGTCTGCGTGCAATATATTCAGGTGTATAAAGTGAGAGCAACTTGTTCAAAATGTCAACAGAGCTTCCATATACATGTAGACCAGGGCAAAAAAAGAGCTGTCAGACTGTGAAACAACCCTTCACACATCAACTTTAGGAAAAGAAACATATTCCAGAGGAAACAAATCCCAAAGATTTCTCACTTCCTCAGGAGGAAAGAAACCACGTATCCAAAACCACCACTGATCAGAACTTTTTGGAGCGCCTCCTGTTGTGCATTACGCAACAGGGGATTTTCCACCATACACCATTTCTTCCTTCTACAAGTCTACCTGATTTGGGATCTCGTGATTTTCCACCCAGGCCTAGCTCTTGAACACTGCAAACACAAACAAGATTCCTTGCCAGTGAAAACATCCTCAAAAACAGTGTTTTGACCAGCCCTCCCCTTTTCCAGGTGATCGCTCACACCTCCTTCATTTTTCCCCTGCTCTCCCCATGTACTTGAATCCTCAGCATCTTCCTGGTCCTCTGGTGTCTACCCCATTCCCTTCTCATCTCTTTGACTTTTACAAACACAATAAACCCATACATCCATTCCTTTGTTCCTTTCCTTGGAGACCTATAAAGTCAATAGACACCTCTCCTGAACATCATTTTCTGAAGTGAATCACACTTGAAAAGAGAAACAAGATCAGCAATGCAGTAAGAGAAGAGAACTTACTACATCAAGGTGTGACCGTGAACCATTTTTACAGCTTTGCTTGCATCCTGCAGCCTTTCTATAATGACAGTCTCCACTCTTCGAGTTTTAAGAACTCGAATGCTCTGGCCCTTCTTTTTCAGCCAGAAGGAGCCTAATACAATATGGATACTATCATAATAAAAATAGTTGTATGATACAGTCATCTAGATCAGCAGACAAACGTGGATCTTTTCTAGGTGATCCTACGGAGCATTTATTCCTTAGCCCTGACCTGGGATTTAAATAGTAACGTACACTCCGATCCACAGACTTATTAGACACTGCAGTTTTGATGGGAGTTTAACAGTCTGATGCATTATTTGATTTCCGAATGCAGTCAGCGCCAGCCCATCGTTAGACATCAAGGCAATAATGTGGCCCCAGGGAACGCTTCTCCCTAGGCACTAGTAATCACTCTTGGCCCTTAAATTTCATGCCAAAGTGTTAATTCATTCAACACTTTGCTCTTTTTTGTTACAGCTTAAAGAAAAGGACAGAGGGTAATTTCATACACAAATTTACAAGAGATTTGGTGTTCATCTGGTGTGAAGAAGGTAATTTAAAAGCTCTTTTATTTAGAAAATCTAAATATAAGAAACTTTGGCCTTCGCTTATTGGGATTCAGAATCAGGTCTGGAGACCAATAATAGTTCAGCTCACAAACCATAAAGAGATGTAAGCCCCACTAATTTCATGCTCCTTTAATCTGCTTTCATCAACTGTGTGGATTTTGTAAAAGCACTCAAAAATTAAATGTTGCCATTTAGTAAAAGCATTGACTGATTTCTAAAGGGTTAGCTTGCAGCACTGTTGAAAACATTAGTGACATGGCAAATAATCCAGTGCTCTGAGCTTCCCAGCACTACATGATTTCTATTCTATCAACATAAATACTTCTGTATGAAAGTTATTCCATTCTCTTAATAAAGAGAGAAAAAAAAAAAAACTTGGCCTGGATGTCAATCTGCTTCCGATGAGGTTATAAATAGCGTGTTACTCACAGTCTCCAAGACAAACCAGTTTGGATGTGCTCAAATGTCATATTCATTAGCATAGATTGTATTTACACAAACAGAAAGAAAGACAATTGTCAACAAGGCCATTGATTTCAATGTAACAAGCAACGCAAAGCAACTGAATGCTGTTAAGCAACAATGCGAGCAATATTGCTTTCACAAGTTTTAAAATAAATTTTTTCAACATGTACTTTCTTCATTTCCTGATCACTGCTATCATGAATAATTACATTAACAGTGTTTTTACATCAAATTAACTTACAAATGCAATAACCTATCATGAAGATTTTTAGGACAATAGTTACTGTGAATATATAGAGAGCTGAGTTCTGTGGGAAAAAAAAGAAACAAATAGCTTAGTACAAATGAAAACACATGGTGAACAGCAGATTCTGGCACTGTGCAGTACAGTTACTAAGGGCACTAATGGAGAACAAGCCTGATGCCACCCAGCTCATCAACTATCATCAGTTTCTTGACTAGAAAAACCAACATAATTCCCCTCCTTCTACCACAACTCAGCAAAATGCTGAAAAAGCTTCGAAGAGCAACGGCCAAAGCACACATCAAAGCACAGCCCACTGTTCCTGTTATCAGTTATGCTGTTATCTGTGACAAAATTTAGACACCTCCACGTGTGTGATTCTATGCCTGACCTGCATTCCTTCCCCCACTTGGGGATGAGGGACACAGGAGAACATCTTGCCACCAGCCACAGTGGTGGATGTGAACACTAACAACAAAACCTCCCCAACAGAGTGAACAGAAAAGCTACTTCCAGCATCAAGTAACTTCCAAGCATCCAGACTTCAGACTCAAATTTAGAAGGTGCCAGCAATAACCACAACTCCCCTAGTCATGAGAAACACTGTGGATATAACAATGCTACAGGAGTAATAAGACAGTGATGGACAGACTATGAGCCATCTGCCTGTGATGCCACTGTGAGAAAGGCAACAAAATCTTAGGACTTCTGAGATTATGTATTTTGACCCTCAGAAGGAACAGAGAAGTATTAATACTATTATTGAAGTGCTGTACTATAAGCTCTAGTTAGTCAGGCTCAAGGAATCCTAATTTCTGAATGTAACTGATTATGGATAAGGGGAAGTAAAGAAATTCCAGGAGACTGTGGCCTGTTTGACCCAAGACAGAGGTTGAGAAGTGTGATAACTATCATGTCATATTGTGGGATTGAAGAGAGAGATGTGTCAGGAAGTGGAAAGAACTAGGGTCAATGAGCCATTTGGTCTCTGCCATCTCTGTAGGCAGCTACTCAGGCTCTATCAGAGGATATCTGGAGGGTGATCTTGGCCAACTTCTTCTCTGATAGAAGATCCACACCCAGAAATTCGCATGAGTTTGAACTTTTTTTTTTAATTTTACATTAAACTTTTCATCCCTCTGGAAAAATTTACAGCATTTCTGTAAGCTTTTAAAAGCTGCTATAGAAACTTCCAAAGTAGGAAAAAAAGAGAGGGCGTGGAAGAAGGGAATGCACATGGAAATATTATTCCTTGCTGAAATTAATGGATATTGGGTTTGATAACATTAATACTGTATTTGTCACATTTCCTTCCCTGCCCCTGAATGGGGCCAGTGAAATTCTGACATTATGAACTCAGCTGAAACCCTGCTCTGGTTACTGTATGATCTACAATAATGAGATCCAAGCCAGGTTAATATTTTCCAAAAATGGAAGGTGTTTAATAATTTTAACTCAAAGACTGTTGCTAAAATTATTAGTATGTTCATTTTGATTGTTTTGGTGTTCAGAGCAGATGGGTTCCAGTGATTTTATCACAGTCCCAGCATGGCTGAAACTCACTGGAAAGAAAAATCACCCATTTTACAGCTGCTTTGAGAACCAATCGGTAAAGCTCTCTATAAACAGAAAGCAGGGGAGGTGAGAAAAAGCACTACATGTGTTTGTTCAAAGTACAAAACGTGCAAGTCAGATCTAAGGAAATATTACATGAGAACTGGCTTGGAACTATGCAAGGCCAACCTTTTCTATACTGTCTAGAGATCCCCTCTTCATAACCTCAGGCTACTATCAGCACTGTGATGCCTGCAACAAAGTACTATGTGCATATCAGTACTTGATGAACTGAATGAATAAATGTTAAATCCCAAAGCAAGATGTTCCTTGTGATCTCTGTTAAAAGTCTGCAACCCTTTAGAACAAGAGCCTTAACATCATAATCTCTGTGGCATCTAAATCATCATGAGAAATGAGTTCATTTTCCATACACCGTGTTCTGCCAAGCAAAGTTATTTTTCCAAATACTTATTATGTAACTGTTCAACGGGAAAGGCGAGACTGGAACTAACCCCATGAGTGCTCAGCTCAGCCTGATGAGATGCCTTCTGCTAATTGGAGCAAGTTCCTCTTCAGGTTCCACCCTCCTTTGGCTCTTCATCTTCTTTGTGGTCTCTCTCAGCCAAAGCACTTGCAGAGGCCCTAAGCCACAAGCACCTCCTCCACTGCTCCGGCAGTGGTCTAACAACTGCCCGGCACTGGGAACTTGCTGTTTATTTCCTGAAATGTATTCAAGTCAAAGTACTTTATTATCAAGGTTCAGACTCAAAGAAAGAGAACAGGACAGCTGCGTTCAGGGTCTGATCTGCAATTAAAAGATTTCTGTTGAGCTGGACTTTTGTACTGCAGTTGCCCTACCACAGCTACCTTTCTTCGTTTTAAACACAGGTTTCATTTAGGCCTTTCTGTGTTTCCATTCCTTGTAGTTACCTTGGATGACCGTAAACTGGATGAACACAGGATAAAAGACGTTAATAACCAGTACTGTTAAGCAGCGAAAAAGCAGATCAGTGTGGCTACAGAGCAAAAATTCAGTAAACAAGGGCAAGAATTCAAGACTGATGAGGGAAGACCCAGGAAGTGTGAGACTGGCTTAAAAAAAGTCTGTCATCACAAATAATAAATCTGAGGCCCACCTTTTTCCCCTGGGGCTTCCAGATTGCATTGCCAGCTTGCTTTCTACCACTGAAGGGCAAGAGAATCCCTTAAAAACACTCGAAAGAAAGCTCAGACCTTCAATAAATCACATATAGAGGAAGCTTGTGTATAAGTTCAAATGCCATGGAGCCCATGATGAAACCACCAAACTTGGCAGCAAGTGCCACCTCTTGCTATACACAGTTGGGAAGGAAGCAATCTTCCCAAAAGCATTTATTTGCAGCTCTCTTGACAATATACACCCACACCTGAACCCATTAAGCTGACATTAGTATTCCCAATGCTTTTAATGATCTCTGGAGCAGGCCTCCAGAGACAGGGGGTCTCTGAGCCACAGAACAGAAAACCAATAGTGTTGAGATGGAGGTTCTCTCAGACCCCAGGGGCAGCTGAAGTAGGGCAGCTCCCAAAAAGGCTGGATTTCCCTGACACAGACCCAAAAATGAGCCTGTACTCAGACTAGACCAGGCAGACAGAGGGCAAGGTCTGATTCTGGCATAATTCAAGAGGACACAGTATGAGACCTGAAGGGAGCAAAGAAAAAATGGAATCAGGAAACCATAATTCATCATTTATCTTCTTAGTATCCTTCTAACAACGGAAATTTCCCAACTAATGATTATTTGAATGCAGCCTTACATGTAATGTATCATCACTGAACAGAGTATTAAAACATCAAATGAAGAGTTCTAAGATTAACAGGATGTTTACAAATAATTATTAGGAATTGATTGCCTAATTTTGGACTTTGGCTTGGTGTATTTACCTTCTTATATTCAAATATATCTATACTTTGTAATATTTAGTTTAATAGCTAGTTAATATTTAGATTAATATGTAGTTTGTGGCTTCACAGAATATTGCTATAAAAATGCTGATGTACTGCTTATGCAGACACAGTACACATTTTACTGTCCTGCAAATGCAATTTGCCAAGCTGTTTCATTCCTCCTTTTGCAATTGTGATTAATAATTTTGAGTTTCCTTTATTTATTTTGATTAATAAACTTTTCAACAAAAAATACAAAATTTGGTTCTTGTTAAAGAAAATGTAATTTCTAAAATAAAAAAAAAAAGATCTTTCATATCAGTCTTTAGGTTTATCACTTGGCCTAATTATTACCCCTCTATACTACAAGAACTCATGTTGAACATTCATAAAATACCATGCTTAATACACAAACTGCATTATTTTCTGCCTAATGTTAGTTATGATCAGTTGCAAGAAAAAGGGACCTGCTATGTACACAACCCAATGCTGGTCAATCTGATTTACGGGCTGATACTTCAGGACTAAGTAAGCCTGAAACGTGTCCTCTATAGGCATACGAGAGGCACTGGTGATGTGGGAGGCTGTTGCTATAAAAAAAATTTTGATTTTGGAAAACACCAATCCGGGGTAGAGTTATATATGTTTTCTTACATGCATCCAGTGATTTCCATTTTCTCCATTCTTGCATGTATCTTTTTTCTCCATTAGTTCATTTAGTCGGGGTCGGGTTTCTGAGAGGTGAACTGGCTCTCTCAAAGCTCCTTCTATGATCTCAGGAAAACTATTATACTTATCTATATCTCAATTGCTTATTTGTAAAATGAAAATAACTGTACTTTTCTCATAAAGGAACTTAACTTCATCACAAGGAGATGTACACTCTGTCTACTAACACTGTAATATTTTTCTTTAAGCCATAATAATGCTGACATTTTACTACTCTTCCCCTCCCAGAACTGTTAGAGGTAAAAACCAGAGCCTCATACCATGTACTAAAATGCCAAGGAAAAGAATATGGTATAAATATACAGATATGAAACCGCATCTAAAAAACGATGATTTTGATCTTTCCAAAGACAAATCACTAATCTCTGGCTCTAATGAGATATGGGATGATAAAGGTCATGCTGAGTAAAGGACTAAGCTGACAGATCAGTCCAAAAGTTTCAAAACTGATATTGTGGCTCTTGTCCCATTGAAGCAAACCTTTGTATGCACTGCAGCAGACTGTTACAGGCACATTAAAGAGACCCATTAACTGTGCTTAACGCAAGGACAATTCTAAACTCACCCAAGGATGTGCAGACTGAAGCACAAGGTGGTACAGTGGTATTTTTAATGCCACAAAATCATTCCGTTTATTCTTTCAAAACACACTTTCAATCAGAAAATCTCTGCATGTCTTTATGAGGATTATTAATGTGATACAGTAGAAGTTGCCAGGTGACTCTGATAGACCTTTGGTCAACACTAACTTGAATTAGCTGCTGACATGAATAAAGGAATGCAAGGTAACACAGCTTTATTCAATTTGGGACTTGATAGTTTAGGACTTAATGTAAATCTGATACAGAATTGCCCATAAATAAGAGCACCACAGCAGAGCACTACGATAATCCTTGATTTACACCTTTCACTTAATATTTAGCATTTTGCTGCCACTCCCATTGGGTTCCCAACTAGTGTTTGGCACTCTGAATAGATCTGCAAAGAGTGGATCTCTTTGTTTCACTGACATGTTTTTTCAGTGTTTCCTTTGCTCAGGTAAGCTGTGTGTTGTCTTACAAAACCCAGCTCACAGTGCTTTCCTCTACAACAGCAGCAATAAAGATGTGTGATCTCATGCACCAACAGAAGCTGGTACAGAATTGCTGGACTTTACCTTCTGCCTCTTTCTACTTAGTCCCCGCTGAACTGGCTTGTCCAATGCTTTTAAGGTCTTTGATGAAAGCTAATGTCCTAACACTAAGCAAAGGAAAAGTCTGAGAAAACAGCCAAACCTTTTCCTTTGAAAAGTCTATTCCTTTATGTCCCTGGCTGTACTAATGCTGTAAAGTGTAGTTGAAAGTGCCTTATTCCCTACTTTTCTTTCAGAAGCCACTTAAAGCTTATCCTGGGTTAAATTTGCAATTACGCTTTAAGGTACAGATCAGTTTGCAATACACTTATCAGGTTCAGCAGATTGCACGGAAGAAGAGCAAGGAAAGCTGCTCTGCAAGCCAAAGGTGGCAGGGAAAGGAGGAAGCAGAGAATGAGGGTACATTTGGGGGGAAGCTGTGAAACGAGGCAGTTTTCTTTGCGGCCCAAGCGAGGTCATTACTGCACGCAGAATTTGAGGGAGATTGATTAATTGCAAAAAGGCCTAGACTGGACATGGTTATTGTCATTTAAGTCTAAATAAATACAGTATCATACAAATTGCATCTAAGGGGAACAAAAAAAAAAGTCTTTTGTCTCTCTCAGCAGTAAGGAAAATATTAAGTAAACAGTGTTAATAATAGAAACAAAGGGATGGAGTCTAGCAGAGCTTTTAGGTCACTAACTCCATTCATAAAAGGGGGAAAGAAAGGAGGATAAGGTACAATCTAACCTAATTATGGCCATTAACTGAGATCTGGCCTACTTAGATTGTAACTTCCAGGGGCAAAGACTTGTTCTTCTCTGTACTTGCATATCGCAAAATGTGGCCCACGGCCCTTTATAGAGTTCCTGGGCCCTGCCATATTAACCCAACACACCACGAAGGTGAGCCAGGCAGGGCTAACCATGGGCCAGCAGATGTGCCTACTGCCGGGTGACCTCTGAAGCTCTAATTGGCATTAACAGCTGGCAAGGCAGAATGTGGTTTGAGATTTATCGATTTATTGAGGTATAGTGGGAAGAATTAAACTATTTAGTTTAGTAATCAGTCTTTCCATGAAATCCCAGTATTTCTGGTGTTAGAATAGGTAACCATGCTCCCTGTGCAGAGATAAGCATGAGTCAGGCGCAAGGCCAAGAAAATCTTTTCCCCAGAACTCATGGGTATATACATGGTCCCACCCAAAATCAGTCATCCAGAATCTGGGTCAGCGTTAAAAAAAATAAAAATAAATTGGAAGACTTACAAAGTTGAGGGGGAGTGGACCTCTTGGGGAATGATCCCAACTATCTTTCAGGCTGAAAGTGCTATCACTGAGAATAAGCACATTCTTTTTGATTTTCTATTTCTTCCAGGTCAGCTGCACACTAACCTGCCATACACAGAGAGCCACTTATTGCCATGATTCTGTTGTGATACCAAGGATACCTGATGGCTTTGTGCAGGCCTCGGGTGCTGGAACCAAAAAAACCACAGAAGTGATTTCATACAGCAGGTGGGGAAGGACCAGGGAGGAGTCCTACCCAAATCTATGACTACAGAGAAAAAACTTAGAAATGCACTCTTCAAGATCCTGAAACCAAAAGGGAATAACAAAACCACATTATTTTAAAACAAGCTGATTTAGAGTCATTCCTGGTTTTGAAATGTGCCGTGAGGGAAGGTGCAGTGTAGCAATTCTGTGTTCTTAAATGGCCCGCTCCTCCTAACGCCACAGCGATTACATTTCAGTTGCAGGTGAAGAAGCTCTATGGTGTAATTTGTAAGTCATCTCCAATCTGTGGAAAGCTCTGGAATATTACAGGTAAAAATGCCTCGCTTCTTACATGGCAATCATCAGATGTCAGGAGTGCAAGTGCTTGGTTCTTTTGGTATTCAGCCTCATGCACAGGTTTGAAAAACACATGCAGAAGATTTGGTCAGGAACACTATTTTTTAATTAAGGGGGTGGGAGGAAAATTTCTTTAGAAAGCATCTTAAACGGACAAGGTAAGGTGTGCGGAATGACCTAAGACAGACAGCAACTGATTGAAAGCCATTGAGGTAATTCCAGAAGTAATTAGATCTTTGGACAACAAAGTGATGAAACAGTACAAATGACCTTTTCTCATTTGCACACTACCAGCTTATTTTTTCTGATTTGTTTCACTCTCCAGGAACAGTATTTCTTTTAAATACTAGCAGGGGGGGAAAAAAATGGCTACAGCAGTGAGCTGGGATGCAGTGTATCTGGATTCAGTGCCTGGCTCTGCTGCAGATTTCCAATATGACCTTGGGCACACCCATTAATCTCTTGCATCTCAGTTCTTTAGCAGTAAAACAGAAGGAGAGCTACTACTTTTTCCTTGCTCACTTGCCTGTCTTCTCTACAGAGCCTGTGAGCATTTTTGGAGTAGAGAGTTTCCTGGCATAACCACGGCTATAAATTTAGCGGAAGGCCATGTAGGTCAAAAGCTGTGCTAAAAGTCAAGCATGGAGCGGTCAAAGACAGCATTTGGAAGCACTCCCTGGTCCCCACACTACTTGTGTCTGGGTCTTTGCTCCAGCTGGGGGCAAGTGACACCCTGCTACCCACCTCACAGCAGATAACCCTGTGGTGGTACACCTGCGAGGCAGTTCACACAGCATCAAAACTGCACTTGAAATACACAATCTACCAACTTTTTAAAGCAGAGGAGGAAAGCAGGATTTAGGTTTAAGCCCTATAGTAACTTTTATATAAGGCACAGCGCCAGTTAATTATAGATTAGCCTTACCAAAGTTATTGTGAAAATTTACCATCCTTGGCATCTAATCACCACTTTCCCGCATCATCTGTGAGAGAGCACATACACAAATATGCACCCAGACGCTGACATACACATTCTGTCTGTATAGAATCTACAGAGATACCTATGTGCATATGCATACATATCATTACACACCCACACATGATCACATTTCAACATAGAGAGGAGTGTCAGAGTTCATTTACCATCAGAATAAACATCCAACTTGACACATTTTTCACAGGACCGCTGTGAATTCAGTGTAATTACATTTTTGAGAATGTATTTTGCAAACATGCCAGATAATGCCAGAAGCACAGCTTTGAGTTGACTGCATTCTTACTCCCACCAGTGTCCTTGCTATGACAGTTTTGATACAAACAGTGTGTATTAGATCATTAGTACAGAGACAACCTTCTTCCCCTGCCATGCTTTTGAAGCTCAGTCTGATGAATGGGAACGTGCTTCTTTGCGTGTTCAGCTTGGCCAATATATCAGGAAGCTGTGACCAGGGAACAGCATATAGATTGCCTCTGACCACGCTTCTGGGGTGTTCCCTATCAGCAGAAACAAACAAACAAAAGTACACAACATGCCTGCAATCGATCAAGGTATAATTTTCTAGAAGCATACAGAAGGTCATTCGTTGACAAATAAGGTAGCCAATTATCCAGGGTCCATTAAGTAGCATGAGCACTCAAACCTCCACCCGCATCTCTAAGAATTCTCAGCACCCTGTGCAAACAGGAATGGGTGCGTGCCTCCCTGTGCCTGCTGCAGTCCCTCTTAAAAAAGCAGAATAACATATAACTTATGGAAATGTGCAAAGAATAACGAATCAAACATATCTGTGTATGAATCAGGAATTAGAGTGTGGGGATGTTTAGGGCTTTTTTTTTTTTTTTTTCCTTTTAAACACTTGCATAATATTTCTAAAGGCAAAACTTGTAAAATCTCTCTCTTTGCATGAAACATCCTGGAAGAGGTGATAGTAATTACAATCAGAGCTGTCCAAAGATGCAGCCCTATGTTCTGCATCACCTTTTTGCTAATCAAGTTGCTGTATTGATCACCTCTCCTTGGATGCTTTCCCTTTTACCCCAGGGCTCGTGTGGTGCTCTCTGTATGGGTTATAGCTTTTGCTTTCACAACTCCATTACAGCAAGGTACTGAATTTGATTTGGGATACAGTGAGGTAGCCCTGCACCACAAATACCGCAGATAGATATGTACAAACCCCAAAATCTTTTAGCTCTCCCATAGTTAAATTTGCCCTCTAGAGATCACATGCCATTTCTATCACTGTTAGAGAAGCACAATAGGTTTTTCATTTTTTCTTTCCCTCGGTCTCTGCATGACTCCTACAACTTTTGGATCAGATTTTAAAAGAATATTATATCCCTACACAAGCCTCATGAGAATAAGCAGCTTCATTCAGATGAAGCTCCCCAACTGGAGCTCCCATGGATGAAAAGGCTGTACTAGAAATTGTGCTGTACTTGCAAGACTAGGGATCTTTGGAGGAGAGAGCTGCTGTGAATCCAAACCACAGGAACTGGCTTTATACATTCTTCTGACCGTGAAAACATTTGGAAATCTGAGTTTTGGCTATTTTTGCAAAAAGCAAAATGAAGGCATCCTTACATCTGTATTTCATTTTTGTTCAAGATCAAGTTCTGGCATAAACTGGCTCTCCTCTGTCGACATTGCAACTACACACAGTGCTTACACTGGCTCTGCATTGACCCTGCTGATCTTCCTTGTCATTTCTTCCTGACTTGCTCCTGTGCAATCTCTGCTCTAAATATGGCAATGATGATCAGCTACTTCTCAGAATCAGTGACTGGTCTAAAAAAGATTTATCCCAACTTTACTTGAAGACAATTATTACAGTCAAATTTGCAATTCAGTATTTGGAAAAAAAAAAACAAAAAAAAAACACAACAAAAAATCCAACCCCCCCACCCAAAAAAAAAAAAAATCACAAAACACCTAGTTTCTTTGTTCTTATGCTAATAAAATTGGAAAAATTCTGCTGGAAAGTCCTAATGATAGCACTGTATATTTAAATTTCAAGTCACACTAAGTTTAGAACAAGATAATGTGGCATTTTAATTACGGTTTTTCTATTTATATATTTCCTATGTGGCACAAGACCCCTTTAATGAAAGCACGTTTTAAAGTAGCTTCAACACCCAGCATTATTGCAAGTTTTTGAATGTGCCAGAAGCTTATCAGCTAAAATATGTTAATTTCTCTAATGGGGTAATGAAGTCTAAATGCTTTCAGGAAGACATTGCAATGATAATGGGTCTACTTAAAACACAGCATTAGGAGAACCTTGATTACAGGTTGCTCAGTAGTTTCTGACTTCCTTAGGAACCAGAGTTTGTTCCATACCTAATTTGCTGCAGGAGGTGCTGGGAAGGAAGCTCATTTCCATTTACTTAGTCAATCACCTTTGATAACATAACCAAAACAGTTAGCTGCTTGAAAAAAAGAAACTGCTAATACAATTGCATGACCCAGCCTTAGAGACTGACTTAGAGCTGCAAGGGCTTTGAGGATGAAGCGAGGCCAAGCCATGGGCAGGGAAGCACGTGGATGGTGAGGTGGTGGCACTTATGTAAGCAGCAGGTGGACAGTCAAAATGAAGTGATGGGTTTGATGAGAGGAGAAGGCGGCCGGGGAAGGGTTACGTAAAGTGATGTAGATGGCATGTGTGCTGAGGAAACCGCCTGGCCAGCGTGCACATCTCTGGAAGAAGACTCTCCTTTTCTACTTGTGCTATTCTTGGTAACTGAGAGACGCCTTCATCAGAGGCTCAAGACATTTGTATTTTCAAATATCCTCTTGGCTTTATAAGCCTGTTGACTTCCCAAGATTTGAACCTTATCAATGAGCGTTTCTTCCACCTTCAACACCTGCATGCAAACCTCAGTGCTAGCCTTTTAATTCTTGGTTTTTCTGGGCTGTCAACTGCCTGGCCTGATCCCATATACGCTCTTCATCATTTCTCCGCATACCCTCCCAGCTGTAGGATCAGGCTACAACTGGGTCAGTCAAGCTAGCTATGATTCTGCTTGTTGCTGGATGGGAGAAAACATAGATGGGGTATAGGGAAGGTTCTTGTCAAGCAGTGCCCTATGTACAAGCTACCAAGCTTCTACTGAAAATTAGATAAAAACCCACCCCCCCCAAAAAAAAAAAAAAAGCATTCTCTACTTCCCAATGTATCACACCAAGTTGTGACCTCAGACATCACATCTGATTTCCATTATAAGAAAATCAAGAAAGTCTGACCCTGTCGTACAGATACACTCTTTGAAAGGAAAAGAGCTTGATATTTGTCTTGATGTGTTCAGCTGGGACTATGCTCTCCCTCGTTTTGGAAACAAATTACTCTGTAAATCCAGAAGTATTGAGCTCAGCGTGATCTAAGTGAACTAAATATTCTACCTTGGTATTTGCATTTTCTCTTTTATCAAAACAAATAGCAATCCACTCATTAAACCCAGTATTTCTGCAATTAATTTGCAGTCATTACAAATCACCTTTAATTGGATTAGCTATAATTACAGTAAAATAATTCCCTGAAATCATAAGTTTTATTTGTGGGGTTTTTGGGTTTTGGATTTTTAGAGATATGAACGTGAGGTGAACATGAGAGGTGAGAAAAACTTCAAAGCTAAATATTAAAAACCCCTCACTCTTATTTTCACTGAACTCATCTGTGCATTGCCTCCTTTTGTCCCCAGTGATTCTGTCTTGTACTTGGACTTGACAGAACCCAATTAGACCAAATGGTGATTCATTGCTGCTGCTCCTCTGCTGCCTGACCTGGCCCACGCTGCAGTGTGCAGTGGCAGCTTGTGGGGGCCTGCAGGACTTTGATGGCCGTCATGACTCTCCTTTCTCCAAGTTTCAGTCTGTCCCTGGTGTTACTCACCTTGTTCTGAAAAAGGAGGATCAAAGCCATGCCTATGTTTTTAAAAAGGACAGGCATTTTCCTTGGCACAGCGTGACATGACTTCAAGGAGAAGATTCCTCCAAAATCTCAAGTTTTTCTGGCAAAACAGGGTCCTTCACAATGGCTCAAGTGAGGCATTCACAAACTACTTAACCATGCTTTGGAACTAATCCCCATATTAACAATGCACCCCTGCACTGTAGGTAGTATCATGCTTTTTGGCATGAATTGCAACCCAACTCATACTTCATTTTAGGGAAGGACTGTTTCATAGCGAAGGGTTCCACCGACCAACGATGCCTCTTGGGTTAGACTCTTCCTTGGCTTACATACATCAACACAGCTCCAGTGACTTCAGTAAACACTGGATGAAGATATGGAGCACAGTATGGGACGTTCCCTTGCGCTGCACAGTATTTTACAGCTGCAGAAGCTGTCTAGGTTTCTCTGCTCATATTCTGAGATGAAATCAAATGTCGTGTAAGGAAGAAATCAAACAGAAAGGGGGCAACGACCTATGGGCATAGCTGACCCTGGACAAATGGAATAAATTTGCTGGAAATACAGGGTTCTCATTCAAGACCTTTCAGTCTTAAAGTAAAATTACATGGCACGTTGCAGGAGTTCTGGCACTGCTCTGACTAACACCAGTCACAGTTTCACATTTAATCCATGCCGTAAAAATAGCACATTTGATTCACATGAGCATGTCATGTCATATAAATGTAACACCGTGCTGCAAGTTACATTTTCTATCACGTATATGAATGTGCTGCCTTCCTTTTCACTCACTCCAGCTCACAGCTCCTTGCAAACAAAAGTACAGCAAGATTTAATCAGGTTGAGCAACCTGAAAACTCGTTTTTTAAATAGGTAGAGTCAAATTAGCTACTAGGAAGTAAAACGCACAAAAACTTCTCTGGAAAAAAAAGAGAGTTGACCCAGGTGCTGTATTTTTAAAAAAGCAACTCATAAATAATGCACATTTTATGCAAGCTGACTTTATCTGGTGCTTTAGTGTTTCTATTTAACTAACCCCTTAAACAAAATGCCTCTCTAGGGCTTTCAACGGCCTTACACACTGCTGTCACTTAGACATACATGTCTGGCCTGATCTGTCTCCCTCTCCCCATTTTCCACAACAGTTCAGGGCTGGTGGGTGAAACGCTCACTCTGATTAAAAAGCAATTCCTCCATAAGGAAGGGCGAAGTGGGACTGACAACCAAGATGCCCGCAGACCACTCTTTAGCCATATGCCATATCATCAGACACAGGTTCACCTATCTTCTCTAGCTCTGCTGACACCCCTCTGGGGAAAGCGGGCAGCTGTCCTTCCTTAGTCCCTTCCCTGAGGCGCTTCTGGCTTGTGCCTGGCCCTGTGCTGAGCCACATGGCTGCAACAGTCAGCAGAGGACAAAGCTACGGACACAAGAGCTGTTTTCTGCTGGGTGGTGTACTGAAACCATGCAGCGAGGGGCTGGGAAAACAGCAAGGCCAGCAAAACGCGGGGCAGGACCTCAAGCAGCCCAGGGTGAGATGAGCCGAGATTGCTGTGCTTGACAAAACAGCCGGATCAATATGTAAAGGAGAAAGAGGGTAGAGAAAGAGTAATTAGAAAGAAATGTTACTTTCCCCAGTTTCTCTTCAAGTTCCATGGCCAATCATGGCATAAATGATGTGGAGCCCATATATTTAGAATCTTTGTTCAAGAAATTGCGCGGCTCAATTCATTTTGCTTACAGTGTGTATATTGCTTGAAAATACAGCCTCCGACTTGATGCTCAGACGTTAGGCAGACATTAAGTATGTTAATATTGCAGTTGTAATTACATGTTTTTTTTCTTCTAATTTTGGAAGGATAATTTTTTAGAATAATTACATAGAGGCTAACTAAGTTCTGGGAAATGTTTGAGTCACCAAGAATCACATCTGCACTCCAGCAGAAAGGCTTGTTGAAATTTTGAACATTTTTATCCCTGCTAATTATAAGAGCTGAGAAGAGCAAAAAGTTGGTTTATGCCTTTCAGGAGAAACACACGGAGTCTATTTGGAAGATGCTGCAGGGATTTCCTCTAATGGAAATAGTATAGCTGCTATGACAACTTTCTGACTTAAATTTTTTTGAAAATTTTCCACTTCACAATTAGAACAGTATTTTATGTTTATCCAATACCTTCATACTTAAAAGAGCACACGGTGAAACTTCAAGCAACAACATCTCTCAAATCTTATAAGCTTCCCACACAGAACTGCTGCCTAGAGCCAGGAACCAAACACAGGAGGGGATGCAATCCATGGTGCACAGACAACTTTAGTTTGTAGTACAGTCACTGCACAATAGGACACTAAAATACTCCCAAAAGAACTGAAGAAGAAAATTGCATACAACTGAAACTGCCATTTAAATGTCAGACCTGCAGAATTCCAACTCCGAAGCTGTTTATTTCAGAGCAGCCAAGGGCCCCGGAATCAAAAAACAAATGAAAAACAAATGGGACTTTTCAGTGTTCAAAAGAGTGATTTTAAAACCTGAAGGTCTAACATTTTAACAAATCAGCAGCAGCCAAAATAAGTTCAAGTGGAGCCACTGTACCTTATTCTCCTCCTTCCTTGCCCAGCTGTCATGCAGATTTATTTCAGCAGCCCAGGGTCTCCTGGTAGTGTTCCTGTGCTACTCACAGGCCTGGAATCCTCTATTCATTCGCATTATTTAAATAATAATACATATTTATAATCCTCCTTCCTCCTGTAACTGTTCTACTTGAAGACCCAATTAATTCCATTTGTTACTTCCTGGTGTATTATTTCTTCTCTACAAGCTGGAATCCCTTTAGTATCACTGTCTGACCTTGACTATTGATGATTTCCTTGGCTTTTCAATCATCAGAGCTTCTTCCCATGGATCTTAGAGCATTATTGTGATTGTCAATTTTAATAATGTGGGTGTTCATAGCCAATGCACAACGCAGGCCTTAAAAAAAAAAAAAAAAAACGATCTTGTTTTCCATGGCTTTAAAATAAATTAACCAATTATTCTGATTTTTTAAAAAGATAAGTAACCCAATCTTATATATTGTTTATCCATATATAACCTGCTACATACACAAACACTGACGCTCACACAGCTCTTCTCTCCTTCTATTACTGGTCTAAGCAATAGCCACACAGTGCCTCAAATCATCAGCCTTAAATTTAAAAGTGAGCTTCCAGAAGAACAAAGCAGGAAAAGGATCAGCCTTTTCCTTAAGAAGCAGACACTGAAGCTAGTCTTTGAATGCATAACCCACTGAGGAATGGCACAAGCCACTGTATCTGATCAGGCTAACTCACAAGTTTTTTTCAAGACATTATGGATGAAGAAATATTTAGCATATATTCAGGAATGCAGTTGTTGTGTAAACACTTGGCCAAATGGCCCATAAGCACTTGAATAAGTACTTACAGGGATACAATTCAGAAATAAAAGCATTTCCTGCGGCATCAGGCTTCAGTGATCCAAGTTTTAGATTGTTTGTACTGTCTTTTGCACTACTACATGATTAGGGAAAGCATTAAATGCCTACATACTCCCCTGGCTGGGTAGATGGATTAATTTAGCTCTCAGGTTTCAGGCAGAGCTACACAATTGGATTCACTCCTAGAGCTGCAGCCTTGGAAGTTATAAATCTCCAACCAACATCACTGGTTCTATCTATTAGCCTGCACCCAAACCGTTCTGGCATGGAGTGAATGAAGACTATTAAGAATCTTCCCTATTCTTCTGGTCAGGTGAGCAGCACAGTAACACCTTTAGTTTCAACAAGGCCTTCTATTGATGTTTTTGATAGCTGAATGAACACCATAAATTGAAACAGAAATGACAATTTCCCTTAATGGTCTGCCCTGTATTGCTACCACTACTTGAAGTGGTGCTTTGGAGCTGAGAACAGGAGAGGGGTCAATGGGAAGTTTCTTCCTTTCTTTCTGTTACTTTGGCATCATCAGCCAAGGGAGGCCAAGCTCCTCAGGGCATGTCTCCTGTCCCACTGCATGAGTGTTGTTACAGTGCTTACACAGTTTTGGTTCTGTCATTATTTTTTTTTAACTGTTCATTGTAGCAGTGCAAAATTAGATGTAGGTCTAAGACCCCAGTTACACCTATCTGTAAATAAACAGTGCATCTGCTGTCAGAGCTGCCCAGACACCAAAAGGCAGATGACTGAAGTTATGGAGGACCAGCCAAGATTCAGCTCTGCTCCAGTTTAATCCAAATAATGATTTACAAATTAAACCCACCATAAGGCTGATGATCGGACTAGAAGAGATCTCATAGGTGTACTGTATCTATGGGCTTTCATATGCTGCCTTCGTTTCTTTTAGTTACTGATCAACACAGGCACATAAGGTTATCTGTTTTGAAGGAAGCATTATTGAAAAAATACGACAAACTGGAATGCACCACAGTCAATCGCCTAACAATTAGTAGCAGTACTCCTTATAAATAAAGCTAATAATGTCTCATTAGCATAGAAAATAATGTACAAAAAGCACAGGGAGGAAATGGACAAGCTGAAACACTGAGAAAGGAAATGTTCTCAAGCACAGAAGTGCTTCCCTAAAATGGCATGCTTTTACAAGGAATTTGAAGCTGAGAGGAGACAGAGGCAAACAAAATGAGGTTGAGCACAGAAAAGAGTCCTCCACATCCTGAAGGGTCTTGTGTTCAGCTTTCAGAATCCCTGGAAGATAGGACATCCATGGAAATAGGTTTCATTCCAGCAAAGGGATCACTATTAAGCTCATTATCATATTGCCAGACCCCAGCATTTAGGCATATTCACAGCTGATTCTCACATACAAACACATTTTCTTAAATGAGACCATTCATGTTCATATTTACACTCCCATCTCAACACAGAAGCCAAGCATCCATTGGTAGGTTTTAGCAAGAGATTTCCTTCTAGGGTAGCTCAAGGATGAAGCTTCTTTCACCTTCTTCGGATGAAGCTTCTTTCACCTTCTTCAGAAATTGCTGCTCCTGGCTATCATCAATGACATGATTTTGGAAGTACATTGACCCCGGCCAGATTCATGATGAATACGCATATAGGAACATAAAAATTGTGGGCATGCATTTATGCACAATAATGCACACAAAATATGCGTTAAGCTCCCTTGTAATGCTCATACCTACAAAAGGTTAAATAGCCCTAGGTGTCAGAGAGCGATTTAAATGGACCTTTTTATAATGGCAAACAATAATGCATTCTGGTTACCTTCTGACATGGCTTACTTCCAAGTCAACATTAAGGAGAATTACTACCTGATTTTAATACATCTTGGTTCAATTTCATGCAGGCTTATTGTCTTCTAATTATTAACACAACAATTTGATCCGCGTCCAGATTAAGGCATTGCCCTGACTTCTAACACCAGAGCAACGCCTGTGGTGGTGTGCTGATTTCTCAAGCAGTAAGCAGTTTGCTGTTGTCTCACGTCCCCAAGGCACAAATAAGCAGATGCTGCATTAAAGCTTGTTTAACAAAACTGCTTCAGTTGTGATATACATTTTTAATATAATATACTGAGCAGTGAAAACTGCCAGGGACAGTAAACTCGTACAAATTTATTAGCAAGACCAGGTTCTCAATTAAGACCAGCTGAAGACTAGATCTAGTTGAAAAGAATTGTCCAGAAGCAGTTGAAATGAGTGCAAAGCTTGATCGTGTTTGCCACACATGAGTACAGCTTAGTTTACCATTATAGTGGTCTGAGCATCAGTTGGGATTGTTTCTTGTCAAGGACAAGCTTCACTGGCCTTTCTCTTCTTTTCATCACAAGGATACTGTGGTTGGCTTGAAAGCTTGTATTTTTTACAGTATTACTATTCTGAGCATAAAAGCTGAGGTGCAGCTTTTAATAAGCAGAATGCGATACTAGTAGCCAATTGTTTTGGAGCACGCACTGATGTGCTTTCATTCATGGGTAGGTTTAAAAGATCAGAAATTTTATCTTGTGTTTTTCAATGACAAGCTAAGGAGAAAGCAGCATTTTCACTTTTTTGGCTTATATGCATTTCTTACGTACATTTTTCTCCCTCAATTGACACTGTCAGCTGTAGGAAACAACTGAAAAGCACCTCTGGAGTACTCTGTAGGTAATCCTCTACAACACCTGTAAACTATTCAGTGTATCACTGATTACAACAGAAGCTCTTAAAATGCACAAATTTCACCCTTCCTTCAACAGAGGGGAATCTTTGTTGCACACTTTGAAGAAACTCAAGCTAACACAGGATTATTATTCTAAACATATTTGTTTAAAGACAATACAATGTAAGATATATCAAAAATTAATCTGGCCAGCAGCAGAGTAAGGTCTGCACAAAGCATCTGCTAGGTGCCTCTGGTAATACATTACATTTGTCTCAATTGTATTTATGGCATAACTGGCTGCTACTGCTAACAGCTGTACTATAGCAGCCTTGTGCAACAGCTCACCTTAAAGGAAGTTCTGTAACACAAGCTTCTGCACTATATTTTCAGGATTGCTGTCTTTTGTGGAGCCCTCTGGCACTAAAACTTACCAGACAATAACAAAGCAACCATAGCAAGAGGGCAGAGCTTTCCCCTCTCACTGCTGGTTCTTTCTTCTGTGCTTCAGTGTATTCCTTCTCTGCGTCTCTTGAACACACCCCTCAGCAGTGTTCCCAAAAGCTGATCACCAGGCCAGGGTGCCTTGTGGCATTTTCTCCCTCTCTTCTTTACCTACATACATGATCACAAGACTATGCTCAATTTTGTCCCCATAAGATGATTGCACCTTACAATTTATCCTCACGAGAGGTACAAAGATGAAGGTTGCTGTAACTTTTAGCATGTTTATAAACTTCGTTGAGAGATCAAGCTGGACCAGTCTAACACCTTGCAACAGGGGTGTCACAAAAAGTGACACCAAGTCTTAAAATACAGGAAGAATTTTCATTGCTGGCCCCATTCCGAGACACTGCCATTTGACAAGTGGCATGGCTAAATGAATTCTCTGTGCATTAATTTAAGACTGGAATTTGCAGGGATTTACACAGTGACACTTGTACCATTTGTGCTAGCACTTACTACCACTATACAAGTAGCTGGGCACTAATTTAACCTGACTTTAGCAACTTGTGCAATCTGACAGCTCCCCATGCTGCTCACCTGCTGTCAGATTAGAGTCTGCCAAGGATCTTACATTCCTTCTACATTCCTTTAAATTAATAGCATATCATCAGTTAGTTCTACTATGCCATTAGACACAGAAACTGCAGACTTTCTGGGGCCCTGATCCTGAAGTCACGGCAGTTTTAGAGGAAGGGAGAAAATACACATTATATGCCTCACCACCATGTATTGCCTAAGAGAAATGGGGGGTATATTCCTAATTACATAGATTGCACAAGCAATCTCTTCAAGAAAGAAGAAATGTCTCACGAAAGGTCTCATGAAACAGGATGAAAGATTGACTATGCCACCATTTTCCCTGCCCCCTAGCAGCTTCAATTCTTTAGTTAAGAGACAAAGTAAAATCTTTCTTTCCTATGAAAAGGAATGAAGCAGGAAAACCTAAAGATGATGGCAGGAAAATAAGAAGTAGTAGCCTAGTGAATTTCCAGGCTACTCTGTATAGAGGCTTCTCCCATTTGCTTATCAAGTTTGACCCTTCTTGTGTTACATATTTATACTTGTTTTCAGATAACTATAACCATCTGGAAAATTACTTCACATATTCTTTCCAAAACATAAATTACGAATGGTTTTTCTCAGTGTACTTCCAAATTAAGGGTACTTTTTGTTTTGTCAGCGCTGGCACTAGCTTGAGACTCTAACAATACATAGAGTATTTTCAATCTGGTTGACCCCTGTAAACAGGCTTAGTTTAACTCAACCGCCTTATTGCCAAGTGAAATCAAGAGTATCTCTTTTAGCCAACAAATGTTGTAGCACAGGAGTTGAAATATAAAAGAGACACTTAAACCTCAGGGAGAGGATAGATGGATAGGCACAGAGACAACACAGAAAAATCCTATTGAAGGCTAACCAGCACTAGCTTATGCCTGATAAAACTGTTGTTTTCAAGTAGTAAGAATGGCTGTCTTAAAATCTTTCACTTCATACATGCTATCGTCAATTCAAAAATGGTTTATGATATTGTTTTCAAATAAAAAAAGAATCCAAGAAAATCCCTCTGATATGAGGAAAATTTCAGTCCAAAAGCACCTGTCATCCCGCTAAAGACATCCAGCAAATAGTACCTTATAGCAGAGGAGCTAGTGCACACTGCAGCTTTCCAGCCCAAACCCCTAAGTAACATTAATGGGTTTAGATACACATTTACTGTACTGGCGAGAAGAGTTCCACTCCATGTAAAACGCTCTGTTTTTGAAACAACCATTGTTGCTGCTGCCTCTAGAAACTGCTTAGGCATTTAGCATCCCTCATCTTTAGGACAATAATGAAGTGTGGGGATTGAGGGCCTCAGATCTGATCCACTTCACAGGATGCAGCTTGACAGAGCGTACCATGTGAATGGTAAATGAAAAAAGAAAAAAAATAAATCAAAGGAAAATACCCAAACATATTTTTCCAGGACCCACAGCACAGGCAAGACGCGAGCTCCCTCTGCTGACACAAGAGAACCCTGCCTGGCCCAGCCACCACTGCCACAGCAAGGGGACAGTCACCACCATTGGGGCAGGAGAGGAGAAACCCCAGGATGAAGCCAGAAAGAGCTACGACAGCAAGGATAGAGCCAAGCCTGGCACGGGTCCAGCACCTGCGATCTCACAGTCTGACCTCATAACTTGCTGAGCACCCTCAGTTCTTTTCGGGAAACGTAATGAGCCAGAAACCAGCTACGGGCAGTACCTGAGTGAGCTGGGTCAGAAGGGGTTTACGACAACAAAGGTGCCTGGGCAGGTGTCAGCTGGCCTTTTCACTGCTGTTGTCTTGGTAGAAGCTCCCAGCTTGATTCTCACACATGGACAGCTCAGCCAGGCCATCTTTACCATGAGCTGCACTGTCACCAAGTCACCAGATGCACCTCTCCAGTGCTGCCTGCAGAGGCTTCACAGGGCAATCCTCCAGCCAGCCTTTAAAGGCCCCCTTCTGCTGCTTCTGTGGCACCTGAGTGAACGGCAGGACAGTGTTCCTGAAGCCCTGAGCCACTAAGATGAGCTTTCATTTCCTGCGTGTATAACCACTGATCCTGGCACACCAGGTCATAGGAAGAGAGATGGGACACCAAAGAGAGAGGCCACAGCCCCATGGAAGCTCCTTGCACAAATGGGGCAGGGGAACCTGCTAATACTCTGTGATACCACATGCTACGGGGCCAAATGGCCATCTGAGAAGGGATAGCACTGCTGTGCCATGCAGTAGGGAACTGGAGGCAGGAGCCAGGTGACAGCACCTTATACTCATGGGAAAGTTCACAGTTTGGCAAATAATTGAATCCCGTAAGTCTCGGGGATTGTTACACAAGGGCAGGCAAATGCTCTGCACGTTACTAGTTAGAAAAGACTAGCAAAAACTTTAAAAAAAATATTTGAGAAAACGTGTGCCAGAATCTCCTTAGATGTGTATCCATGACTAAGCATGAGAAATAAATTGCTGCTGCTGTAAAGGGGGTGCTGCTTGCTGATCGTGGTCTAAAAGCACTGATGTAGCAATAAGTGAAGCTTAATTGCTGAGAAGCTTACATATTAATAGAAGAATTTTTGGTCAGAAACATGTAAAAGCCTGTAGGCTTTGGAGCAGTAAAATAGAATTGGAGCCGTATGGTGGCAGAACAAAGTCTGCTGAAGGGTGTTGTATTTTCTGCCTTTGATAGGGACTTTCCAGAGCTGTCAGCTGAGCTGCAGAATTAGAAACCTGACATTGCAGCAGTCAGTTTTTAGATTTCAAGCTGTTCAAATGACTTGTCTCCAGGGAGGAATATCTAGCCCGCAGGAATCAATAGCAAAACAGGTAAAGATGCCAGTGTACAGGGGCAGCCACACCAACATGATGCCCCAGCCAGGCAGGCAAATCTAATGAAAAGGAGCAGTGAGAGAGGATGACAGAAAAACTTGCTCCCTTTTTGAATCAGCACAAGAGAAATGCTACAGACTATTCACTACATTTGTGAGATTGCAGCTTGATTATATTTGATTCCATGTTACAGATTGATCTTCCATACGCCCTCAGTTCACACTCTGCCAGTGCTCCAAGCCACTTGCTGAAGAGATTATAAAAGAGAGTATTTTATCATATCTTCACCTCTGAATGCATTAAAAGTGACATTGCTTAATTTTAGCCAATCTGAACAGCTAATTAGATGTAAACAGATTGAAAAATTGTACACATAGGACAACTCATTTTTCAAAAGGCCACTAATCTAAACAAACCTGAGTCCATCAATTCACTTCAACATTTGTCTACATGAATTACAGCACAGACCTGTCCTGCACTGGCCTTGTGATTCATGTAACTGGCTCCCTCCTATTTTGATGAAAATTGCAGGCACTGTACAAAAAAGTAAGTTGATTATTAAGGCTCTGTTATATCAAAGATGAAGATGTGCCTCTGTCCAGTGGATGACATATATGAGCCAAAGCAATTGCATCCTACTCTGGTACCTTCTCCCTTACCTCCCAAACCCATTACATACATCAACACATCAAAGCCGAGGAGGCTTTGTAATCAACAGGTAAAAATCAAATGACATTTCATCATAATCATACAGGTTCCAACTTCAGAACTCTTTGGGTGTGAATGTCCCCTCTGCTCTCACCCTCTTACATCGAGAGAAATAGGAAGGAAAAGGATCCTGGACAGATCCTTCAGAAAGAGCTGGTGATCCTCTTCCTCAGGACTCCATCCAAGCACCAACTGGGGGTAGATGACTAATTACACTGGGAATCAGAGCAGCACTGCAGGACAGAGAGAAGCCTAAAGGGGCCTGTCATGACTCAGATGAGACTGGGAGCTGCTGAAGTTATCCAGTGCCAGACAACATAAAGAAGTCTTAGGATGAAATGCAGTGTAGTCTGGCCTATTTTTAAATGCAGGGCAATTAGCAGAGCATTATGCATGAGGTTTTTCCACTTGCTACTAAAGCCCACATCTCTTCCATTACCTGCATATGTAAATGAGCACAATAAGAAGGGAGAGGGCAGAGAGAAAAACACTTGTGTGGATTTTGAAATGAACAAACATACCCACATAATCAATCCCTTTCCATGCTGCTTAACACAGAAATCTTGCTGAACAAAATTGGCTAATCTCAGCCTATTTCATGTGTCAACTAATGTAATGGTACCTAGAATTAAGGGTCCACTGAGCATCTGTTGCAACCTCCCACGTGGCAGCAGCCCTAGACTTCTAAATTCATTCTTGTTTGAGCAATCTAGACATTCAAGTGACACAGAATCCCACATAACTTTTAATCACTTACTTCTATATGCTATTGCCTTCATTTACACACATCCATCTAAACTTTACTCTGAGTTTGTCTAGCTTTAATTGCCAGCCTGGCATCTCATTAGACCTTTGTTTGTCAGCATAAAGAGCCCTGGTGCTCATTTGTTTTCCCCACAGTGGTTCTTACTGACTGTGACCTCTGTACTCCTTGCCTTTCCCTTGACAGAGCTAAGGGCATAAAAGCTTTCATGCCAAAGTGTACTTGCCAGCCACCACCCTTGGCTGTGCACAGCATTCTCCCCTTTGGAGTTGCAGGTCCAACCTCTGCTAAAGGTAATTTGGCATCCTTACCCCTGCTCAAGAGTCTGCTCCTTAAATATTCTGGGATAACAGTGGCCCTTTGGCCTGTTATGTTTGCAGAGGACTCTCACAACAAGCCCACTAACTACCAAGGCTCCAGCTTTCTTTGTAGCGTCACTGTTTCCAGGGGGGTTTCCCTACCTCACTCCTCTGGTTTCCTGTCTTTGTTCTATGGTTGTTGCTTTTACGTTTGACCACATTAGAAGGCCTGCTCTTGGACTGGTGTAACTAACACATCAGACTGGGTTGTGCCAGTGAACTGTTCATTTCTTACTTCCCCATTTATATCTGCTGAGAATCTGATCAAACGAGGAAAGAGCATGCCTAACCAGGTCACTGGTCAAACAGACAAAAAGCATGAGGCTGATCCCTGTGCTGTCCATCTAATAACGATAAATACAATTGTAATTACATTGTGAAAGGCAGCTTTTACTCCACTAATTGTGTACCATGTTAATTTCGCATGATTCTTGTTCCTTAATCATAGTGGCATGTAGCAGCATGACAAATACTTCACTGACATTCACGTACACTACATCAATATTGTTGTCTTTATAAAGCAAACTTGAGGCTTCATAAATAACATCTCAATTAGTTGACAAAAATCTATTACATCAGCCCATATTGCTCAGCATTAGTTCTCATTTATTTCTTTATTAAGCAGGTCCAGGTCTGCACGCCCTGCTTTACCTCAATCAATGTCAGATTGACAAGCTTATAAATATGTGGGGTTTTTCTCCATACCCTTTTTTCCCCTACCTACACACCTATATTCACTCAGACCTTTAAAACTTCCCCATATTCTCAGATTTATCCAAATCCAACATTAAAGTCTCTGAACTATCTCTCTTTAAACTCCTGCCTGCAAGATATTTGGCACTCCTGTGGTAAAAAGGGTCCTGCTTCAGTAGCTGCTTTTTTAATAGGTTTAAATAAGCATCATCATTATCTAAATCCAATGCAGCTAGAACAAATGAGATCAAGAAGTCTAAGGCATTAAAAAAAAAAAAAAAAACGTATGTAAGAGTTTTGGCCTCTTCTTCTCCAATTCATGGTATTTTCAAAATGTAATTTTGAGATCTCTCTATTGTTAAGCATTTTGGACTTCTATTCAAGTAGTCCTCTGAGCAATGAGGACTAAAACCATTTTATATATATGTTTTAAATGAAAAACTAATCAGCTTCTACAACACTTAAAAACCCAGGCTGGAGGACTTGTGGCAACTTCTTAATGAGAAATAAGAACTAGTATTGCTGTACCATAAAGCTTTAACTTATCTGGATTTGATTATGAATTGTTCTGGATTCTTAAGCTTGCACCACACTCATTAAACTTGTCCTGTATGTGCATTTATATGAAGTAGGTGGCAATCTCCAGTTTGCTAAGTGTCATTCCTGAAGATAAACTCCCACTGACTTCAAAGACAGCAGGCAAAATTTCTCATTTTATTTCCCAATGTCCAAAAGGAAAAGAGAGCCTCTTCGACAAAAAGGAATTTAAACATCTAATGTGGAATATATTGAATTTGTCAGATGCAGCTGAGGTCTGAAATGTAAGAGTTAAAGAAATGCGAGTACATGAACCTTGAGAGAGACTTGGCAGTTTTCATCCCATTTGTTCTTTTAAGATCTCATGAGAGCATCTAACAAAATCCTGTGTCACACCAAAAGCAGTTCAAAGCGATCACATAGTGAATCGGCTTCTTCAATCACTAAACCACAGAATATATAACCAAAAGGTGCAAAAGGGTCTGAAGAAGTTCTGGTCACTCCACAGTTGCCTCAGGCCCCACTTGTACAAGACACCCACATTCAGAAAGGAATTTTAAAGTCAACAGCATTTAAGCATGTGATAAAAATTAAGCATGTGCTCGAACACATGCTCTTCTCCATGAAGTAAAGTTCATAGTAAGCGTGATAGAGGCATTTGAGAGAGCTTGAGAAGCATTTTTCTTCCCTAGGGAAGGAATCCCTGCACAGGAAAGTGAAATGGTGGGCTAGATTTGCCTCTCACTGTCATCACGGCTAATCTCCAATGACTCCACGGTTGTCACAGGAAAAATTAATCCAGGTTTACAGAGATGTAGCAGACAAGTATAGTCCACTATGTCTCTCTTTTGCTGTGTTTACAGTGACAGACCAGTAAATGAGTGTTTGTGATCAGATGCCCCATTTTTAATCTGTTTGCCAGAGCAGTGTAGGATTTGTTTGCTGGTTTGATGACTTAGTTATTTGTGGATTTACAGATTGCACATGATTAGACAGCATATTTTGAATTTTTTTTCTCTCCATTTTGATGTGGACAGGCAATTTTGAATTTTAAAGCAAAACCAGAGCATCCTCACTATTTTTTGAAGTAGGTAAGCATCTTTCATTCACAGTCTCCTTGTGTGCTCTGAACTACTTAAAAGAAGTGTTAAAAACCATAAAGGACTGCATGATTTAGGAAAGAGGCTATGAACAGATGTCATTCCTACTTCTCACCTACAAAAGTCTGTGCATCTTTATGGTATCTTCTATTCACTTTCTCAGGTTTTGCATGAATGGCTGAAAATGGGGCCACAGATCATTCACTATGGGTCAACTCCTTTCCGTAGTATTTCTCGGTGTTGATAGACTGCTTGAGGGGAGCTGTGCATCCACACCGAGACCACAGCAAGAACTTTGACTCATTAGTAACAAAGCAAGCACAAGGATGAAATACATCACTTTCCATGGAGGTTTTTTTAGTCTAACTCCAGAAGCAGCAAGAAAAACATAGGCAGAAGCCAGGCAACAAATACAAAACCAGTGTCTCTCAACTGGTACTTATATATAGCCCTGGAGAGCTTCAAGTCTGCAGGAGCTGTGGGGATTTGCTGGAACATCTCAGTCACGCAGGGTCGATTAGCTCAGTACTTAGCTCAAATGAGAGCCTGGTGTTCCTGTTGTTCCCATACCTCCCTAGGATTTCCAAAACAGCTAATGCATCCCACCCAGCATAAAATGCCATGGCAGGCACCTAAAAATTCAGCACTTGTGAATACCCAAGTGCTTCTCATCTAGTCAACAAAAAACACAGGAACTTCATCCTTTCCTAATTTTTAAAAGCCACAAAGAGACATTAACTGCCTTTTCCTGACCTAACTCTTACATAGGTCAGATGTGCACCAGTGCTGAACTAGATGTCACATAATCACGTTAGGACAGTGAAGAGCTTGAGCTAATAAACCTAGCCTTTCAAAGAACTTATTGGTTTGGGCTTAGTGCCATGCTGAGGTTAACAAGGTAAAAACCTGTTTAACAAAAGAAACATATATTTGACCATCCACAGGCAGGTCAATCATTTAAGATTTAAACACTCCCTTCAGAGGTATTCACCCAGTCAGTGCACGTTGCTTATAGTTCGTTCCGTACCTTCTGATGTTGCTTTAAATTACACATCCCAAATGAAATTAGAGTAGAAGAAGCTTTCCTATTTCCTTATTGCAGTTGATGATGGCACGCGTGGTCATCAGATATTCTAAATTCTCATGAGAGAAGTCTGCATCACCCGTAACACCCAGGCAAAGAAAGGGGGCAGGATCTGTAGCTCAAACTATGAATTTCCTTTCTTTCAGAGGTTAAACAAGAACCCATATATTGCTAACATGTGCCTATGTGTGTGTGTCTGTAAGAACTGCATTTTATACACCGCTTCATTCAAGCCGTGTATAAACTCCAGGTTTTACGGCGTATTTTGGCTCAAGTGTTATTGCTGGGACAGTGTTTACAACAATATTCATTGTGTTCTGCATATCCCTACCCATCAATCATCCTTGTAATAAAGCAGAAAGGGAAATTGGTGGAAAAGCAGCAGAGCTGTTGAATTCAAGTTAGTCATACAAAACCAGCATGGAGACAAGCACAAATGCAATTGGGTCAAAGTATCCATTTGCTTGTTGATTAAAGAAAAAAAAGATACATGTGCTGCATCAGTTTCCTTTAAAAATAATACAGGTTTCAAAGTGTTAATTTTTTTCCTCCCTATTTTCTCTGCCTTAATGTTTCAAGATGACTGCTGCTCCATACAGATTTATAATATGTATGTGTTTACTCACACGTCTCTAAGCCAACAGGAAAGGCAGACCAGAATTCCAAATCTATCATTAAATCTACATGTTGGCACCTACAAAGAGCTGCAGGACTTCAATTTTTCTGGATAAGATTGAAGGGATAAATTGAAAAAACAGACAAACAAACAAGCCACTCTCATCCTCAAAATACACACACAAAATGAGAAACACAGACTGGGTTGTGGGGAGGACACAGGGCGAGAAGATGGCTTGTAAGATTGTTCATTTTCACGTTTGTCTAACAAATTAGAAATAACTTTAAGAGCAGTATAATCTATGATTTTTTCTGGATTACATACAGGTCTGCTGACAAACAGTGTGGTTCCAAAGATGCAGCACTGGTTTGGCTCTGAATGGGCATGCGTTAGTCCCAATTCAGTCGCTGAAATGTGGTACAATTTCCAGTCTTTGCCCAGCTTAGATATCCAGACTCTGCTTCACGGGTTTTATTCTGTCCCTCACTGTGAAGAAGTGCCTCACAGTATCAGGGCATACCACACTGGATTCCTAATCTTATAATTAGCACCTCTAGACGCTACACTAAAATAAGTGGTGAAGATGATATTGATGAATTATGACTCGTTTTTTCATTCTGCTTTTGTCTAAATCATAAAGAATTAGCGTAAAAATAAAACTAGGATAAGACCTGCATACCCAGGGGCCCCATACAATTCCCACTGAGGTCAGTAGGACTTGAATGGAAATTGAATGAAGTTCTGAAACGAATTCCACATAGGTGGTTTGTGTGCTGCTGTGCTGGGGATCACAGAAACACCCAGTGCAATACACACCCACAATAAATCCATCGGACTATGAATACAAGCCAAACAATGGAGCTAATAATACAGATAACGTAAGGAGAGGAAAGAAGTGTTGAATGCAAAAAAAGAAACCAAGGAGATTCAAAGTAAAAAAGAAAGCAAGTGTTCTTAGCACATTAAGAGCTATAATGAAATACTGCATCTTGAGTTTGTCGCTGTTTGAAGGAAGCCAGGAAACGAGCAAGAATTCATTATGAAGCTGCTCAAGACTAAAACATGAATCATTGGGTTCTAAAAAAACCCAGTTGTCTAGAGAACAGCGTAGATGAAAATGAATGGAATCTTTTTAAATTACTCTCTGTATAAACTCTTTCACATTCAGTCTTTCTGCCATTGATTAGTATCTTTTTGGGATATGGGTTTTTAAATAATTCCAAACCATAGCCCCAGCTTCTGCAATCAAAACAGAAATGGCTCTTGATTCTGCATTCTTAGTCTCCATTTACAGGAAAAAATGTCTCCTGCAGTAAGAAATTTGAACACCTACTGTTCTTACTCATTTACTAGATAACCTCAAAAGGCTCAGTAGTCAAATGAGATTAAGATTCTCCCATTACTTTACAAATAGGGGACTTTTTTTTTGCTATTGCTGCATAATGCAGGATTAGATCACCTCTGGAAAGCCCTTAAGACCATTAAAGTGCTAAGAAGCTGGGACCCATCTGATCCTAGTATCCTTGACAGTAAAGGAGAAAACCCCAAATCCTAAATAATAAATTGAGAAGACTTCTCTGCACACCCAAATAGGAAGGCCTGGAAGGGAAACATGGCAGACAAACCACAGCCTCTGGATATACTGTTTCTGCTCTGCAGTTTCCTGAGAACAGGAGGCTTGTGTGAGCACACCACGTGTTTGTGTATCTGTCCATTGCACTACCCCCTTTCCAGCAATGTCTGAAGCATCAACTAGTTATCATTTCAATGGAGCTCTTGTGAAATGAGTCTGAAGCAGTACTGAGAACTCAACTGCTATCAATCATGGAGGAAACAACCACAGAGCAAGAAACTTGCTACATTCCAAGAACCAGAAAAACATGATGTCTTCTACTGGTTTGCCATTTCAGTTAATTTCCTATTAGATATGGACCTTATCAGACCAAACAAATCCAGCACAAACCAAAAACCCAATGAGATACAACTCTGCTGAAAAAGCTGGTTTCCTTATCTCACACTCTGACCGTGCCCACAGCAGTTCCCCAGGGGTCCCAGCCTGGGTCGTCCCTGCTTCAACAAACCTCCCTAAGATAGACCGCTACCGCTGCACAAATCTGAACTTTGCCAGAAAGTCTGCCAGTTCTGAAAAACACAGCAGACACAACACAGAGCCAACAGCAATGCCAAAGTGTTGCACTAGCTGGCATTCTGTGGGTGCTGCAGCAGCAACAGGAAACGTGGCAAATAGGTAAGGGAATGGCTGTTCCTAAGGGCTCCCAACATCCAAGATCCGTTAGGTACCTCACTGCAGACATATCTAGTGCCTCTGACACCTAGAGCACCCAGCACAGTACCACTCGGATTTATGCAGAGGTATAGCCAGCTGGAAAGGTCCCTATGATTGTAGTTTTGCAAAAAAAATGATGCTACATTGGCTAGTGGTTTGTTTAACCAAGATGTCTTGAAGAAGTGCAAGAAAGGAAAATTTTCATGAAAACAGAAAACACAGAAGGTTGCCTAAGATCTCAGACTTCTCATAGAAAAACATCCCACTCATGATTGTTGAAGTGGATTTTACAAGACTTACTGTGATGACATCCAAAATTTATTACAGCTTTTACAACAAGACCGTGTCTAGTAAAAAGTGATGTAGTGACAACATTTACTTGGCTGGATTTAGCTTCTTAGGGCACATAAATATACTTTTATACTTTAAGAACAGCTATGGCTGCCTACTAAATCTTGAATAATACAAGGCAGCTTTGTAGACCTTTAAACACATGCACCAACTTGGTTCTGTCTCCTTCACAAATCTGCTCCCTTACTATCTGCCCAGTCAGTCCCCAAGGTCCTAGCCTGTTCGTCTTTTGTCAAACTCAGCTTTTAAGTGAAAGTGTTTGGAAATCATGCTTTTAAATTCCTGTGCTTTTTCAGTATGGTATTCATTACTGTTATAAAGTGGCCAAATTGTTCTCACACCTCCCCCAGTAACAAAACAAATTGGAAATCTTACCTGTTTTCCTTCATGATGAATTTTGTGTGACTACTTTAATGTGAAAACTTATTTACTGGCCATATGTGTAAGAACCCTACAAATCAGATTTTAGATTGCTGTGAAGCACTGAATAACAAATATCTTTGGTGTTACACATTAAAAAGAAAAATTAAAGGGTTATTAGAGTAAAATAGGAATAACTAGACAAAACTTTTGAAAACAAATAGCAATATTTTAGGTTGTGGTTTTTTTGGGGGAGCCAAATTTGAAACATCTTAAAGTGTCCTGATTTCCAGAAACAGCATGAGTCCAACAATGGAAAATTAGGCCCTTTGCAAGTGCCTCCCGCCCATGCTTTTGACCCCAGGTAAAAATAATACTTCACCTACCTTTGCACTTTCTAATATACTGGTTACCAGAACTACAAGAGGACTAGGTGATACTTTGCCAAATAACAGGACTGTATTTGAAAAACCTGAATCCAGCCAGGAGCAGCCATAAACCTGTGTAAGAGCCCAGACCTGCTGTCTGTATCTTATGCAGAAAGCTGGCTCAGCTCCCAGTGGCTGCCCCAGCCAGAGGAGCCCAGCAGCACCCCAGACTGGTGCTGACCTTGCCAAGTGGCTCATAGAGAATACTCAGGGGGCTTGGGAAAAAATGAGGGTAACTCTTAAAGACCACAGCCACCCAAACTAGCCCTGGGCCTCCCAGCTTCCAGAGACCCACAAGGCCCATCATGCAAGTAGCTCCTAAAAGTCATGTTCCCTGCCCAGAGCACTACCCAGACCCAACACTTATACTTCCAAGAAGGATCAGTTACAAACCCTAGGACCAGTGTTACACAAGCAAATCCATAAATAACAACAATTAAGAAATAAAAAACAAAACCAAATCCAACTTAAATGCAAGTTGGCCTACATTTTACAGTATTCCCTATAAACAGCAAAGGGTTTGGACTATATCCATGTTCATTTTTGCTGCTACTCTTATAAAAACACATTGTTCTTTCTCTGTGACATTTCTTCATATCTTTGAAAGAATGCCCTCCATTACCACAAAATATTTGGCTTGAATCCTCTTGTGAGGAGGAGCCAAGGGTTTAGCTCATATTTTAAAAACAAAAAAAATATTACTCTAAACATAAAACAAATGAGTGCAACTGTAACAGTAGATGGAGATAGAGCTCCTAGCACAACCGATGAATAATTCCAAGTCCTAATAGAAGTAACACAGCTTTCTGAATGTCCCTAGAAAACAGCATATCGTTATTAGGTTCCAGTTTGACCAGAATGCAATATGTCACTTTTTTCAGAGAGAAAGCTAAGCGAAAGACAATATGTAGTGTAACAACTAAACTGAAAAGCATATCCACTTACAATCAGAAATTATGAAAGATGAGTGTACACATAAACACAGAAATATTAAAAGATGGCTCTTACCTCCATCCCCAGATCCTGAGCCAGCGTCTGAGAAAAGAACAGAAAGAAATTTATATTCATGTGCTACAGTATGTCCTGTAAGCATGCAAAGCAAGACTGTTCAGTTAAGTGTATTACAGTGTACCTTACGTTTGATGTCATCCCTGGGTAAATTATAGAGATCTAATCTGAACATAGTTCACTCAAGCCATCTCAGGCTCAACTCTTTTTCTTTAAAGTCTCTGTATCAGACCAAAACAACGTAAGCCCTGGAGTACTGTAACATCTTCATAAGCCTCTGCCTCGTTTTGTTGTACTGAGACTGATAAAGCTTTGATACCAACAGTTGTGCAAAATTACTTCACTTGGCCACTACTAAACCCTCACCATCAAAGATAATTTTTTAACCCATTTGTTTGAGGCCAGACCAATTGAAAATTCATGTCATTATCTTTGCAAAACAGTGGCGCATCATCAGATCATAACTAGCTGGAATAAACCATTGAAATTATTATTATTCAAATTCTTTAGATAACTGATTAAAATGCTGGTTTTCTCCAGGTTATTGGTGAATTTCAAAATTGAGTCCTTTATTTTTCTTCTGCTCAATGCTTTGTTGGCTGGAACAATGAGAGTCACAAATATAGAAATTGCAGCATCACAGAACTGCCAAGCCCAGAGCTTCATTACGAAACTTTCTAAGCAAGGCAAAGCACAGAAATGCAGACACATGTTGGGTTACCAAAAATAATCCATAAGAGGAGTTTCTTTTGCAGGAAAGGAAGGGAGGTTGTCATCCCATCCTCCCCCTTAGTGGAGGGATTATGCATTTGTCAGCATCAAGATTAATAGAAGGAGTTTGAAAAGGCTGTTTTGGGATCCAATTACCCTATGAATGGTTAGATCTAGTTTACTGACAGCAAGGTCTGGTGGACCTGAACTGGCTTGTACATGCCATCATGGTTCAAAGTTAAAAAAAGAAAAACCTTTACTTCAATGAACCTGTCACAAGAATGGATTAAAATAGTAAATTTACATGGCAAGACTATGTGGGACATGCAAAAGGGGACTGGAAAGGAGAAGAGAAAATGATAGTGTGATGCTCTTTCTCAAATGAGCTACTGTAGAAAGAAGCTTACAATGCGTTACAATGCCCTCATGGCTCTAGAAGTGCTGCTTTTAAAAAAAAAAAAAGCCTAAAGCCGGCTGTCACCTGCTTCCCACAGAGAGCTACCATGTTCTGTGTCTCTCTGGAAGAAAAAAAAAAACCCAAAAACCAAACTCATGTCTCTTCTGCCCTTACCCTTCAGTGCCTAGACCCCTGTCAGTCATAGCCAGGAGAGCTGCCCACTGCTGGAATACTCTCAAGCAGCCCAGGTCTCCAATGCAATGGTCCTGTGGACCCTCTCTTTGCCCCCTCCCACAGGTAAAACCTGAAGCACATGGCTGCTCTCTTCTCTGTTGAGCATCCTCCTTGGGAGAAGGAAAAAGAGGCAAAATGACCAAGACTTGAGGAAAGCCCTGCTTTGGTTTTGTTTGGTTTTTTTCTCCTTTCTTTCCTCTCCTCTGTTTCTGAAATTCACGCTGTGTTTCAGAGAGAATGATTCCAACACAGACATTGCCAGTAGGCAAGCAAATTTAAGAAAAGATGTAGCAATGCACTAAAGTTATCCCTTTCATCAAAAGGTTTGAACCATAAAAGAAGAGTTGCTCTGCTGAAAGTTTATTAAGTTGAACAAATCCTACACCACAATAGGCTTTGTCAGCCCGAGCTCCATTTATACACAAAAAAAATTTTAGTATGTATTTTTTCTCCCTCCTGAAAATTGTCAGGGAACAGCTTTAGAAAAGAACATTTTCCAGGGAAAGAAGTTTATTCTCTCTCAGGTGTACAAAACACAAAATTACAGCACTGCAAAAAAGTTTGTCTAATACACTTTTTATTGACTCCTCCACCCTCAGCCAAGAAAAAATTCTGCTTTAAGTTTAAAGAACTCTCTCAAGAACAAAGGCTTACTCCTGCTCTTTTCAAGTGAACTTCACTGCCCACCTCTAACAGATACTGAGCACAAAAGAAAAACATCAAGAACTCCTGGACATAAGCAACTCAGTTTTCCTGACTGATTCACCTATCTGTCTGTCTCATAAAAGTAGAGATGCAAATGGGTCAAGATGCTCAGCAAAGATGTCTCAAATGCCAGTCAGTTTTCACATACGCTCTTTAATAAAGTCTTCCAACAAACAAACAACAAAAAAGTAGTGTATTTCGGGCCAAATCTTCAGCTGGTATAAATTAGCAGGGCTCATTACAACCAGTGGTCTGTTGAATCATATCATCTGGGAATCTGGACCTACATGCATAAGAAAAAAACCTAAGAAACCAGATTGCAGGCAATAATGTTCCAGTTCCATCTCTCCAGATTATGAAGAGGTTTGTGCTAATCCAGATGCCCATTTATCAGACATCTGCTCGTTTAATCTGCTTCCAGTTACTTGTCGTAACAGCTCAGAAGTGCACGAATCACGCAGGATGATCAGGAGCACAAAACATATTAAAAAAGAAATCAACTTCTGCACTGTACTCTTCAAAAACAGTGTCAAGGGTATACTTTATCACAGACTGTGAGCCTATACTAAGTTACGTACTTAAAAGGGAAGGATGGCAGCGACTTCTCACGCCTCAAACTGCAAAGCATTGACCCATAATGAATTTACAGCAGGGATTCAAATGGCTTTTGGCATCCACAGGTTATTTCATTCAGGGGTGTGGCACAGGAGTGTGTTATACGTACCAGTTGCACACGATCCTTCAGACACCAGGAGTATTTCGCTCTGTTGCTTGCAGGCAGCCTGTTTCAAGTAGCATTCGTTCTGGTAGGTGTCACCGTTGGAGCCGCACACGGGCACGTAGTCATTGTTACACTGATGGGAATGGACAGAAAACAGCAGCGTTAGTCACACAAGCAGGGGGGCACAGCATCCATTCGGGTGCCCTCCCCACTTCCAGTATTAAAACCCTGGGGAAACAACACACTGCCCCTCCTCTGCACACTTACAGCTACAAAGGGAGGATTTTTAAAAAGACAAAAGGCAGAGGAGCATAAACTGGACTTTAAAGGGTTAGGGAAAAGAGCATCTGGATTGGCAAAGTTTTCTATAGCCTCTCCCTTCGAGAACAAGGGGGGGAGTTACAAATGAATATGGGCAAGGCAAACATCTCCTCACATCTGTGCGATACCAGCTCATGCATTTCCATAGGAAGGCAACAGACAAACTGTAACGAACAGGCTCACTTTTCCCCTCCTCCTGCACATACACATCCTCACTGCCACAGAGAGAGCCGCCTGCATGCACAGAAGTGTCTGTATAACTCTCTATTTAAGTGCTTAGCTGTAATTAGAACTGATTGGACGGAGAGAATATATTTCCGAGACCTACGATCAAAACCTATCCTTCTTTTTGCAGAGACATTTCTGTTCCCAGCGAGCTGCAGCCGGGATACTCTGTGAAGGTCCAAGCTCTCCCCGCAGTGGCCAGCGGGCAGGAGCAGCAGCACCGCAGATGGCTCAGCCAGCGCACCGAAGGGCGCAGAAGTTACTCACCCCACGTACCCTGCCGTCTGCTCAAACTCCCGCTCAGCTCCACAAACTACCTGCTTTGTTCCCTCTGCCGCCCAAAGACAGCTTTGCCCTCACTTGTTCATTTTAATAAAAATAATTCCATTTTATATTGAAAATTGGGCAACCTGCCGGGCGCAGTTGTCTTAAGATAATCACACTCTGATGCTTAGAAATACTTGGATGTACCCTGTACACAGTAATTATATGAGGGATATGATTATCTCATGATTACCGTACTCCTGGTATGCCTCATTGTTTAATTATAACAAATGGAATGATCACAATTATTATTTACAAATGCTCACCTCTGCTTAAATCCAAGTAAAAATTAAAAAGAAATCGTACTTCCTATTTAGCTGTATTATGCCACAAAGTGTCTGAGGTGTGTTCATCAGGCACAATGTAAAATGCAGAACTGAATTTCCAGGGATATAAACATCAAATATGCTTCAAAGTGAATGACTACAGAAGTGATTAACACAAACAATTGCCTAGATTGCATTAATTGCAGGCCTCCATACAGAGCATCTGCCAAGAAATTATTCATAGTTGGTCAGAGTGACATTTTGATTGGGCCAAATCAAATGACATTTTCCTTATGCATTGTATTTTCTCAAATCTTCCCAAGCTGCTGCCCACCCCCAGCACTGTCTTCCCTTAGAATAAGAAAGAAAACCAGCAGCCACAACAGTAGAAATCCTCTTCTTCTCTTCCCATCGAAGGACTCCTCTGTGCAAAGATTGATTACAAAGCGTTTCTATGCTATTTTCACCATTGTGTTCCAAATCTGAGCAGTGTTTATAGCAGAAAATGCCAACTTCATCCAGAAGCTCAGCAGCAATTGCTGGAGGCTGATCTGGAACACTTAACCAGGACAATGAACACAATCATGTGAATTTTTTAAAGCATGAAGGATCAATTCATGCTTGCCTTAGACGTGCTATCTGCTTGTCACTGACAGCGGCTTTTGCCAGAGCAATCCATGCAAAATTTGGCCCAAAGTATCTCAACAGGCTCTGTTACATGTAGAAACAATGTTGGCTCCTCTTCCCCAGAAACACAGTGGAAAACTCTTTGCTGGTTTCCCCCAAAGAAAGAGGTGATCTTTTACACCATCTCAGCTGCAAATCTGAAAGGCCAGCCGGCCCCAGCATCAAGGGTGAAAGCCTGATCCAGAGAAACAAGTAACAGAGTTGCTATAAGCTAGGCTGAAATGTTTTCCAAAGACTAGCAATTTTAAAACAGGTTTGAAAGACACTAGGGCTCCAGGAAAGATTAAGTCTCATGGCTGGAGTTTCCCCATCTCTCTTGTGGCTCCTGCCAGTCATGTGGCTTCAGCCAGCAGGGATAGAAGGTAGTCTATGATGAGCTCAGGTGGTACTGCCTTTTGTTTCACAAATTGTGCTGGATTCAGATGCATTTCTTCACCTGCTGCCCATTCTTGCCACCACTGCCTTCAGACAACTGGTATTCAGACAGAAAAGGCAGGAACCTAGGAGGTGCTCATGAGCCACAGGGAACAAAAGAAGTGAGAGCTTCTTTTGATGAATCCCGCCTTGGCTTTGAACTGGGATAGCTCTGAAAGCCACTAGGAAATAGTAGCAGAAGTTGCCCAGGAAAGAAAACAAGAACACTGATAAGAAGGTTGTGCTTGACCACGCTGAATCTAGTACTTGCAGCTCTTCACTTTCTTAACATGCTTTTTGGTAGTACTGAAGGATATTAGACCTTGACTGCCATAGTCTCCTCAGGCTAGTGACACACTTTTGGCAATGTTCAGGGCTCAACAGACCAAGCCCTAGACGTGAGAATGATTCTCCCCTCCTAAAATAGGGCCTGATCAAGCACATGGGGAAATTCATGTCAAAAGTCCCACTAAAGTGAGCAGCATAGTGCTGTACTGTTCATTTCTTATGCACACAGGTTTGTAAAATACAGCTTTTAGAGAGGGGAAACAGACATATCCCATTCAACCAGTATCAGTCAAAGGCTACCTTCCTCAACACCAGCAGCCTTGAGTGCCCACTATCACAGCCAGAGACAAACCAGCTTTGAAAGTGTCGGGGTCAGTTGTGGGCACTGAAGGCATAAGGTTTATTTCCTAAATAAAATTATAACCTGTGTAACACCTTTTACTGCTAACACTTAGAAGTTTGACCTCCTCCTACTTTCGTGGATTAACTACTCCCAAAACGCCACCTACGTCTTGAACCAAGTAGCATGAAAATCTACTGTGGAAATACAATGTAAAGCTGCAAGTTGGCCAGGTGATGTTCTAACTCCACAAATGCTGAAGCTTGTGAGGTATTCAATACGTGTGAAAACAGGATTCTTTCCTCACATAAAAAACAGTGAACATCCACAGTATTGGTGACTAAAGAGAAAAGACATGCCACATACACCATCCTGGTATATTTTTGGATGTGTTCATGAAATCTAAGAGGGAAGAAAACCCAGGCTACCAGACCTATAGCTTTGGGCAGACTGAGATCCAGACCCTAGCAAGCTGTGTCTCCAACCACATGCCTCCTGGCACAGCCCTGCACCTTCTGGTGGACCCATTGAGTTTGCTTTAGGAGGGAAAAGGTGGTGGTTTCCCCCATGTTCAGCCCTGTTACAGGAGCCAGCACTGGTCCAATGTCTTTTCTCTCTGCTGATGTCAAGGCCTGGCCTTGCCCTAAGCAGGAAACGGGTCTGCTTTTACTGATTAGAGTGGGAGATGGTGTTTTCCAATACAATACATGTCTCATCATGAGGTGTCAGTGAATGGGCCATCATTTTGCAGTAGAGAAAAACACGAGAGCCAACAAACATGAATCCCTTTCTTATCACATATCTGCTTGCTCTCCAGCGATGGAAGCCTAACTTAGGTGTTGCAGAGGAGTCTTATCATATTCACCCTTTCAAATAACACTAGCTTTTAACTCCACTTGGAGAGGCGGGATACACCTGTGATTCTGGTTTGAAAAAACCCAAACCCAAATTGCAGCAGTCCTGCTCCCCACTTCTGCCACCCCCAACCCCAGACTTTTCAACAGTATGGAGGCAAAATTAGCTTTCCGTCCTTGTCTGTTCTCTCAAGCTGCAGTTAAAGCCCCTGGCAAATTCTGGAGAAAACATAAAAAGTAATTATAGTGATGAGGAGTCTGCTATTGATTTGCTCACTATCACCCCCGAGAGCTGTCACTGAAACGGGGGACGTGAATTCTGATGGAGGGGGTCCTCCTTGTGACATAAATTACCTGACTAGCTCTGCCTTACATGGCCAGACTCAGATGCCACACTAGAAATTAATTTTCTACTCTGGTGGCATATTGTTTTGGCTTGTCACAGTGTCCACTGATGTTACAAGAGAAGCTAACATCCCCCCAGCTCTCCCTGTATCAAAGCAGATGTGTCTGACTACAGAAGCCCCCGGCACCGCACCATCCTTCGCAGTACCAGCACAGGATCAGCCACAGGTAATTTGCCCTCCAAGGTCACAGTCAGCCCTGCGGCTCCAAAGAGGGCTCAAATCAAGACAAAGAGCTCCGAGTGTTTACAGGGCCTGATCCAAAGGCCTCTGAAACAAAGATTACTGCTGATTTCAACCCATTTACTAGCAATCGGTCCCACTACTGTCCAACTCATTCTTTGGATCTCATTTACACGTTCATACACCAATTACCTGATTTCCTTAAATCTGTTTCAACTGCCCCCTAGAGAAGTGCTCTTCTCTATTCAGCATATCTATTGCATTCACCTCTCAAAGAAGAGACGGCACAGCCCAGAGAGGTTTACTTAGCTTCATTTACCCTGAATCACCAGGTACTGTCATCTTGTCTTAGGAAAACAACGTTCCCAACGCCTTCTTCCCTGCTGATAGCAGCATGTGAGTTCGCTCCTTCTAGGCTACGAGTCCAGTGCTTTATGCCAACTGGCATAAAGCAAACCAAGCTGGGACCAAAGACAAGACCCAAGCTTTCTCCAGGGACAAGACAAGACTCTGTAGCTGCTCTAAGTTCCCAATGATCATGGCACAACATCTGTCCTAGATTGCCACCAAGCAATGGGACAATTCATAGTCATTTCACTGTGTTACAGGTTTTTCTTAGAAAGAGAAAACAGACCAACCCTTAAATCACTGCACAGGCTGAGCCAAGGCAAATGCTCAGAACAGCATTCTCATTGAATATTTGATTGCATGCAAAACTAGAAATGGAATAAAACCCCTCCTGGTCAATAGGGATTCTCTCCCAACATGGGAAACACAAGCGCTTCATCAAACAACTGTCTTGTTCTTATTACAGAAGATTACTTCTTTGTTTTAAATGAAGACATTTATCACTTGGGTTTCTTTTTTCCTCTGAAGACACATTTGGCTCTAGAAATATAAATGATACTTGTCATGCTTCAAAGTGAATAGTCTATCAAAGCTCAATAATAAATTAATCATTACAGATGTGCACGATCTTGAACTGTGCACTATTTGGCCTGCTCTACTGTAAACACTCAAATCAGTGTTACAAGTTCCACAACTTCACAGATCCACATTAAAATGCAAGAAATCACAGGGGCATAAACGTACATACAACACGTGCTGGTACATGCTTAAAACTCCTTTAATTTGTTCGGGTTTTATTCAGGTCATTATGTAAAGCACAGCTGGTTTGTGAGTTGGCTAAAACACATTAAATAGAATCCTTCATAATGAAATCGTCTGACTTTGAGAATGCCTAGGTTCAGCCGTAGTGCAAGAGGGAGAGAGAAGAAATAAGAAGGAAAAAACCTACTCAGTTATAGCCCCCCCTTCCCCCCCCCTGCAGGCAACACCCCTCCCCAAACTGTATAAAACCTAAAGGAAGTTCATGATTTTGGAACAGAGGGATTGCTCTTTAATCTGATCAGCTGGGCAGATAAACAGGCAGAAGCATTGTCACTATGCAGCCCTTCCTGAAAATATCACATAAGCACATTACAGATCCATTTCTTTAACTAGATCAGAACTCCGAATACAATAAGCCATGATCTGTATCAGAAATGAATTTAGAAAGGACTCTAAATCCTTGTTAACAGGGCAGAGACACAAAATCAGAAATGCACAACCTGAAACTGCAGACCCGAACGGACATTTAAAGCCACAGCATCTGCATTTTCCCTGAGAAACTTATGTCTTCTTGACACCAGTTGGTTCTCCTGCCAGCTCTTATGTGTTACCAGGTTTTCCCTCTAACTTCTCTGCACGTAGAGAAATAAATTGCCAAGTGATAGGTTATAAAGGGAGATCCTTGATTTGTATTCTCATTAGCGAATTAGAGAATGAAATATCAATCTTCTTACCTTGAACTGACAGACACAAGTCACACTGTCTCCAATCCTTAAACATTCCCCATCAAATTTACAGGTATTGGTGTCGCAAAGAAAGAGATCGTTTTCTCTGTCATCGTAACCTCAAATGTAAAGAGGAAAAAAAAATAACAGTGTCAGCTTTGGTCTAGTAAGAGGAACAATACGGGATGATTGCATGTTAATGCACACAGCACAATAACCTTGTTGATTAAATGATACAGTCCAGATTTTCTTTTGTCCTTCCCTGTCCTCAGTTTTCCACTTTGCCTCTTGTTTCTCCCTCTGTCTTACTGATAGTCCTCATTCCCCACAACCTCACATACTTCCCCCCCCCACCCCCCCCCTTT